>JALGBA010000799.1:0-559334 GCA_023970755.1 Azemiops feae | reverse complement strand
CTGATTTTTCAAATTTGCATTGAGTTCCATTAACAACATGGATGGCATTGGGAACTGAACCCATTTCATAATAAGAAACCACCTTAATCTCATTCATTAGAAGAGCATAGAGTCTGTATATCATGAAAGTTCAAAGAAGTTGCCCCTTAGGAATCCAATTTAGATGGTTGTATTAAAGTCTATGTTTTCTCCCTACACTTTATCTGGAATGCCTCTCTGAGAAGATTTCCTTAAAGGGAAGCTACTGGTAGTGATCTTACAAATTATTGGCAGTGCCCTGGGCCTGTTCCAAGTTCACCTTATTTACAGGGTTAATATGATTGTGTAATGAAGAAGCAGCTAAGATTTAACAAGAAACATCAGCACAAGTCATGGAAATGCACATGTAGGTTGGAATATCAATCCAGAGACAAACGACAATTACAAAAGTCCTTAAAATTCCCCGACAATTACAAAAGTCCTTAAAATTCGATGTGTAAAGAAGGAGAATGACACATTCCATTTTGCGAGGGTTCAGTTTATTGTTAATCAAAGAAAGTCTCTGGAATAATGTAATCAGTCATTGTATATGAACATAAAAATGCAGCCACAGTGAGTTAAATTCCTAATGATAGTTATCTTTTCTCCTTTGCAAATACATCCTCCTTGGGTGCCATTCAGAATAATATGTCTCTTATTCTTTCTTAGATTAAGGCACTTTTTTACTCAATTTTTCATTTATACTTTCAATTTCCCCCCCCCCCCACACACATACACACGAAGTTGTTATCGGGGGGGGGAACCTAGTGCTTCATGAAATCATGAAGCAATCTTGCAGAAGGAGATGTAGCGGTTAGAGCTTTATCATTTTAAACTTGTCATCCTTTCCCCCCCTCTTAAGAGAGAGGCTTCTTTATCCTTTTAATGAATAATAAAGACAGTGAACATTAATCATGAGAATTATTTAGTCACAAATGCAGGAACATTTTCCAAGGTGTATCTGAGGCCCATTATCAATTCCTTGGGCTCCTTCAGGATTGATTGCTTAGCTGTTAGGAATGCTAGACTAATTGGCATTCAGAAGCCAGGCTTTCCAGCCAACTTCAGTCTGTGGCCAATCCAAATGGATGTTTCTATTTTAACTGGCTGTTTCAGCTGTTACACGATGCATATTTCCTTTCCTGTATCTCCTGTATGTTATCCCCCAAAGATTACTCTCACAGTCATGGAAAGAAAATAAAAAGTAGGATGCAAACATTCTCACCCTCTGTGGGCAATCAGGCTATGAGAGAGTGGCAAGACCAGTCTCCCAAGCTGGGCAGACAGGTCAATCTTATTCCTGACATAGCATGTGTTCATTCTAGTTCATCCACTTGCAAATCTCTTTCATCCCACTTCTGCATTAATTTCAGTTTCTTTTAACCCTCATACATTTTGCATTGAAATACACATTTTTTTCCAAACAGCTTGTATTTCTCATGGTAATGTACAATTAAGTACGTTATCTAAAATACACTCCTTAAATCCATGCTGAGGCATTTTTGCTGAATTACCCTAGTCAGAGAACTATAAAATCCAAAGGAGAGTTCTTTTGTGGTGTATGCATTAGAATTTTTTCTTCCCACAAAAACTAAATCATTGTTTCTTTTGGCCAGCCATTTTTATTTTTTTTTGCATATGAATTTAAGGAACTTGTAAAAGGACCCTAAATTCTTTTTGCAAATAACAGTTTAAAGGAAGAATTTCCTTTTCACGTTTCCTTTCTCCAGTTCAGCATTCAGTTATTGGAAGATTCAGAGAAAGCCTGTAGAATCAGCTACAAGGTTTAGCAGGAAGGAATGATGGCCTGTGCATTATGTCATCATTGTGACATCATTACACAATTGAGACAGCTAAACAGGTCTGTGACAGATGTCAGAACCCGAGTATATATAACTGCATCAATTGTGAGATGATGTCATGATGCATGTATCAACTTTTTGATGTCTTGGTGACTTGTTCTGGAAGCCTAAGGGACGAGGGAGAATTATTCCTTGGCTGAAATAAACCATAATAGCCGAGACAAGGATCTAATAAACTTGACCTCAATTTGAAATTCTGCATCTTTTCAGATTTTTCTTGTATTAGCTTTTGAATCACAGATATAAACTGTATTAGAAAAGTATTTTGATGCTTTGCATTAAATGATACATAGAGCCAGTATTGTGTAGTAATCAAAATGTTAGACAAGAACAGGGGTAGGCAACCTTGGCTCTTTTATGATTCGTGGACTTCAACTCCCAGAATTCCTGAGTCAGCATGGCTGGTTCAGGAATTCTGGGAGTTGAAGTCCATGAGTCATAAAAGAGCCAAGGTTGCCTACCCCTGGACTAGAAGTAAAGGGACCCAGGATCCGGTTCCCCTAACCATGCAAATCTACTGGTGACTTTGGTCCTGTTACTCACAGCATAACCCACCTCACAATTGTTGTAGTTGTGATTGGAATAAAATAGAGGAGATGGCATCATGTATGTTCGTGAATGAAAAGTAGAGTATAAATTAATCATGAATGAAGGCAAATATAAATAAATCATTATAAATCTAATCGGTCCTCATGGCAAAGAGAGATCTTCCATATAGCCATTTTTTTTTTCAAACAGCAGTATCAGTTGAATTTCTTCAAACATTTGTAAGCACACTTTTGTGCCTGTAGTACTGTACAAGGAAATAGACCAGGGGTCTTTCAGATGCCACTAAATTAGAACTCCATCATTCACCCTAGATAATGCTGACTAAGGCTGTGGTTCAGCAATTTCTGGTTGGGAAGAGAAATTTGGAATTTGATGCCACTATCAAATGCACACTATCCTACAATGTGTCCAGTACTCAGATCTAAAGCAGGCCTGGTGTTTTGGATCTTGAGTGGGCATCTTCCCTGTTAGAGCCATATCTTTTCTTTTCCTTTTTTTTTTTTTTGCCCAGTATTTACAAAGATTTAAGAAAATAACTTGAGTTTGAGTTCAGCAAGCATTAAGGAAGGAGTGACAGGGCAGATGCACCCTGTCACCATCTCTGTAATGCTTCTTGGTTTCAAATGCAGATTTTCCTAAGAACATGCAGCTATGCACATCCAAGAGAAAGTATGAATTCTTCAACAACAACAAAAAGTGCCTATAGGCATATTGAAGCTGGCCATGCCAGATCCATGGTATTTTTGCTAGCTTCAGATACCATAATGACTTAGTCGGTATTCAGATTCCTAATGTAGGAACATGCAGTCATACCTCAGTACTCGACTGCTTTAAAATGCATCGAATTTGGTACTCAGTGCATTTTGATGTGAAAATTTTGTCCTGGTAATCATTGTTTGTTTGGTATTCGACATACAGGCTAGAACTTGTTGGTGTCGGCTACCTTGTGACTCGCTACCCTTTCCGGCCGAAACAAAGGGTCCTATGTTAAGTCACGTGGTTTGTTTGGTCCTCATCGTTTTTAGTACTCATTGTGCCTCCCAGACCCAATTAACGATGAGTACCGAGGTGCCACAGTATATGGGGACAGGTATTTGCTGCTGCCTCTTCTTTCATCAGCAGATGCCCTTATAATATTATGAAATTTGGCTAACTTGGCTTGAATCATTATTCAAATCATTTTATTTCCAATTTCATTGGGGGTTGTTTGCTTATTTTACAGAAAGGGTATAATCTTTCTTCCTGTCCAAAGTGTGACATTGCATTGATTTCTCTATCCTTTGGCACTATTTCTTTACTGTGGACTTTCTCTCTATTCAAATAAACTTACCATTTCCATAAAATGTATTCAAGTATTTTTTTATGTTTTACAGACTGATCATTCAGCATCCTGTTGGGAGGGATAAAACTGAATAACATCTATTTTTTTTAAACAGAAAGCCATCATTAGCCATGTCTCACCTGACATCCTTTATCTGTTCAGAGTTCAAGCAGTTTGCCGAAATGACATGCGCAGTGATTTTAGCCAGACAATGCTCTTTCAAGGTAACACCATCCAAATTCCTATACCCCTGTAACGTTCTCTCAGCCAACAAAAGTATGTAGGAAAAAAACAAATTTGCAAGCAGCTGTAGGATTTAGAATCTGTGCTTACCTCCAACTGTGCTTACATCTACTCAAGGGAAGTAGAAACATAGCTTAAGGGAGAAAACTTTGCTTATTTAAGTTATAGTATCATGAGCTCACAAGATACTGAATTTCCTTCCAAGCTTGGAGTCTTATTGTTATTGAAACAGAAGTGAGCAGTAATCATCATTGTTGGCTACTCATGTACACCGAGAGTTTGGAGTCAGTGTGCACTTGCAGCCATCGCTTCCTGTGGTTCAGTGGCCTGAGTAAAGATGTATTCTTGCATTAAATTATCTCTGTGCTTGAGGATCATCTCAGTAGGGAGGAATTCCTTGCTCTACTTTCCATAAGCTGTATTTGCATCCTGTATGTGATCTTGCTTAACTACAACGCTACCATTAAGTTAAATACCTTTAGCTATATTAGCCTTTTTATAGCTCAATGTCACTGAGGACTCAGGATAGAGTAGATGCTACCTGAATTCTAACAAGCACAGTGTCAGATCCAGGAAGCAGCAAGCTTCTAATTTCCCAGGAGATTTATAGCAGGATATGTAACCATCTTGAAAAGGTGCTCCTGGAAGGCAAGGATTTTCTTAACTGTAGAAAGTGGAAAAGCAAAAATCACAGAAGATTCCATGTATACATTGAAATACCTTGGTGTGCACAGAGGTTTTTGGATTTCATTCAGCAGCTCCCAAAAGAAGCAAGGTTCAAGTTCCCACAGATAGAAAGAACTCTAAGTGATTTGGGGTTACTCATTATCTCTCAGGCCAATTCATCTCGGCGTGTTATTGTATGAATATACCGTAAGGGAAAGGTACCTCACAGAGAAAAGGTGGATGTAACAAATAAATAAATTCTGATTTTTTTTCATATGTGACTGAGTGAAGCAGACAGCAGAATTGATGTTCCAACTGTTCTTTTATCGAGGACATGAATAGCTTGATGGATTTTTGTCACATCCCAAGTCTATCTAAGTAGTGTAATTGGTTTGAAATAAATGGGCCTGTCATGCTGAAAAACAGGGAAATGTTAGCTTGGAAGAGGAAAGAAGGATTCCTTTGGTACAGAATTACGTTAATTAATCCTTGTTCTTTATTTTGGATTTTCTATCATGTTAAAAATGCACCACAAGAGATTCTTCAGCCCCATTTTTAATGGGACTGGTAGTAATCTATGCATAGCATAGCTACTTTCATTGAGAATTAAAATATTTAAATCAGGAAGGATAACGTTTTGATTTCATGGGTGTTTATGATACTGCTCGCATTGAAGCTCCAAAGTCAGGATGATCAAGGCCAATTGCTCAATTTTAATTGCAGAAACAGTAGTTTGAAGACCAATCTGGGTCTTTAACAACATCTTCTAGTTACCTAATACCTGTAATTTCTGTTGCTCCCCAATAGTCCATTGATTAATTTATTTAATCTTGTTTATGTAAAAAAGCAGAGTTATAATATGTGTTTGTTTAAGGTTTTAGAATTTATAAATTGTGGCTTATAATTTTATTTTGTTTATATGGAAACCTTTAGATGTAGTGAAGTGTCCATTATATTGTGAGCATCAAAATGTAGCGTCTCCCATCCTGTTTTACAGCCTGCTTAGTTTAACAAGGAGCACGGTACCAAATTCATTAAGATTGCTTTCATGGCACTTATCTAAAATTGTCTCACTGTGTGTTTTGTATAGTTAATTGGCACTCGGATTTAAATAGCAAGGCGCCTGTTTATTTTTAAAGCCGATTTCCGCAATCTACGGCCTCTTGATCTGTTGGGACTGCAGCTTCCTAAATTCCAAATATATTTAGAGGTTGGGAAAGTCTACTCTGGAAATTATAGGCTGGTAGAGAAATAAAGGAGGTTAGAAATAACAGGAAGTTGTTTTGGTTGAGGATAAAAATCCAGTTATATGGATTTATGAGTTTTAAATATAAGTATGGGAAAAGCAAACTTTAAAAAAACTTCACAGATCAGTTAAGAATCATTTATTTGTACTGCTACTGTTGTTCTTCAGTATGAGTAGTTCTAATATTTAACAGTCTCAATGGGATTTTTAAAGCTCTGAGAGCATCAAGGACCCCACAGTTCAACCATGAGCTACAAATACACTCTCTTCTCTTGATTTTAAAGTATTTCTTTGTTATAGATTCTAAATTAATGTTTGGCAAATACTTTATGGTTTTATAATCAAACCTTCTTTTCTCTTCCACTCCCTCCCTCCCTCCCTCCAGATAACACAACTCGAATTTTTGAGGGGACCAGAATAGTAAAAACAGGAGTGGTAAGTGAGATGATTCACTAAAATGATTGTAGAGCATTTATAACATCTTCTCCAGCAGGTGGCAGCATAGCGTAACAAATATCTCATAAAATGTGGCCTGATTGGAATTGCAATTCCAAATTTTTTGATTGGGTGTTCTGAGCTATCTTTCAACACTGGTTGATTAGGATTAGGATTGCAAGATCACACATCTTGAAATCATTGTACTCTGAGTATTAAATAGGGGTGACATGATAGCTGTATTCCAGTATTTGAGGGGCTGTCACAAAGAAGAGGGGGTCAAATTATTCTCCAAAGCACCAGAGGGTAGGACAAGAAACAATGGTTGGAAACTGATCAAAGAGAGAAGCAACCTGGAATTAAGGAGAAACTTCCTGACAGGGAGGACAATCAACCAGTGGAACAGCTTGCCTTCAGAAATCGTGGGCGCTCCATCATTGGAGGTTTTTAAGAAGAGACTAGACAGTCACTTGTCTGAGATGGTTTAGGTTGTCCTGCTTGAACAGGGGGCTGGACTAGAAGACCTCCAAGGTCCCTTCCAGTTCTATTCTATTCTATTCTATTCTATTCTATTCTATTCTATTCTATTCTATTCTATTCTATTCTATTCTAATTCATTAATGTTTTATAAAAATAGTTTTTGTAAGCCAAAGTTTGCCCCAAAGAACATTGCACTATGTTCAGGTAACTCTCGGTGGGCTAAATTAGCAGGCAGACAATTTGATGGCTAATTTTGTTCAGTTCTATTAAGAACCCAAAATTATGCTGAGCTTTTGTGACAGAAAGGTTTGATCTGTCTTGTCCAGTCTCATGCCCTCCAGATGTGTTGAGGATACAGTTCCCCATATCATTGCCTATGCTAGCTGGGAATTGCACCCTAGCAATAAGAGATCATCTAGAAGTTTCCTCACATTTCGCTGAAAGAACCAGCATTATATATTCAATTTATCTTCTATGTTCCAAGAGAATAGGATTAAGCTTGATAGAAGACAATAACACAATAACAGGAACCTCTGGAGAATGTGTATCTGTGTAAATGTGTATGTACATATTTATATCTCAGAGGTTATCACATTTAAGTCTAAAGCATGTCATTCCATATCATTCCGCTCTAAATTGCTCATCTGATTGATCTTTCTAGTTGCTATTTGGCTTTTATCGTGTTAGTTATTTATGACTATCCATTCTGTACCAATAGATTGAGCAAATCTAGTCATTAACATACATATTAATTTGTGTAAAGATTAACTTGAACATCTCTAGCAGTGATCTAGTTTTGATATTCCTACAAGGTCGTTACTTAGCTATCTATTTTGGAATATAATGGTGATGGCATGCTTTCAAGGTACTTACCATGGATTACATAGTCTCATTTAATTACTGTTTTATAAACTCAATTAAGATGGGCAAAGTATTGTGAAAAAGTGGATCGTTTCTCATTAAGCCATGTTTATGCCATGATTAGGGACACTGGAATTCTTGTAACATTAATTTAAATAACATTAAGGTTTATTCTTATTTAAATTCATCCCAAACTGCCAGTATTGATGCTGTAAATGTATGCAACTCACAGCCAAGTACATATTTCATGCTGGCATAATAAATAGGTAACACTCTTCAAGGCAGTGTTGTAGGACACACTTCCCCTGTTTGGTACTATCCAAATGTACAGGTAGTCCTCGGCTTATGACTACAATCGGGAGCAGAAAATTTACCATTAAATGAGGCATCATGTGACCGCACTCAATTTTATGACATTTTTGTCATGGTCACTAAGTGAATCAATGTGGTCGTTAAGCATGACTGTGACATGCAACCTTCCCTACCAGCTTCCCTATTCACTTTTGGAAGCTGACCGGGAAGGTCCCAGTTGATAATCCCATGACTGCACGACAATGCAACTGTTGTTAAGTGTGAGCTGGTTGCCAAGCACCAGGATCGTAATCACCTGAGCACAATGAAAGTGCAGTGGTCGTAAGGGTGAAGACTGGTCATAAGTCACTTTTTTAAGAGCCATCGTAACTCCAAATGATCGCTAAATCAATGGTCATAAGTTGAGAACTAACTGTAATGGGCCACAGTAGTCAGGGTTTCCAGCCAGTCTAGGCCCTATCTTAAACAATAGAGAATTTTTAGTCCGGAGTTCTGCTGCCCCAACATATATAAATAATTTCTTTGTGGTATATAAAGTTATAACAGTATAGATTGTTGAGTGAAATAGATTTGGAGATCTGTTATAGTTCACGTTAATGATTTGACGATAAAAAAAGGTTAATTTTAATATTTTCCCTCCCCATTCTCTATTATTTCTTTAAAATCCTGTCTACATGCCATTCTTTTGAAAAGTCAAGGTTTTTCAGTGAATTGCAGTATATTACATAAAAATAATAATGGAGAACATGCTGCCGCAATCTTAATTTGATAGTATAACCCATTTCCTATTTTGGAGCTACCTAAACTTCCTATAGATGATTTGACTCCTCTTTAATTGGGAGCTATGTACACACCAAAATACACACCAAAAGCTACGCTACACCAAAATACTTCAGCGTTGTCAGTGAAGATCCAAGGCAACATGAAGAAAGCTCTTAAGCTATTAATATTATAAACTGCATACCTTTTAAGAAGGCATTGTTACTGCATCTTAAAAATACTTGCTTGGGAAAAAGAGAAAAAGTAAAATTGATCCATCCCACACATACTTTATAAACATATTTTACAAAATGGAACACAAATAATCATAACAGAAAATAATGCAACATTATGTAATTTAAAAGTTGTTCAGTTTTGGCAAACGATATTCATGTACAATCAATCTAAAATGGTGTTCTTAGGTCCCATATACCTAGTTGTTTTCTATAGGGAAAATAAATGTAAGCATGTTTTCCTTAAGTGATTGGATGGTAGCTGCATTGTTGATGTAGAAGAATGACAGACTCCCTTAAATATATTCCTTTGACTTATTTAGACTGCAATTCTGGCTTCATTTCCCTAAAGGTCAACCAGTGACTGTAGCGGGTCTTCAATTTAAGTAAATATGCTTTGAATGGTGTTCTTAATCTTCTAGATTAAAGTAATTGTATCTGTAATTGGACAGCAGAAGGGCCTCTTTCAAACCTAATAAGCAGTTTTATGTCTTCTTGTGTTGTTTGTCTTGTAAATTTTGTCTTTGCTGCCAGCTAGCTTTAACTATAACGGTTGAAATATACTTGTCTTATTTAAACAGAATAATGGGCAGAATGGAGTGGTTGGAAAGAAAAAGAGAACAAAAGGAAAAAAGAGCCGAGGTAGCATGTCAGGTACCTCTACTGATGCTCTTTCTGCTGTGTTTTCTTCTCTTGTTCCCCCTCGTGATTTCTTCAAGCCGACACCTTCTCCAGCACCTTCAGCCGACATGGCTCCCATCAGTTCTGGTTCTTCTACTTGGACTTCCTCAGGCCTCCCCTTTTCTTTTGTCTCCATGGCAACGGGGATGGGGCCTTCCTCTAGTGGGAGCCAGGCTACAGTGGCTTCCGTGGTCACTAGCACCTTACTGGCCGGTCTAGGATTTAGTAGCAGTGGTATTTCTTCTTTCCCTAGTACGGTCTGGCCAACCCGGCTCCCGACCTCTGCCTCGACTAATAAACAGTCGGCCAGGCCAGTGGTGGCTACCACCGAGGCATTGTCTTCTCCAGCACCAGACAATGATTCTGCTCTCACAAAAGACAATGAAGGAGCTGAGGATGGAGAGAAAGATGAAAAAAGTGAAAGCGAGGATGGCGAAAGAGAGCATGAGGAAGAGAGAGAAAAGGATTCCGAGAAAAAAGAAAAAAGTGGTGTGACCGAAGCTGCTGAAACACAAGATAATAGTGAAGCTACAAACACCACTCTTTCTCCCAACAGAACTATGGAGGAGGGAGGAAATGAAACTATATCTGATCATGAGCAAAGCCAAAATATTGTACCAACAGGTAGGACTCCTGAAAGAGGAGAAGGAGTTACAGGAATAGACACTGAATTCAATAAAGTCAGTTCCACCCAAGTGCCGACACTATTCATAAATGAACAATATACTGGTGAGATTCCAAGAAGACCAGAAACAGCATCAACATCTTTACCAAAAGATAATAGATTTATTACCATTCATCCAGGTGAGTTGTTTTTGTGGAAGTGGGTTGGATTTTTTTCAATCATTAAAACACAATTAACAAAATTAACACCAATGCTTTTCAACTGTTACCAATTCGGGGGATTCATATTTTAATTACACTAATTAGAAATATAGATAGCCTGTACGTATTTTGTAATAGAAGCTAATTTCCGTACTGTAGTCCAAACAGTTCGTTTTTATTTCATATATCGATCAAGATAAAGAGTAATAATAATAAAGGTTGCACATATTTATTTGCTGGTCAGAAATCTCTGATGCTTGGTATGCTTCTTCAGTTTCTCCTAATAAGTTATTTATGTAGCTTTCCTCATTTCCGGTTTGCACTTGAATTTATTGTGTCATGAAATAGTCTTATTTCTGTAGAATACAAAAATTGTTTTCACAAAACAGCCTTCATTTTAGTAATTTCTCTTACTGCAAAATAATAGTCTTAAGCTTTTAGAACAACAATAGATAACATATTGCCATTAAAAGAACAATCGTAATAGTTAAAATTGAACAATAGTACAGTTGTCCCAAAAAAATCAGACACTACTAAAGGAGTAAAGACCATCCTTTGAATAACAGAATCCAAATTTGTCAAGCGTGAAAGATCAGGACCACACATGAAGTTCTGATTAAACTTATTTATTACTAGTCCTGCCTATGCACAGCTCAACTAATGGTTATTATTATCTTGGCATTAGATAAGGGTCAACGGAATTCAAGACGAGTTGAACGTAGTCCATTTGTGGCTACATAGAGACTCTAGGCTGATTCCTCTTTTGACTCCTCCCCAAGGTTCTGCCATTTTTGTCCTACAATTAGATGGACATGTAGACTTGTAAACTGTAAGTGTGTATTAAAGGGAATGTTGAAGTATAGCTAGATTAGACTAGACTAGACTAGACTAGACTAGACTGGTAAACTGTGAGTGTGTTTTAAAAGGGAATGTTGAAGTATAGCTAGATTAGAATACATGAAAAACTTATAATTAAAAGAGGGAAAACTTCCAAATAAATAGGAAGACTATTGGACTACCACCTTGGAAGAGGCAGGCACATTCACAGATGATAGAATAAATGAGCACACATTCCAGTAGAGAGAAGTTCCCTGAGGATGGGCTCCAGCACAAATCCAAAAGCTCAGAAGACTAAACCTCTGGTCCCAGTGACCAATAGATTGGATCCTGCAGAATAAACGAGTTCTTAACATTCACTGCTTCAGATAGGAAGGCAGTGCAGAGAGTGGTGAGGATGGCTGAAAAGATCATTGGCAGTTTCCTCCCATCCAGAACATAGCACATAAGCATCGCTTGAGCAGGGTCCACAAGATTGTCTGGGACATTCACATCCTCTTCACAACCTGTTTTCCTTGTTACCTTCTGGGAGGAGGCTCCGTGGTATCTGAAGCAGAACATCCAGATTCAAGTCACAATTTTGTTCCGTACAGTATTAATCTTGTGAGTTCTAAAGCTTCCTCCTTCAGTTATGTATTCAAGATGGACAGTGATTAATATTTATATGTTACTTATATGTAAGGGTGTAGGTCTATACACATGTTGTATATAGTATGTTTTAAATGTGTGTTATGTATGTGTACACTTTGAGAGCAAGCAACTAAATTTCATTTTTAATGTGTGCCATTGTGCCCACAGGAAAAAATGACAATAAAGGTTATCTAATCTAATATAATCTAATATAATCTAATCATCTAAACAAGGAACTGTTGGAAAGGGTCAAACACTTGAGCTATTCTTCTTGGGTGATGAATTGTAAGAAATTTTGCTTTTCAAAATAGATTTTGAAGGACGTTCATGGATTTGAAGAAGGGCAAATCAAGGAGACCAGATGTTCTTCTAAACACACTGGGTATGAAAATGACATAGGCACTCTGGCATCCAAGCACCTTCTTCTGAGTCTTACTCATAGACACACACATCCCTTTAACTCCAGATAAGGTCAAATAATTTGATCGATCTGACTGGAATGCTTGGCTAATTATTAAAAGTCAAAGGTGGATATGGTTAGTAAACACGTGATTCCAGGAAAGAGTTTGCATAGTTTTGATTCTGTAGAGCAGAGCATGCTGTAAAATGCCTATTGGGTTCCTAGTAATAATTAACTAAAGCCATACTTGAGGATTTATGGGTGAAATGGCATCAAGCCAGAAAATATGAAAGAAGTATATGTGCACTCAAATTACAACCCATTCGTTGTCGCTCTGCAATGCAGGTTGTAATGTAAGCAAAATTTGTGTCACTGCTAATGAACATGCAGAGGGCGGAGCAGATTGTTTTGTAATGAATTAATTGCTGCTTCCCCTCCCCCCTTCTTGTTAGATTTTCTGCTTATAGCTGGAAAAATACAAGCTATTTGATGACGTTTTAGATCAGGTTTCTCCAAAATGGTCAACAGTGACCCTCCAGAGTCAGTTGGACTATCCAAGGGGTCAATGGTGTTGTTATTATTATTATTAGTTAAAATAGTAAGTGTTAAATTATTTTCATATAATAAATGTTTGCTGGAGTAATGAATTATCTGAAATTTCATGAAGGAGTTGATGAGTTGAAAGGTTTTGGGGGTCCTGTTTTTGAATGGTTGAGAATGAGATTCATAAATTTTGAGTAGTCCTAGTGCTAAATAATAATTACATGTAAAGCACATTATAGTCACGGCTCCCAAAGACATTAGCATATTTAACCATCCTGAGTTTAAGATTATGTGCTCCCAAAAGAAAGGAGATGGGAGTGGGGGAAGCACACAGAAAAATGTAGTGTCCAAATTAGCACAGGTACCTGGTGAAAACCTCATCTTTTCTATTGAGTTAATACAGTGTATTTTAAACCGTGCCTGACACACGCAGTCTGGTTGTCCTTATGAAAAACTATCACTGTCTTATCACCCTTATTTTTGTTTTATTTATTTATATCCCACCTTTATTATGTTTATAAGTAATTCAAGGCGGCAAACAACATAATGCTGTTTCCTTCTCCTCTTTTCCCCACAACAATGTTGTGAGGTGAGTTGGATTGAGAGAGGGTGGCTGGACCAAAGTCATCCAAGCGTCTTTCATGCCTAAGGTGGAACTAGACTTTATAGTCTCCTGGTAATTGGCCCAAATCCACCCAACTGGCTTTCATGCCTAAGGTGGAACTAGACTTTATAGTCTCTTGGTAATTGGCCCAAATCCACCCAACTGGCTTTCATGCCTAAGGCGGGACTAGACTTTATAGTCTCCTGGTAATTGGCCCAAATCCACCCAACTGGCTTTCATGCCTAAGGCAGGACTAGACTTTATAGTCTCCTGGTAATTGGCCCAAATTCACCCAACTGGCTTTCATGCCTAAGGCGGGACTAGAATTCACCGTCTCCTGGCTTCTACCTGGTGCCTTAAACACTGAACTAAATGTGGTTTTCAGGGTTTTTTGAAGACTGCTAAATCTTTACATTTTAGGATCTGCTGTGGCAAAACTTATATTTCCTACCACCATCAGTCACCTAGAAAGCAATGGATTTCAGTATATCCATCAGGTAGCAATGGATTTTCACATTGAATGTCCTAGGGTCTAGTCTGCTCAGATGTCAGCATAGTATTTAAAATACCACAGTACGGTATTTAAAATAAGCTGGAGTTTGTGCAAAAAAACTTTAGAGATAACCTCATTAGGATAATTAAGCATCTGTGCATGGAGGGGGTCCCCCTCTTCTTCCATATGTGGCAAGATTTATTAAGTTATCATTTCTTGTCATGCTTGAATATTTTTGCAGTGCAGCTTGTAGATGCCAGTTTGCATGTAGGTAAACAAAAGAATCAGACCAGATTTTGCTGGCAGACTGTGTATACATAATATGACACTACAAAAGGAGAACATGGGATGCCAGTCGAAACAGGAAAAACATACTAAGGTGTACAGAGAAATGAGAGCCATACCGGGGACTAAATAAACAATAGCTTATTTTAGCTTATTTTGTTACCTCCTTTCATATTACAGAATTGTATGGTATATTGCAGTATAATACTACAGTAATAGAGTAGTGTTAACTTTAAAATATCTAGGATTCAATTAAATGGTTTCTGCTGTAGTGGAAACCACTGGATCTTGATCTGTTTCTATTTCACCGTTTATTAATTAGGACACAGAATGTCATCTTTGAAGAGGGATCTCTGGGAAAATGGATCTACTTGGCTGTGTTTTGGATCCTAGTAAACTCTCATTTCATGCCTTTTGTCTGTCTTTATTCCCATTGAATTAAGCTTATTTACTGCCCTTGGTTTTGGGGTAACCAGATATGATTGAGGGAAGATTTTATTCAAGGAAATATTTTCATGATAGTTTTCTGCAGTGAACAAGTGCTCGCCTAAGAGCCATTATGGAATAAATAAATTCCATAATGTAGAATAAATTCATATTTGACTCTGTGAGTGGTTAGGTTAGCATGATTAGCTAATCTCCTTTTGATCTTGGTTCATAATATTACTAGGGGATCTTTAATGCAATAATTACCTTCATAGAGATTCAAAGTTGGTGAAAACTATTGAATCCAATTTTCTTAGGTATCTAATTGCCATCAAAAAGTTTACTAATTTCACTTGGCTGACAAATAGTTGCCAGTGTTGGTGGTTAAGCTAGGTAGAATGTTCTCGAGGCATAAACTCTTTTTCTCTGTGTGTGTTTGTGTGTCTACACATACTGTACATACATACGTATATTCATTCTCCTCTATTCTCTTCCTGGGATGAATTCCAAGCCAGCAAAAGGCAAACTGAATTAATGTAGCAGTGACATATGCCATCAAAAAGTGTTTGCATTCCTTAGCAAAACTCCAGTTTCCTTACCCTTTAAAATAAAATGGGCAATTTTACAAAAAAACCCATACAGGATGTTTTTGCTTCTGAACTGCCTTTATTTAAAAATTGAAAATTAAAAGAGCTAGGCTTTTATTACTGTGCAAAGTTGTTGGGATGCATAGAAATAGAAATATACAAGCTTTTCTATATATTTTACGCATTGTTTTTAACATTCTACAACAGGCTGCTTTTTTTAAAAAAAATTATTTTTATTTTATTCAAATACAAATAATACAAACATAATACATATAAGTCTAAATAAAAAACAGTATTAAAAAATACAAATACCAAAGGGCACCCACCCCCATGGAGACCATTTTTATTACCTATATTTCTTCTCATATAACAACTAACATTATACAATATATTTCAATTGTGCCCTTATCCCCTCCAAAACAGGCTGCTTTTTTATAAGTTTGTCAGTGATGGACCCATGTTGGGAGCAATTTCTCCAGGATTTTTTTATATATACTTTGTTATAATATTTCTATGCATACTAAAATATTTCAGATTTTAGAAAAGCAGTTGTCACACCTGTGTCCACCTATATAAATGTCTTGTTAAGTTTCTCTCTCCCTTTCTTTCAAGATACATGTTTATGGTGTGTGTGTGTGTGTGTGTGTGTATAGCCAGCTAGAGATAGAAATATATACCTAGAAACAGTTAAGCCTGGTTTCTAAATTGCAATGGACTTATGGAATATTTGGGGGTGCTCCATCTGGAATGCTAGCAAGCAACTTGGGCAACTGTTCCCCACTCTTCTCAATGATGAAGCTGTCACAGCTGAGACCTACAGACCAAGGACTTCACATCCAGGTGTAAAGGGAACATATATGCTCCACCATGTTTGCAAAAGAACATCACACATAAATTTGAGTGTAGCAATGCTTCCGCTTTTGCTGCTGATGCTGAAAAATGGGTAACATGCTTTCCTGATGTTTTGAAGGATAAGACACATGGAAATGGCAGTAGAAAGCCTCAAGAACAATGAAAACATCTGTTAACGGCCTCTGAAAACAGGGAGGCAGTGGAGTTTCTCTCATCTAAAGAAACCCTCTCTTGATTTGACATTAAACACAACCTACCATCTTCTCTTTTTAAAGGAAAGATAATGGGGAAAGTGGTTGGACTACCTGGGATGGAGGTTATTTTGTTCCTTTTTATTCAGCATTGAATAGAGGAAATGCAGGTTTTCTGGTCCTATTAGAGCTATCAGTGGCATTTGATATCATTGCCCCTGGTATCCAACTGAATCATCTGTGAAGTATGGGTGATAGGCCATTGTAGTGGCTCCACTCCTTCTTGGCTGGGTGGTTCCAGTTTATAAACCTAGGAAATGAGTGATCAGACTCTTGACCACTGCCGTATATGATGCCATAGGATTTGACTCTTTCCCCCATTTTTAACATTAATGTGAAACTACTGGAGCAAGTCATGAATGGGTTTCAAGAGGGGTGTCATCAGTATTAAAGATAATCAGTTATATATCTCCAATCTAGGCCAGGCAACAAATGCAACAGAGGTCCTTACTTGATGCCCCAAGGCAGTAAGAGGACAGATGGAAGAAAACTAGTTAAAATTGAATCCCAGCAACATGGAGTTGCTATTGTCAAGGAACCATTTGGAGTCCTTTATACAGATTCTTAGTAGAGAGTCATTCCCCCTGAAAGAGCATGTCTGTAATTTGTGGATTTCATGGATTTACAGACTCTACTAGACTGTCAGGTAGACTCTGAAGTCAGGAGAGTTTTTGCCTTACTTTGGCTGGTCTACCAGCTGTGGTCTGTTTAAGTTAGACTGGGAGACCCTAGTAAAAGTTACATTATTACAGATTTGGACTATTGCACTGAACTCTACTCAAGGCTGCTTTGAGTGTGATCAAAGACATGGTGCTGGTGGGAGAAGACTGCTGAATATTCTTCAAATGGAATTTGTTCTTCATGTTCATTGAACTCAGAAGAGATGTTGTGATCACCTCTACTGAGGATGTGAAAGAAAGTCACAACCAGGTTTTTTTTTCACAACTAGCCTCTTCCTTCTAGAACAATGTCCTGTCTTAAAGAGTGGTCTTTGTCCCTCTGACTTCTAAATGTCCATCACAGTTTTTGTCTTTCTCAATGCAACAAAAAATGGGGTTTTCAGCAAACGTTTGTGGATTGAAAGTTTTGGCATGAAGATATTTTAATTGTTTTACACTAGGTTTAATGAAGGGTTTTTCATATATTGTTTTAAATTATTTGCTGATATTAATTACTTGGAATTAATGAAAGAGATCAGGATACAAATGTTTTGTGTAAATAAATAAGTAGCTTTTAGTTACAAACTGTTAATATAGGTCTTTGTTGCCACCTAATGTGAATCCAGGGACTTAGGTGACATACATACATACATATATACAAACAAACAAACAAACAAATAAATGTCTTTAAAATGAGAGTCCTCTAAACTTACAGTGTTTTGTTTCCATCATATGGAATATTTAAGGCTATTTTTAAAATGTAGAGGTTTTATTCATTCTTAATCGTTTAAACTCAGCTATTTAGCAGAAGCTAGAAAAATATTGAGTGGATCATAAATTTCCAACACTGTTCTCCTACTCATCCATATTTAAAACATATATTTCATTCTACTCAGTGAAATGAATGAATGTATTTATGACATTAGGACATTTGAAACGTTTCAGATTGTCAAGCTTGAATGGCAATATTGCTACGTTTTTATATTTCAAAACCCATAAAAGATTTATCATAAATTCATAAAATCATATTTTTTAAAACGTATCATAGCCTTAATCAAAATGGCTCTTTTTAATGATTGGATAAAGTTCTGTAATGATGATGTAAACTACCCAGAGTCACTTAGGTGAGATGGGCAGTGTAGAAATTTAATAATAATTCTATGACTAAGGAATATAAACTCACTCAAGTCTGATACCTTCTAGGTGTTTTAGAATCAATTTGCATTGATCTCAGACAGTGCAGCTAACAAGAAGGGAATATACAGCAAAACATTTGGAGTGTATTATAGTATCTATTTCTGGTCTACTCTTCCTTAAGGTGTCTTCATATTTTTACCTGCTGGGACATTTAAGAAAATTATCAGTAATTAAGTTTCAAGTTGTATTGCTTTGAACCAGATGTTGTCTTTACTTTGTGCAAATAAACAGAGTACATTACAAACACCAGTCTGTGGTACAGATGATAAATAGACCTTTGGGAATGACTAACATAATTATAAAATGAACAAATTGTGGACTAACTTGAATGATAGAAATAAAGCTAAAGATCATGGTAATGATATTTGGAAGACCCTTCACAATGGTTTGCCTACCATTATTCAAATCATGCCTCTATACCCATGAAACATTACTTAATCCTTTAATCTGCAGGGCTTTTTAAGACATCACATCCTCCATTATTAGGTATTGTCTCTCCTTCATTTGTCTCTTCCATATTCTAATCATCCTCTCATCAAATCCTGTTCTCTTGCATTTTATGTATTGCTGTATTGGCTGTCTTTTTAAACTCAGGGCATGTTTATAGCATAATGTTTCTTACTAAATCAAGCCCTCAAGATCTTCTGACTTCAGAAACCATTTGTAATTTTTAACTGAATGTTATCTACTTTCATGGGGGGGGGGTTGTAGTATTTGCTTATTCTGCCTAGGTTTTCTTTTAACTGATTTTAACGTTGTGTTAGTTTGAAATACTGTCTACTCTGAGTAACAGTTACAAGATTTTTATTATTATAACATTTCCAGCAGATGACAATGTTGTTTTCTGTTTCTGCTCTCTCTGTATTTCCTTCCTTTCATAAATGGACAACTATGTTTCTCTAAGATTTGTTGCTGTTTTGAAAACAAAATCAGAAAACACAAGTAGCCAAGGAATAGGATTGCACAATAGAATTAACTAGAGTTTCAAAAAAAAGTTTTATATGTAGGTAAAGCTGTGTAAATTTAAGAGAGTGACATGGGGTATCTGGGGTTGGACTCGATGACCTCCAAGGTCCCTTCCAACTTTATTATTATTATTATTATCTTGGTTTAAGGTAAAGTCCAACTGAGCCCATAGCTCGTGGTTTTATGTTGTATGCATTCCAATGGGTACGAAGAGGCATATTTAGTATATGTGTTGCATTATACAGTAGCAGTTGCTTTTAACATAAAATGTGCCTTATTGATTCTCCAGGTAAAATTAAACTTGATTTGGGGGTCTGCATTTCAGACTGCAAAATTAATCTTCAAATTTACTTCACTGCCATATTAGCGAAGAGATGTAGAGGGTCGCAAAAGTGATTGCTGTGGATATTGCTGTCCTTCTGCTTGTTCCTCATGCTTTCCTCTCTTACTGTTTCTTTATTATGTCCTTCTTTTGAACCATCTAGTGGAGTGAAAAGAGGGTTTGTCCTGGAACTGAGGTTGGTTGATTAAATACCAGGTCATTTTATCAGCTTGTTAGCAAATGTGGGCAGGAGGCTGCATTTTGGCATCAGGTGCCCCAGCTGAAATTATTATACCCTGTCTTGTAAATACATTCATGTTCTCCCCATGTTCCCTATGTTATCAATTTCATAAGATAAAAATTGCAAACCACCAAATGTCATATTAACATTCAATGTGATGCATATCTAACAAGGTTATGTTAAACTGGAATGTAAACTGATCTTAGATACGCATAAATCAGTATTTGTTGTTGTTAGTTGCAAAGTCGTGTCCGACCCATCGCGACCCCATGGACAACGTTCCTCCAGGCCTTCCTGTCCCCTACCATCTTCTGGAGTCCATTTAAGCTCACGCCTACTAAATCAGTATATATAATATATAAAGTTTCTTATCTTTAAAAAGATGCCTTGTTGGCTGAAAACACCAAGATATTAAGCAGTACATTTGTGATGGCAAAACCAATTGATTCAATGAGGCTGGAGGAGAAAGCCCATTGATAAAAACTGTATACTTTTCTCCTAGTTCCTGCAGTTTTCTTGGCAATATTTCCAGATGTGGCTTGTCCTTGCCTTCTTTCTAAAGCTGTAAGAGAAGGACTAACCAAGATCACCAACTGTAGTAAAAATGGTTGTAAAATCAGATCCGTTCATGTGTTGACTTGCTTTACAATTGCTTCGACTTAAAACAGAAACTCCAGTCCCAATTGTGGTTGTGAGTCAAAGACTCCCTGTATGTTTGTTTGTTTAAGTACAAAATGATGACTTCAGTACTTCTGCTAACAAATCGAAGACATTCCAATTGCACTGAAGGACAGTTTATGCAAAAGAGTGTTACATTTTTATCCATGCCAAGAACTGTAGGAATGAGTCATAGGCAGCAATGCCTTTCTATCAGTGAAATGTTACAACCAGTGACTCAAATCCTTCCCACTTGCAAAATTTTGAAGAGCCCCTTTGGAGCAGGCCATCAAAAACCTCCAGACCAGACATATCTAGCAATTGTTGGAAATGTAGACAAAAACCAGGCACTTATTACCATCTTTGGTGGACATGCCCCAAAGCCAAAAGATTCTGGTCAAGAATACACATATGGTTAGAGAAAATGACTAAAAAACACGTAGATTTTAAGCCAGAATTATTTTTGTTAGGCATAATAGTAGGAAATTATGAGAAAGAGTGTATATATCTAATTTTACATGTATTAACTGCAGCGAGAATTGTATTCGCTCAACATTGGAAAAATGAAGATTTACCAACGGAGGAAGAGTTAATTAAAAAAAATTTAGGTTGTGCAGAAATGGATAAATTGACACTGAAAATGAAAATTCAGTATATTTTAGAACATGGGATACTTTTTATCAATGGCTAGAAAAACGAGGTAGAGAGAAAGGAATTTAACATGTATTAGTAAGTTAAATGTTGGAACCCAGACAATATGTTGCTGATAAAATATTAAGCCTTTGTGATTATAAAAAAATAATATATATATATATATATATATAAACCTCCAGACCAGGGACAGTTTCTGCAATGTGGAGGAGTTTTAAGAAGTAAAACATGCAGTTACACCTCATAACATCTCTGCCTGTTTTTCAGTGAGGTTTGAAAAATTTGTGTTCACCATAAATTCCACTTTTTACAGAATATTCATCTGAACATTTTGCAACCTGTCTTTGATCTGTAGAACAAAGTAGATATTTTAAAAGTCATCTTTCTTTTTGCCTGTGTTGGTTTAAGGATGTGTCCTCACCCAAAAGAAAATAAATCTCTGGGAATTCCTCACTGAGTGGATTCCGGCCTTGCTGGGCTGCACTGCATAGCCAGTTCAGCTTCACTTCTGTGCAAGGAATAGAATGGCAATAAGTTAGTGTTGTTTACCTCTAAAAATTACTTATCACAGTTTGTCCGTAATGACCTATTTTATTGTTGCTGTTTGCTTTATTGTACAGCAGACAAGAATATTTCCAGCATGACCAACAGACCCACTCGTGGCAAAATGGAATGGATCATTCCTCTCATTGTGGTCTCAGCCTTGACATTTGTGTGCCTAATCCTTCTTATTGCTGTGCTAGTTTACTGGAGGTGAGCCGTTCTAAATAATTTCAACTATATTGTGGTAAATGTTTTTGTGACTTTATTCCCTCTGAGCTATTTCCTATTTTGTCATGAGGGGAAAAAAAAAACCTTTGACAGTCAGCTATTTATTTCCAGCTCAACAATTTTATGTCATGAAAATGATGCAGGAGAAAGGCATGTCCTTTGTATGTAAAGGACTCCAATATCAAGAAATTCTGAGGAAGTCCTCCATTATCTGAGACCATGAAACAGTGATTCCAGATCTTGCCTCTTGGATCTGTTAGGCTTCAGCTTCCATCACTACTGAGTAACAGTCAGTGGGTTACAGGAGCTGGGGCTCAACAGTATGGGAGAACATAAAGATGGAGAAAAATTCATTTTAATGCTGCATCTAGTTGAGATTAGATGAATGGTCCAAGGTATCTGGGATCACTGTAAACTATGTTGGCTTTCATTAAGATGATATTGTCTACAACAATTGTTCTCAACCTGTGGTCCGTGGACCCCTGGGTGGCCACGAAGGCTTGAAGAAATGTTATGATTTAAATCTTGAGTTAAGTCTTGGTGGTCTGTGACCATTATCCATGGCCACAAAAGCTATTTAAAGGAGGTCCATGGTGAAGAAAAGGATGAGAACCACTGATCTACAGCAACAATCATAAGTGGTTTACTCCAGAATAAATCCCAGGTGAGATAGCTTTTTAGATGTTTGCAATTGATCTTTGACTATATCACCAAACAATGTAAGAAGTATTGAATGTATTATTACATTGGTAACCATTAGTTAAAAAAACAACGAGCATTTTAAAATATATACACAACTATCACCCCCTTAGTGAGTTTCCATGAACAGAAATAGCAGGACAGTCCTCCATGGCCATAAAACACAAATGCATCATCACACACACATACACACACCACACACCTCCTACTCAGATACCATGGATTTTTACTAAGTTGACTAAAACTAAATGTGATGATTTTAAGACTGGAAAAGGTAGGAGAAGGTATTTAGGACAAAGCAAGAAATAAACAATATAGGTAATGTTAAGGAAAATGTTGATTAGGGTTAAGGTTTCTGCTTCCTTTCTGATTTGATTGCATCATTTCTCACACATACCTGTCACAGTCCATAAGATCAAATCTAGTGGTTAAGGCACCAGGCTAGAAATCATAAGATGGTGAGTTCTAGTCCTGTCTTAGGCATCAAATCCAACTATGTGATTTTGGGCCATTCTCTCTCAGCTGAACTCACACCACATGGTTATTCTTGTGGGTAAAAGAGGAGGATAAGAAAGGAGCATTAGGTATGTTCACTGCCCTGAGTTATTTTTAAAAATAACAAAGGCAGGATAAAACATAATTTAAAAATGTTTGCATCCAAATGCTGAGTCATACTCAGAAATACAAGAACAAGCTTCTGTGGGCCTTTTTTTTTTTTTTGGTATCTTCTCCTCTCCTCTGATGCAGCCATTTCCTTTAGCTGCAGTTTGCCATGATACCCAAACATCCAACCAATGTTATATCTTGACTAGTATCTACTGAAGTTAGTTTTAGTCTAAAATTAGAAGCAGAAGCTTCTGATCTCATGATGTCTCCAGAAAAGAGAGAAGATGAGTGTATGAGCTTAAACCCAGCAGCACTTCTTGTAACCCTCACTCATGTCTGAATAGCATGCCTGAATAGTCATTGATATTTGGTATATGTGCATTAGCCCAGAGGATAAATGGCAGTCATCTCAAGGCACTCAGAGGTAAATGGTAAGTGTACTAGAATCTACTCTAACAAAGATCACTCTGCTTCATGTTGACATTTGAATTTTTGATTACATCAGGCTGTGATTTACATAATGGGCTTGGTTTTTCTTTGGTTTCCTTTTCATCCTTGAGAAAAATCAGTAGTAAGCATCTACTTTAAATGGTGGGGTTTTTTATGGTTCTGTGGATTTATTCTCATGAGCTGCTCAGAGTTGCTCTTTTAAGGCCACACAGGTCTTTTAAATGAATAAATATTTATTTACTCATATTATTTTAGACTTGAGTTAGGTCAGAGGCAAAAATATGACATAAAAGGCAACATGTAAAGTGATGAAGGTGAGTTGAGGTGAACATTTTTCTTCTCAAAAGGAAGCACACCATCAAGAGGATAATTGCAAACAAGAACAATTCTTGGTGTGAATATAACTGGGAGATAAATATATATGTGCATGGATAGGTGCATTATTATTATTATTATTATTATTATTATTAAGCTCACTGTCCTCATCTGTCCAATAGCCAGTTATATGGGTAGATTCTAAATAAATTTAAACCACTAAATTTTTAAAGAGAAATAAAAGCTGTATAATCTTCAAATCAGTAGCAAATGATTAATAAATAAATGGCCAATCCAGGCACCAATAGAATCTATACTTCTTGGGAATTAACATGTTGTATCTCCCAAGTATCTCCCGTATTACTGATGATTCCCAACTTACCTGAAAACATTCTATAACCAAAACTGTGGTTTGATGACCAGTAAAGTGAAAAACAGCAATTAATTTTAAAGATCCATCTAGTGTTCATAAAAATTACAAAAAGAAGCAAGATGGCATAAAATGCTTCTCCCATAACTGGGGTTCTCCTGCTCTTCTCTGTTTCTTTTTCTTTTGACTATTTGTGCCCTGTTCTATCTTCAATCTAGCTAGCTGAACAAAAAGTAACCAAGATAATACAGGTAGTCCTTGACTTACAAACGCAATTGGGACCAGAATTTCCTTGACTAAACAAAGGGGCTTTTAAGCGAGTTGCGTCTGATTTTATGGCCCTTTTTGCCATGGTTCTTAAGAAAATCACTGCAGTTGTTAAATGAAACCCATTGTCAGTAAGCGAATATGGCATCCCCCCGTTGACTTTGCTTGTTGGAAGCCGGCTGGCAAGGCTGCAAGTGGCAATCACGTGACCCCAGAATGTTGCAATGTCATAAATACATACCAGCTGTCAAGCAACTGAATTTTGATCATGTGACCATGGGGATGCTGTAGTGATCATTAGTGCAAGGACCGGTTGTAGGTCACTTTTTTCAATACAATTGTAACTTCAAATGTTGCTAAATGAGCAGTTGTAAATCAAGGACTACCTGTAAGCAGAGGCAAGCTTCTATATTCCCCACATCCACCACTCGTGTCCCGTTTGCTGCCTGAATGAGTTACTGGGTGGTATCAACCTGGCTTCATCACAATTCTTTGAGTTATAATGTGGATTAACATGATACGTGTTTTTTGCAGTCATGTCACAAGCACTGAGGGGCTTCCGGGTTGAAAGGATTAGTCAGTGACATCACCGTTGCCCGGGGGACGCTGAGTTGGGGGCTCCTTTCATGTCCCCCGCAAGAGCTGGAGCGAAGGACAGGAGCTCAACCCTGCCCCACGGCAGCACTCAGGTCTTGAACGCAGGCTTGCTAGCCTCCATCCCAGCGTCCTAACCACACGAGCCACAGTATTCCTATGACATGTGTTAGAGAACCTGAAAACGTAATTGCCTGTCTTTGTTATTTGAAACATGGTGCTTTTGATTTCTAAGAGTTTTGTCCACTTGGATATGATCCTATGCTTTCCTGCAGAATATTTGCTTGCTATTTTACTCTTGTTTATCATACACACAGTAATAATAGTTATTTTGAATGATACATATTTGCATACATATTTACTTCCCTGTAGGAAACAATGTTCTCCTTTTCCTTTTTCTTTCCTTCCTTTGCTTTGCTGGAAGCTTTTGAAATGGGACTCCTAGAAAGTTCCATCTGAACTTAATCTACCTCATTCCCCCACAAAACATGACAACCATTGGGTTATAATTACACACCATTGCAGTGATTAATATTAAAAGGCATTTTTCCTTGTTTTCTTTTTTAATTGTGTATGCTGCAGCTCCAACCCAGTTGATATTGTTGTACCAACTGCTGTCTTATTTTCCTCTTGGAATGCCTGATCATTTTAGAGACAAGAGGTCTGAGTCTTTTATTTCATTTCAATTCTTCATAGTTATTATTTGGAATATTAGTTAGAAAATTGCAGTTATGCACTCTGGAACAGGAGAGGACTTGTCCTTTGTGTGGCATCCTTTCAGATATATGAACATTATTATCCTATCACACATCCATCTTCTCCTCTGAAGGCTAAACATGCCCACCTCTTTCCATTTTGCTTTATAGAACTTTGTTGCTACTCTAATGATCACTGCAGTGGTTTCCAATTTGTCTGAGTGTGGTACTCCAAATTGGATACAAGATTGGAGAGGCAGCATGATCAATGCACCACAAAATTGCTTCTAAAATTTGTAAACTGTACTTCTGTTGATGCGACCTATCAACAGAATTGGTTTTCATTCAGTGACTATTAGAGCTGGCTGGGTGGGTAACTGGCAGCATCATTATAGCAGCATTCCTACTGTGTGGTCCACAATTCTATATATGTAATCCTTATTTGAGGTGTTTTTGTTTCCAATACGTCATTGTGAGATTTTATTTATCAAATTTCTTTGCCGACCATCTTGCTGTTCAGGTGACTCTCAACATGCAAACCAACTTAGGCCAGCAATATATAATCATGTAGATATCTCAAACTGTGATTCTAGAAGCCAAAAGTTTCCCATTAATAGCATTTGCATACTATCATGATCACTGTATGCTGGAGAAGTATAACTGGGAAGATGCTTTTGATTGTCACTTGAAACAAGATGCCAAGATCTTATGTCTTAAGATTGGTATTTCTATGTATCTTTAAAACATCAAAGAGGGGGGAAAAATACTGGTTCACACATTTGGGGAAGCTGTTGGATGAGGTCAACTTGAAAGCATGGAGTCAGGTATCATCAATATGCAAAACATTGTGCATCTTGACCCCAAGCCAACCTATTGACTCTTTCAAGATTCTGTTGCAGTGCCTGAAGGTTGTTGGGATCTGAATATAGAGAGGATAGGCTTAAACTCATCTCTAAGTGGCAAATGCCATGGCATTAAGTGAACTTATGGTTCATTATGGGCGTGATTTTGTAAAAAACTGGAAGTAAATGCCAGTATTTGGTGAAACCGTCATAAAACATGGTCACATGACCATAGGATGCTGCAAATGGATGTAATGCAGCCCAAAGTGCTGTCACGTGACTATGTGGGGGGGGAGAAGCCATTGGACCTTCAAATATGGGTCATAGCTACCCCTTGGAGAGGTCTGTCATAACTTCAGATGACCATTAAGTGAGGAGTCATGAGTCCATGACTACCTGGTTGCGCTAAACATTATGCTCAATAATAAACCCTGGGCCACAGACCAGAAAAGCTAAGTTCACACAACATGCTAAGCCTAATTCAAATGTTTAGGATGGTGTCTTTCTGTACATGGGCAAGACTGTCACTGCAAACTTATTTTTAGAGACAAAGTCAACATGGTTTCCTTGCTTTAGTTACATTTTTTTTTAGCAGCAGCTCTTTCTAAACAGAGTTTGACTCAGTTGGAAGGGGGGGGGGCAGAAGTATAAAAATAGGAAGAGGCAATTAACATTTTAGTTTTCAGACAACAGCAACTCTTAAATGGAAAATAAATTACAGCCACTCTTGGCTTCCAGCGAGGAAGGAAATTAATTCACATTTCCAGCGACAAAGGTTTCTGATTTGCACCCCTGCCTGGTTAGTGCAAATCGTCTTTTAATTATTCCAGCCCATCAAGCCTGATATTTGGGACTGTACTATTCCATTATATATTTTACTCATTGGTATGTTTAGGTTCACCGGGGAGTGTGCTTAGCTTCAGTATAGCCCTTACTTTAAGGAAAGAATCAAGCCAGTCAGTAGGGGTTATTAGATGTTAGTAGTGGCTTTTAAGGAACATGGTATGCTTCCCTCTGTGGTGTTACAACAAACTTCACAAAGTACAAGGAAGGCTGCTTTGGAGGGAATTCTAGCAATTCAGCCTATGTGGTAACATCTTGTAGCTGGGTTATTCCCGTCCTCCTTTCCACTTGTACTAAAAGGGGAGTTCAGATCGTAACTGAGCCTGGAATTACAGTCTTAAGTCATGCCGGTTGTTAAGCAGATCATCCCATGAACTGCCCCTGATTTTACAACCTTTTCCACAGCAGTTGTTGAGCAAACTCATTAGTTGTAAAGCAAATGCTAGGGTCGTTAAGTGAACATTGTGGCCATTACTACCTGGTTGCGCTAAACATTATGCTCAATAATAAACCCTGGGCCACAGACCAGAAAAGCTAAGTTCACACAACATGCTAAGCCTAATTCAAATGTTTAGGATTGTTTCAAGATGGCGGCGCCTTGCTTGGCTGCGGCTGCTTCAGCTCTCAAAGGTGTGGGGGTTAGGGAGGGAAATGTACAATCGGAAATAGGGACAACTAAGCTGAGTTGGGCTGCTAAACTTTCATACGAACGTCAGTCCATATTGGAGATGAAGAGATTCAGCGTGGAAGGAATGGTGGAGAAAACTGTTCAGGAGAGACTGCATGGCTTCGGATTACTGCGAAGGAGGAGGAGAAAACCAGGGACGGAGTTGCAGACGGAGAGAAAACCAGGGACGGAGTTGCAGACGGAGAGAAAACCAGGGACGGAGTTGCAGGCAGCTGACATGGAGGGTGAGAGATCAGCTGAAATATCTGGAGGAGCTGGGAGGAAGAAAAGGAATTGCTGGAGGGGGAAACAGCATCGTGCTCAGTGTTTTGAGCAGCAAAAGCAGCAAAAGCAGCAAAGGCAGCGTTTCGGGCCGCAGGGGCAGAGTGGACAAGCAGCCATTGCAGCTGGGAAGTTTCCCTCCGCTGCTGTTTATCTCCAGAAGAAAAGGAAGAGGTGCGACCGGAAGAGGAAGCGTGGCAAACGTGGAGGCCTAACATCTAGGCTGAAAGCTAGACCTTACAGAGTGTCTCTTCCATCTATTTTGTTTGCAAATGCTCGCTCCTTAGAACCAAAAATGGATTACTTAAGGCTGGATTTAACAACAAATCAGGAGGTGAGAAATTGCTGTGTTATTATTGCAACAGAAACTTGGTTAAAGCCCTCTGTTCCAGATAGTGCTGTTAGCTTGATGGGATTTTCAACATTTCGGTTGGACAGGAGTTCTACTCTTAGTGGCAAATCCAGGGGAGGGGGTGTCTGTTTTTATATAAATGACAGATGGTGTAATAATGCCAAGGTGGTCTCAAGTCTGTGCTCCCCAGATGTGGAGCTTCTGACCATCAAATGCAGACCCTTCTATCTGCCCAGAGAATTCTCTGTTACCATTATCACAGCTGTGTATATCCCCCCTGATGCAAACAGAGAAGTGGCCCTGAAGGTTCTCCACCATACCATCAGTGACTTACAAACTACTCACCCAGAAGGTGCATTTATTGCTGTGGGAGACTTTAACCAAGTGGATTTGAAAGCTACCCTGCCACATTTCCATCAATATGTGGACTTTGCAACCAGAGGGGACAATACACTGGATCTTGCTTATTCCAACATCAAGAAGGCTTTCAAAGCTATCCCCCGCCCTCACCTGGGCTCCTCTGACCATCTCTCAGTGCTGCTTATTCCAGCATATAAACCTTTACTAGTCAGAGTGAAACCTACAGTAAAGCAGGTGAGGATTTGGACAGAGGGTGCTATAGAAGCATTACAAGACTGCTTTGAATGTACAGATTGGGGCATGTTTAAGGAAGCAGCTACTGATAACCAACATACAAATGTTGAGGAGTATGCCACCACGGTGTCTGCATATATCCAAAAGTGCATAGAAGATGTCTGTGTCCTGAAAAGCTTTGTTGTGAGGGCGAATGAAAAACCGTGGCTGACTTATGAGGTCCGCAAGATGCTGAAAGCACGGAATGTGGCTTTTAAATCTGGGGACATGCTGGCACTTAGAACAGCCAGAGCAAATCTGAAAAGTGCCGTAAAAGGTGCAAAGCAAGCCCATTGCCAGAAAATTCAGAACTTTTTTCAGGACCAAACAAACACCAGGCAAATGTGGCAAGGGATCCAGGCCATTACGGATTACAAGGTGGCTCCATCGAGATGTAAGGATGACACAGACTTCCTAAACAAACTGAATGCATTCTTTGGTAGATTTGAGGCATCAAATAGTACTCCTGCTAGGAAAGCTGTGCCCCATCCTGATGAGCAAGTGCCTAGCTTTGATGTCACCTCTGTCCGGAAAACACTGCAGACAGTTAACATTCGGAAAGCAGCAGGCCCAGATAACATCCCTGGACGTGTCCTCAGGGAATGCGCAGAGGAGCTGGCTTGTGTTCTCACTGATATTTTTAACCTCTCATTGCAGCAGGCAGTGGTCCCATCGTGTTTTAAGATGGCCATCATCTTGCCAGTGCCAAAAAAGTCCACAATCACAGGCCTCAATGATTACCGTCCGGTTGCACTGACATCCACCATCATGAAATGCTTTGAGAAGCTGATAAAAGACACTATTGTATCTAGCCTCCCGCCAGCATTTGACCCGCTTCAGTTTGCCTACCGACCAAATCGCTCTACGGAGGATGCTATTTCTTCCGTTCTCCATCTGAGCCTGAAGCACTTGGAGGAAAGAAATACTCATGTGCGTTTGCTGTTTGTCGACTTCAGTTCGGCGTTTAACACAATCATTCCCCAGCATCTAGTAGACAAACTGGGCCTTTTAGGCTTAAACACTCCTTTGTGCAACTGGATTCTGGATTTTCTTACCAACAGGCCCCAATATGTGCGAGTTGGAACAAATACCTCAAATACCATTTTCTTGAGCACAGGTTCTCCTCAGGCGCGTCTTAGTCCGCTGTGTTCACCCTGTTGACCCATGACTGCTGTGACTAGGTTTGCCACAACCATATTGTGAAAGTTCGCAGATGATACAACAGTAGTGGGCCTTATCAGGATGACAAGGGGGAAGCCTTACTGCAGGGAGGTGAGGGGTTGGGAAATGGTGTAAGAAAAACAGCCTAGTTTTAAATACAGGAAAAACCAGAGATCATTGTTGATTTCAGAAAAGGCAGGCACAGCCACACTTCTCTGTGCATTAATGATTCACCTGTGGAGATGGTTACCAGCATCAAATTCCTGTGTGTGCAGCTAACGAGTAGGCTGACTTGGTCGCTCAACAGTGAGAAACTGGTGAAGCAGGCACAGCAGCACCTGCATTTTCTGTGCCGCATGAGAAAAGCACATCTTCCTTCCCCTGTCCTGACCACTTTCTACCAGGGGGACAATTCGAGAGCATCATGTCATAACAAGCATCACAGTTGGTTTGGAGGCATTACTGCTTCAGACAGGAAGCAGTGCAGAGAGTGGTGAGATGGCCGAAAAGATCCAAAAATGGCAGTTCCCTCCCTACCATCCAGGACATAGCACAGAAGCGTGCTTGAAGCAGGGCCCGCAAGATTTTTCTGGGGACCACTACACATCCCTCTCACAACCTGTTTTCCCTGTTACCTTTGGAGAGGCTTCGTGCGTATCCGTAGCAGAATATCCAGATCAGGCCATAGTTCATTCCCATACCGCATTAACCTTGCGAACTCCCAAACTTCCTCCTTGCGTTATATATCAGATGGACAGTATTTAATATTTATTTGCTATGTATATGTAGGGATGTGGGTCTATATATATGTTGTACATAGTATGTTTAGGTGTGTGTCATGTATATGTTTCACTTTGAGAGCGGGCAACTAAATTTCATTATTTTATGTGTGCCATTGTGCCCACAATATAAAAAATGACAATAAAGGTTATTTATTTATTTATTTATTTATTTTATTAAGTGAGTATAAGGACCCACCTCAGCTAACCACCCAAGAAAGCAGAACTCTTGAAACAGGCATTGTCTCAAAAGGAAACTTTTATTAGGGGTTAGTGACAGTAGGGAAGTCAAGGCGAGATCTGGGGAAAATCCCGCTTGAACGGTATAATTAAACCAGCAATATTCCTCCTTCCACCAAAGTCATAATGTCCATTTGAAATCCAGTTGGCTTGCATCTCAAGGTCTTCTCCAGTTTCGTTTCTCTGTAACCGTCTCTCTGATAAGGGAGACACATTCCTTTCTCAAGTGGATAGAGGTGGAAGAAGGAAAGCAGAAAGCAAAAGTTATCCCAAGTGAAAACAAATATCCCCCCTTCCCCCAACTAAATGGCAGGTCCCAAAGCAAAGCACAAAAAGATATATATGGAAGGGAGACAATAAGGATTTGTGGACCTGATAGTGAGCCCATTGTCTGCAATGAGTGGTTTTTGCCGGAAACCAGAAGTAACTGTGGGAAACTGCCAACAGTCATAAACACAGGCCGATTGGCAAGCACACAAAATGTGATCATTGACCGTGAGGGGAGGTGTAGCCATCAGAACTTCAAATCTGGGTCATAAGTACCCTTTTTTTCGGTGCGTAAACAACCAGTCATAAGTCAAGGAGTACTTGTGTTGTGGAAATCAATGATTTTTCACCAATAGCCTACCTCACAAAGCTGTTTTCAGACTTAAAGAAACATTCTCTTGAAAGCCTTTTAAACATGTTGTAATAATTAAAGCCATTTTTGTTAGGGAAGAGATTCAAGAATAGGAATGTCCTATGTACTATGCTGGCATTGTTTAGTTGTTATAGAAACTGACTCATGTGGCTAAATTAGCCCTGACATGCTACTTCATGTTTTTTTGCACAGAGCCATTCAGTCTCTTTTAAATTTGATCCTCTCCCTCCCCATTACTAAAAGGTCGTTTCAAAAGATAAGAGCGCAACGATGGAGTGCTACCTATAAGCCATTTTCATTACAATATCAAGTCAGAAAATAAGATGCAAGTACTGTAACATCCGTAAGGAAAATGGATGAAACAGTCTGAACATAAACAACCAATGTAAGAGTAACGTCTTAGAAGTGTGTGTGAAAAAATTGTTTTTAATTGCTGGTGATATTCTTCAGAGCTGAGGCAACAGCAGCCAAGGCCATGAAGTGTCAGTTTTGTAGAAAAACATGGGAACTGAATTTCTTAAAGCTTATCCAATTACTTAAAGTATCATTTTTAAAATAGGCAAGACCCTGTTCTTATCAAACTCTCTAGATTAAAAAAACAAACCAATCAACCCATACTATGCAACTCATCTTGTTGTTGTTAGTTGCGAAGTCGTGTCCAACCCATCACGACCCCATGGACAATGTTCCTCCAGGTCTTCCTGTCCTCTACCATCTTCTGGAGTCCATTTAAGCTCATTCCTACTGCTTCAGTGACTCCATCCAGCTACCTCATTCTCTGTCGTCCCCTTCTTCTATTGCCCTCAATCTTTCCCAGCATTAGGTTCTTCTCCAGTGAGTACTTCCTTCTCATTAGGTGGCCAAAGTATTTGAGTTTCAACTTCAGGATCTGGCCTTCTAAAGAGCAGTTGGGGTTGATCTCTTCTAAGACTGACCGGTTTGAACGCCTTGCAGTCCAAGGGACTCGCAGGAGTCTTCTCCAGCACCATAGTTCAAAGGCCTCAATTCTTTGGCGCTCAGCCTTTCTTATGGTCCAACTTTCACAGCCATACATTGCAACTGGGAAAACCATAGCCTTGACTATACACACTTTTGTTGGCAGGGTGATGTCTCTACTTTTTAGTATGCTAAAAAGTACCAATGGTACCCATGGACAGTACCAAAAGGCAACTCATCTACAGTTTCCCAAATGTATTCCAATTCCATGTCTTATGCATTGTGGAGATGTATTCTATAGAATAGCAGACTTTATAGGTGCTGCAAAGGAAATAATCTGAAATAAAGTTCTCTAGAAGCCTATTGATTGATGTTCTGAAAACACCCTCAGGCTTTGTGCTAAGCACATGGGGAGAGAGCTGACTCTCAGCAGTTGTGTCACAGGGTAATATTATGCTCTGGGTTTATGGATTTCTTCAGAGGAGAGAAGCACACTCTCTTGTTTGCTTGTTTATTTATTATTATTTTTAATGACCCCCATCTCACTGATACTCCAGTCAGCTTTACAAGTAGTCCTTGACTTACAATAGTTCGTTTGGTGACTGTTCAAAGTTACAACGGCACTGAAAAAAGCAATTTATGACCGTTCTCATGCTTACAACCGTTGCAGCATCCCCTTGGTCACATGATCAAAATTCTTTTTTTTATATAATGTTTTATTGATTTTCTAATTTTACATTTAAGTATTTAAAAAGCAACGTGGCGGCTGAGTTAATCGATAATTCAATGACATACAAGTATCTTTAGTACAAGTCTCAAACTACCACATTAAATATTTCCTCTCTTTTCCCCTTAGTATTTTCTGTCTCATGTTTAAACTAATACAATTCTTATTATATCAATTAAATAAAAATAACATTCTTACATTTATCAATAATTTTTAGCTTATACATACCCTGCTTATTTTAACATTCAGTCTTCGTAGACAATCAATGTCCTAATTAGTTTTCCCCAATTTTTAGATTCCCATTAATATTTAAATTTAACATTTAATATTTATAATTTCCTAATTTTAAGTAACCAAAGTTCCCTTTATCCCAATTCATCAGAAAGTCTAATATTCAGGATACACGTCTTATCTATTTGAATATATTCTAATTCTCACCATCTTACATCATCTAATTAATAATACAGTAGAACAAGTGGAATCTGGAGAAGCCAGATTCACTTAACTGTGGCAAGAAAGATCGTAAAGTGGGGCAAAATACACAACTCACATAGCAATAGAAATTTTAGGCTCAACTGTGGTCGTAAGTTGAAGACTAACTGTATTTATTCTACTATTTAAACTCTGGACTTCAAGCTAATCCAGTTGCACTACTGCTTCTCAACCTCCCTTCCTATTACTCTCTAGGCATGTTAAAATTTAAAGTCAGTATGGACGTGGTTTTTATTTTCATAAAAAATTATTTTGTTGAAAGTAAAGAAAGATTTTTGTATTCTGATGAACAGCCCTAATGTATCCCACCTGCTATGTAATCATGCACCCCAATCCTTCTATGGTATTCATCTCTCTTCTGTCTTTTGAGATATAGTCGATCTCATATTCTAACAAAAGTTAGTTCCTCCCCAGTTTTTCAGTCACAAGAACCTCTAATTTCGGCTTTATGGATAGAAACTAGACAGCCGAGCAAAGGCTGTATAATGTTTTCATTATTATTATTATTAAAATACCTATAAATCACAGCTCGTGAAATATAATTAGCCTTGGTGGGGGGGAACTAGCAGGGAATGTTGTTTAGAGAAAAATAGCACAGCAATTTGGGTCAATTCAGTTAGAAAACAATTCTGCATTACTCTGTAGGGCATATCATAGGAATTCTGTTTATAAGCTTTATATACTTTTTTGTCTCTCTTTGTTCAGAAGGTGTAACAAAATAAAATCCAAGGGCTCACCCCGATATTTCCATGAAGTGTCTTCTTCTCAAGACAGAGGAAAGAAGGGGAACAGGTGAGGGGAGTTAAGATCAAGTGGGTGGATATTTTACTAAACTTCCATTGGTGTTATTTTTTTTTCTGTAAAATTGACGTGTTTGGAGAAAATGCCTTATTGTAAAGTTCTGACGAAAGAATATCAATTTCAGCCCATAAGCAAGTTTAGATTCTGCAGGAGCTATGTTGGACATAAAACGATTATGTCAGAAGCAAAATTGCTTCTCTAAACAAGAAAGTTGTTAAGGGAATTGTGCCCCATTTTATGGCTTTTCTGGCCACGGCTGTTAAGTGAATCAGAGCAATGGTTAAATTAGTAACACAGTTAGTAATGTGAATCTGGCTTTCCCGTTGACTTTGCTTGTAAGAAGTCACAAAAGGTGATCACATGACCCCAGGACACTGCAACCACCATAAATATGAGCCAATTGCCAAGTATCCAAATTTTGATCACATAACCATGGGGAGGCTGAAATGGTCGTAAGTGTGAAAAACGGTCATAAGTTATTATTTTCAGTGCTGTTGTAACTTCAAATGGTCACTAAACAAATGGTTGTAAGTCAAAGACTACCTGCATAGTAGGGTGGTAGAGTAGAGGATTTGAATGAGGTATTTTGCAAAGCTTATTAGTAGTAACAAACCTTTTCTTTAAAATGTTAAGGCAGTTATGTCCCTTGCTAGACCTGCAGCTTCAAAGGTAACCCAGGATGTCTATATTTAATGCTGCTGCTGTAAGAATAGAATAGAGCTGGAAGGGGCCTTGGAGGTCTTCTAGTCCAGCCCCCTGCTCAAGCAGGAGAACCTATACCATCTCAGACAGGTGATTGTCTAGTCTCTTCTTAAAAGTTTCCAGTGATGGGGTGCCCATGATTTCTGGGGGTAAGCTGTTCCACTGGTTGATTGTCCTCACTGTCAGGAAGTTCCTCCTTAATTCCAGATTGCTTCTCTCCTTGACCAGTTTCCAACCATTGTTTCTCATCCTTCCCTCTGGTGCTCTGGTGAACAACCTGGCCCCCTCTGCCTTGTGGCAGCCCCTCAGATACTGGAACACTGCTATCGTGTCTCCCCTATTTCTTCTTTTCTTTAGACTAGCCAAACCGAAGTCCCATAACACAATGGGGTCAGCAACACAATGCTGTGATACACACTGATGCTTATAGAGCAGTGGTGGCGAACCTATGGCACGGGTGCCAGAGGTGGCACTCGGAGCCCTCTCTGTGGGCACGCGCACCATCGCCCCAGTCCTAGGCCTTCAGCTGGGTTTTATAAAACCTTTTCGCTTTAGGCCTCCGCCGCCGTGTGCAAAACAAAAAAAAAGGTCAATCAATTTCAACTTCTCGCGGGGAAAAAAAAGGTCTTGCATAGTTGGAATTGATTGATTGAACTTTTTAGTCCCACCCAGTCTGCCGTTACCACCGCAGCCATGCCCACCCAATGGGCCACGCCCACCCAATGGGCCACACCCACCCGGCACTCGACGATGCATAAGTGGGTTTTGGGTTGCAGTTTGGGCACTTAGTCTCTAAAAGGTTCGCCATCACTGTTATAGAGATAAGCAGAGATAATTTTTGAAGCAGGTGCTTGAGCCAAGGTAGGGTTTTAACAATTTGAAGAATCTTCCTTGGTGCTAACATGTTTTATAAAGTACTCTTTTAAATGCTTCTCACAGTACAGCCCTATGTATTTTCAATTAAATGGTATTTCTTTAAATGTAGCCATTACATTTTAGAAGATTTATCATTAATGCTAAGCGGATTTTGTTAAAAATTTGCAACTAAGAGTAGAATGATTATATTTTGCTCTTGTTGCAGTTATAGTGTTATTAATTTGCTTCCAAATTTAAATGTGTTTTATGGTTAAGTATTTTTCTGTGCGTTTGTGGCAATTACAGTATGCATTTTATATGCATTTTCAAAAAAAAATTATGCCAAAGACTGCATTGCACCGATTCATGTCTGAATTCAGCTTGCTCATTTTTTAAATATCCCTAGCAGTAGTGAAATCAACATTTATTACAAAAGAACGGGGCCCTAGAATTATTGCTTGAAAGTTACTCCATGACATCCATGTTAGCACGCTGATTAAGTAAGGCTGGATGGCTGGATCCACGTTTGTGGTGAACCATGAATCCCATCAATGATTCCTTATCAAAATGGATTGAAGTATCATCATAAGGAGTGCACAGGGTCAGGGTCATTGTGATCTTCCGTTAAATGAGGCTTTTATTAAGACTTGGATGTTATAAAATTGTAAAGAATAGCCAATACTTTAAAAGACTAGGAAAAAATGTAAAATGACCTAGAAAAGTGGGCTGAAAATAACATAACCAGTTAGCAGAAACAAATCTAAGGTTCTTTATTTGTGAAATAAAAATCAAGCACACAAGGGCAGAATGAAAAATATTGAGCTTGATAATACTCATTGTACTTTAGAAGAGCGGACCCCAACTTTTTGGGCACCAGGGACCGGTTCTGTGGAGAGAGGTTTTTCCGTGGACCGGAGGGGGTGTGGTTTCACATGCTGCCTGCATTCCGAGAATGGGGCTTCACTTGTTTGCGCGGCTCAGTTTCTGGGCATGCCACGGCCCGCTGCCAGTCCATGGACCACGGGTTGGGGACCCCTGCTTTAGAAAAAAGATCTTGGATTAATGGTTGACTGCAAATTAACTATGAATCAGCTGTGTGATATAGATAATGAAAAGGCCAAATGCACATGGTTTACATGAGCAGAAGTCTCAAAAGTGCTATTTTTTCTTCAAAAGGCAGCTGAGTAGTTTTTTTTCCTTGAAGAAGAAGAAAACGTTTCACTTCTCATCCAAGAAGCTTCATCAGTTCTGACGGGGGGTGGGTGGGAGGAAATGGAAGGATAGGTAATGGCAGGAAGATGGAAGGACAGGTTCTGATAGGATGTCGGTGGAGAATGGAAAGATTGCATTTCTTTGTAGTCATCTGATCATTAGCGCTCTCTGAGATGGAAGATGACTGCAAAGAAATACAATCCTTCCATTCTCTCTCTCTCTCCCCCCCCCCCATCTATCAGAACCTATCCTTCCATCCCCCTCCCATCAGATCTGATGAAGCTTCTTGGAGAAGAAGCGAAACCTTTTCTTCTTCCTCAAGGAAAAAACAGTCCAGTTGCTTTTTGAAGGAAAAAAGCACCTTTGAGGCAACTATGACCTGGATGACTGAGAATCTCCACAGACATAAACAGAAGTACAATTTCTAAATCAAAGAAAATAATACTTCTAACTTACTCTGCATTCTTTTGAATCCAACCTGAGAACTGTCATTTTTTACCACTACACTCCATGAAGAATTAGGGCAAATAGGGTCATCAGTGGTCAGTGTCCAGAAATGTAGTCCAGTAAAGAGAGATTAAAAGATCCAGTCTGAGAAGACAAAAACATGTGCACTTTTCAAATGCCTGGAAGGATGCAATAAGAAATATAATACCACAACTTCTTCTATTTTGTCCCAACGTGCTTGCACGTGCAGTGACGGATAACTTATAAAAATGCAGGTTGTGGTAGAATAATAGGCAAAATCCAAGTTGGTCGATGCAGAAAGTGGACTCTTCAGATGTCTTACTAATTGATTGACAGTAATTGCATCTTCCTTTACAAAAATGACATCAAATCGTTTTTGATTTCTAGCAATCACATACAGTATATCAGTATTTTTCTATGACAGGCTGTCTCTTACCCGTTCTTTCAAATTAATGCTTTTCCAGATCTGAAAATAATAAGTAACCACAGTGAGTTTTAATAGAAAGAATTCATATTTAAAGGTATATCCTGTTATTTTTCCTATTAGTATGTCTAGCAAAGTGTGCTTCTGCAAATCATACTAAATTTAACTTTGGAAACATTTAATTTAACATTAAAATATTTTTTTATCAGGAAAATCAATGGAATCTCCGTATAATTCGTTATAGAAAAAAGTATTAATGGGTATGGGGTTTGTATGTTTTTTTTAAGATGGATGAATGAATAATGATTAAATTACTCATTTTTCTTTAAAAGTATGATGCAATACTCACTGTCTAAAACAAAACGTAATTAGGGGACTTTGCAAATTGAAATTAGCCCAGTTCTTCATTTTGTCATCAAATGGAGTACTTAATTAACATTTATGCTATTCAGACTATGAATTTAAATATAAACTAGAAAAGATTTAATTTACATTATTGTTTACATACAAAAAAAAAATCAAACTTAATACTTTGAGAGTATGAATTAATTTTTTTACTTACAAACATCACATTGTAGAAAATAATGGACGAAAAGTTGCTTTTTAACTTGATCCTAATTTATGTATATACTCGTCCATGTTTAGAAAATATATTAATTTTCTTCATTATGCCATAACAAATGTGTTTTGAACACAGAATAGGGAAATATGAAAATTACGGGCATATTTAATTGCAACATTTAGCATCCCTGAGTTATCTTGCGCATAATGCTTGTCAACACTTTGTGCTAGGAACATAAATTGCATCTTCCTTTATAAAAATAATTATACTGCTTGCAAACTCTTGTGATGGAATTGCTGTTGATCTATTCAAGTCCTTTCAGAAACAGGTGGATGCTTTCAAGAGCCCACAATCCAGTATGTGTTAAATATTCTCTGTCTGTCTGTCCATCCAGTGGTGGGATTCAGCCAGTTCGCACCACTTCAGCAGAACCGATAGCTACTTTTTTTGTTGCCCAAGCCCAGAATGGACTTCCGGAAGCGGCATCCACACAGAGAACCAGTTGTTCACATATTTGAATCCCACCACTGTATCCATCCATCCATCCATCCATCCATCCATCCATCCATCCATCCATCCATCCATCCATCTATCCATCTATCCATCTATCCATCTATCTATCTATCTATCTATCTATCTATCTATCTATCTATCTATCTATCTATCTATCTATCTATCTATCTATCTATCTATCTAAAATTTGTCAATTCAGGAGACTTATTCCAGGATAAACGTGTGCCATAATTTTAGAAACTTGAGATTTTCTTGGACTCCCTAATCCAAACTGAGGAATAGACAGCCAGTAGAGGTGATGTTATTTTTTGCAATTGTTCATCTGCCATTTTTTAATATTGCTCCCCTTAATTTTTGCATTGTCGTCTGAAAAGAAACTCCCAAGTTGCTAATTTGTGCCAGCTGTTACGCTGTGATGAACTTGATTGCGTAAATAAAACAAAACGGTATAACCCTACTTTACAGAACAGCTGCTTTGTAGTACTTGCTTCACTCTGCATTATGAAATGAGCTGCTTTCCCCTACTATGAGTCTGAAATTGCTGAAACAGATTTTCTAAATTCAGTGTGGATATATCATGGTCAATAAAAATTACTATAAATGTGCTAAAATGGCCTGCAAAATCTAATTATTCCCACAATTGTGTAAACATAAATGTCTATGGAGATTCTCAGTCATCCATGTTATGGCTGTCCCAAAGGAATCCCTCCATTCCCCACCACCCAGTCAGAGCTGAAGAAGCTTCTTGGATGAGAAGCAAAACATCTTCAAAGAGAAAAAAGAAAATCCAGTTGACTCATGAAAAAGCACCTTTGGGTAAACATAAACCACACACATACAATCCTAAGATAAAGAGTTGAGAATAACTCAGCACAGTCGGTAGTATCTGCAAGAACAAATCAAAACAGAAATGTGGCATGTGCAGTCCTACAGTAGAAGCCTCACCCATTTTTACATGCGTGTAACATTGACACATGTACAAAAGGGGCGAGGCGTTAATCATGTTGCTGAAATGCCGTTTCACCTGTTTTGACATAGATTTCAGGAATTGGCATCTCTTGAACTATTCTTAATAAAACTTAACTTCTGTTAGAGAGTATTATGATTAATTTTTCCCAATAGACTATTATTATGCACTGCCCCAAATGATTTCTGTGAGATGAGCAGGCATATAAATGGGATAGATGGATGGATGGATGGATGCAGGGAGGGAGGAGAAGAGAGAGAGAGAGAGAGAGAGAGAGAGAGATATTTAAGGCACACTGAATTATAGGCTCCTGAAAACATTCTGTTTCTGAGAGGACTTGAAATTCTCAGTAGTAGCTCTTGCAGTCGATATAATTTTTTTGTAAAGGAAGATGTGATTTATGTTCCTGACACGAAGTGTTGACAAGCATCATGCGTAAGATAACTCAGGGATGCTAAATGTTGCAATGAAAATATGCCCATAACTTTCATATTTCCCTATTAATTCTCATACTTCACTATTATGTGTTCAAAACATGAATATTGATATTATTCATTGTTTTGACACCCGCCCGCCCACAGTTACCACTGCAAACATCTTAAGATAATGTGCAACCATAGAGTATTTTATTAAAATAGCCACACTTGGAAACTGCTGGATTTGTAGAAAAATTGCACTGTTCCTGTTACTGCTGCTCCTTTTTGTGTTGTCAGCAGGAGTGGGTCTCCTTCAGCATGCTAGCTGGGCCATCTATGACTATATTTACAGTTGGCACTGACTTATCATTTTAGACCATGGTTTGTTGAATAAGCCACAGTTGTTCATTCACATAGTATTCTAATTTTTTTATTTATTTATTTGGAAAATCTATATTGCTGTCTACTCACTCATGGCGACTCAAGGCAGATTACAGGAAATAAAAACACAACATAAAAATATTAAACTAATAAAAAATTAAAATAATAACCCCCACCCCTCCGAATAAAATATAACCAACTGCATTAAGGCTTGGTATGATTTCCAGTCTTTGTCTAGATTCTGCATGGAGTTTGAATCCATTGTAGCCCTACGCCCATTAGGCAGATACGTCATGGGAGAGGTTCCCTCCACCAAGTGTTTCTTCAGCTGCCAAATAGTATAAACTTTGAAGCAAACATTGCCCATTAGATTGGGGGGGGAAATACAACTGGATCCTATGTTCAGAAGGCCATCAAGAGATTATCAGACAGAGACGTTTACAGCATTAACATTCTAATATTAAAGAACAGGCCGATTTACTGTATGAACTGGCTGTACGGTAGCATCTTTTTAAAGCATCATATCTGTTTGGATATCCTGTTTAAATAAGCTGTTTGCAGGCCTGAGTTCCTTAATTAGCAAATCAAACATAGGATTGAAATTCTTTTGTCTGGTCTTCAGTATCCTGTGTTGCCAGCCCGTATTTGCTTTTTGGGGAAGAGGGGGGGGGAGGATATTCTTCCATAGATCTTTTTATTAGCAAACATGAGGGCTTAGAGCTCACTGTTTCAGTTGTGAAAATAAGCATTAACGAGTTGGCTGCTAATGATGCCACGTGCATGGGGGGGGGGAAATCGGCAAGCAGGGCCTTTGTTTTCTCTTCCCTTTAAAATAACAATTCAATATCCAGTTAAGTGGCTTCAACAGGGAGCAGCGTGTAAACCCACAAGGTTTGCATCATCAGGCTCTCCATTCTGGGATTCCAATTACTGTAGGTCTTTGAGCAGCAGATTGTCAGCAAACTGGTTATCAGCTTTGTGTGATTATAGCACAGTCGGGCCTAATTTGAAGTCAGGGACCTCTCTTTCCCCCCCCCCCACACACACACATGCTTTCTCATTTGCATACAGCAACATTTAGTTTTTGCACAGCTGAAGGGGGGGCATTGGTCTCCCACCCACCCCACCTCCCCATCCTTGCAAATTCTGAATTTCAGACAATGCCCTGCAAACCGGGTTACAAGCAGGGAGCCTTGTGGAGGGGGAGGAGAGAGAGGAAGTGTTTCCAAACAAGAAAAGGAATGTTAATTAAACATTGTATATTCTTCCACACGTCTCTCTGAAAGAAAGAAAAAAAATATGATTCATTTGTTAGTCTACTGAAATTATCGTGCCCCGAACATCTTGCTACTGCAGGATTTGTTTGTGTGTAGAAAAAATAATTGTACTGGCCATTTTCTGAAAAAATTCTTTTCTGCACATTGCATGGGTCTTAAAATAAACTTTACCATCTGCTGGATGGCAGTGGGAGGGAGAGGAAGTAATTATATATCCCAGTCTCCAAATCCTCATAGGCAGGTACTTGAATGATATCTCTGGCATCATTCAAATTCAAGCGACATTCTTTAAACTATGTTATGCATTTATTTTATTTGAATTTTTTTTTCTAGTTAGACTTTTAGTTAGTCTGTTTAGTTGGACCTTGGTCAAATTTGAGTAAATGGATCCAGTAATTAGGGAAAGTATTAGCTATATCTCCCCATTGAGCTGAGACAGTAGCAGACTTTTATTTTGCACTGCTCTCTTTCTTGCTAGCATGCATTTCACTGATTAGATATAGGTATGTTTAACTTTCCAGCTCATTGTGTCTCTTGTGTATGCATTCTAGCAACACCGTTTCCAAATGATGGATCAGCTATATGAGCCCGATTATCTCTCCATAAAACATAGCAAATTGTGATTCAGTTGACATCTGTCTGCACATTGGCAATACTGATGGCACCAAGCATCGCATGCAAATGTTCCATTCGGTAATTTTGTTCTGGCTAAATAAACATGATAAGGAAACAGTGCAATCCAAAAGCCAACTCATCTTCACATTAGACAGCTAGAGTTGACCTACTAGCAAGTCAACCCCCTAACTCTACGGTACATTTTTAAAGATAATTTATATACTTTCCTAAAATAGGGTTTGGCATCCCTAGTTTATGAAATCAGTCGGCTTATAAGTAGCTTCAAGTTTAGCAAAGGGCATACATATACTGTATGTATTAGTATTTGCCTCGCACCTCATTGTGTTCTTTTTCTAAACCGAAAGAGTATCAAAGAGGTTTTGTTTTTCAAAGAGGAAATCACTGATAATGTGTTAAATAGATTCTCCTGCATCTATTGGGGCTTTAAAACCCGTGCTGGATTTAAAAATGTAATATATTATCATGGCTTGCCGGAAAGTGGATAGGCAGTGGATGAGAATTACTGTGTAAAGCAAAAGAAGAGTTTTTTTTAGTTTCCAGGAATAAACCTTAACAATTTTGATGCAATAAGTATCACCAAGATAATGCTGCAAAGTGGAATTTCTTTTCTACTTTGGGATTAGTTAGTAAGTACCTTTGAATCAGTCTTGATTCCTGGCAACTGCTTGGACAAATCCCTGAAGTTTTCTTGATAAGATTTTTCAGAAGTGGTTTGCCATTGTCTCCTTCTTAGAGCTGAGAGAGTGTGACTGGCCCAAGGTGACCCAGCTGGCTTCGTGCTTAACAAGGGACTAGAACTCATAATCTCCTGGTTTCTAACATGATGCCTTAACCATCACTGCTCTCTGAAGAATACTAGGTGATTTTCCCCTCTCTTTTTTTAAACCCTATTTTAGGTTTATATTCTATTTCATTCCTACAAAAAAGATTGAGGATTCTTTGTTTCTTCAACTAGTTACATTGGAGGCATTGTGAAGCATCAGGGAATAAATGCAAGGCAAAAAGGACATAGCATTATAGACTGATTGACTGGTACTCTGGAGACTTGTGTTTTATGTATATAGGTTGCACTGAAAAAATTAGGCATCCCCCCGTCAAATAATGTTACAATGAATCCTTCAGCTGATAACACCTCCATGTGGTACAAAAGTAAACATGGCATCCTTCTGCAAATGTAAATACATACCTACTTCTTATGCTTCTCAAGAAATTCCAGATGCCTTGGGGTCCTATTCCTATATAGATGAAAAATTATGAGAGTCCAAAACCAACAAATTGAGAGGCATAAGATTTGCTTAACATTATCCTGGATTAACTGCTTCCTGTCTTTAGAATAATGCACCTGGCTGTGTGTGCCATTTTTGTAATAATAAAATGTACTCTAGAAAGAGTACAGAGAAGAGCAACAAAGATGATTAAGGGACTGGAGGCTAAAACATATAAAGAACGGTTGCTGGAATTGGGTATGTCTAGTTTAATGAAGAGAAGGACGAGGGGTGACATGATAGCAGTGTTCCAATATCTCAGGGGCTACTACAAAGAAGAGGGAGTCAAGTCTTCTCCAAAGCATCTGAAGGCAGGACAAGAAGCAACAGATGGAAACTAATCAAGGAGAGAAGCAACCTAGAACTAAGGAGAAATTTTCTGACAGTTAGAACAATTAATCAGTGGAACAACCTGCTTCCAGAAGCTGTGAATGTTCCGACACTGGAAGTTTTTAAGAAGAGATTGGACAGCCATTTGTCCGAAATGGTATAGGGTTTCCTGCCTGAGCAGGGGGTTGGACTAGATGACTTCCAAGGTCCCTTCCAACTTTCTATTATTACTATTATTGTTGTTGTTGTTGTTATTGTTATTGTTGTTGTTGTTGTTGTTATTATTATTATTATTGTTATTGTTATTGTTATTGTTATTGTTATTGTTATTATTATCTGAATCATTATGAATTGTCAAGAACAAAAATCCAGTGGCTTGAAATATAGAATGTATCCAGAGACTGCATACATCATATACAAAATGTATGAAATTATAATTACCCGTGTTTCCCTGAAAATAAGACCAGGTCTTATATTAATTTTTGCTCCAAAAGATGCATTAGGGCTTATTTTCCAGTTAAGTCTTATTTTCGGGTAAATACGGTACTAAATGCATCCGTCTGGCTGACAATCTTAATTGGGGCTTATTTTTAGGGTAGGGCTTATATTATGAGCATCCTGAAAAATCATGCTAAGGCTTATTTTCCAGTTGGGTCTTATTTTCAGGCAAACACAGTAGTTGAGCTTGACTGCATAGAAAAATGCTCTTCATCTCAATCTGCCTCTAATCATATCCTGTTCCTCTTCCATAATCTTTTTTAGATTGCCAGTCCACCTTGTACATTCTCTTCCCCCTCTTCAACTTCACTTAATCTTGGCAAGCATTGCTGTTTTTTGTAGTCCAGCTCTGCACATCAGCTCCCCAATGCAAGTGAATTCCTGCCTTTTGATTATTAGCTCAAGGAAGCAGTCAGTCTTATAGCAAGGTTGTTTGATAGGGTCGTCTTCTCATCTACGGTACTATTAGTAACCATATCTATATATGTAATTCAAAAGCATTTTCTCTTGTTTCTCTGCTCCTTCTCAGTCTCCGGCTTTCATTATTACCAGGAAAATAATTGCTTTTCTAACCTCACTCATAGAAATATCTTTATTCTTCGTGATCTTCTTCAACATAGTCTTCCTCTACAGGACTGACCTCCTTTTTATATATCCTTGAGTCCAAATAAACCAAGCATCTGCTTTTACTTCTTTACTGCAAGTGGAAGTCTATTAAAGTGCTGGTTAACGTTGCCATTGTCTACTTGAATAAACTAACATTTATTCAAATTTTCACTTTACATTTTTACATTGTCACATTGACCAAGTTGTTTGACTTTTCCAATCTCTACATCATCAAGTTTAGGGACTTTTTGCCATCACAGATCGGTGAGCACTTGTCTCTTCTTTTCTGCAACTTTCAACTTATGTCGTATATATCTGTAATTGATTTTGTTTCCTAAATTTTGCACTTGTCTCTATTCCATTTCATACTATTATTTTCAGGCCATTTCTCCAACTTACCAATATCATTTTCAATTTTATTTCTGTCTTTTAGGGCAGGGATCCCCAACCCCTGGGCCGCGGGCCACTACCGGGCCACGGCCTATTCACAACCAGGCCACGCGAATGGTGGGCCAACATGCAACGCGCACGCGCCACTCAACTTGCGCAAGTGGCAGGCTGGCGCACATGCACATGGGCACACAGCTCCACTTGTGCAAGTCAAGCTGTGCGCACATATCCGTGCTCGCTGGTCTGTTGCTCATGCAAGTTGAGCTGTGCGCGCCAGCCCATCCATCCTTCATGCGGCCTGGTTCCCCTCTCCCCCCCAGCAGGCCATCAAACTGCAAAGGTTGGGGACCACTGTTCTAGGGATTATCTATCCCACCTATTTCTGTAACATCCATAAATATAATAACTCCCTCTTTATTCATTTGGATTTATATGCAGAATCTGGTTGTTTTAAATACAGTGCAACTCCTTTCTATTGTTTTAATTCTTTTTGAAGAAATGGTATCCTTCAGTTACTATAATCCAATTGTGAGAGACATCTCACCATCATGTCTTTATAACTATTAAATCATATTTTCCATTCTGTACTAAAAACTTATTTCCTATATTTTGAACATTATTGTATAGACGATGGAGGCCATGAACTTTATGAGTGAATGTTATTTCTGGCTTTTTAATTGAATTATTTAAGAAATCCCATTTCAGCAACATTCTAAAGTGCATCAATTTTAATCAGACATCTTTATTTCAATGTTGTTGTTCAATGTTATTTTAATTCTCCCAAGATTTAGTTTAGAGTTATCCTAGTGAAGCTTTCCACGTTCTGACGAAACACATTTATACCAGTCCTTCTGAGGTATAGCGTATGTCATAATCTAGTCCATAATCTAGATTATTCTGACTGTAGTCCTAAAAAAAAGCTCTCTAATGAAGTCAACTCCTAAATATATACCCTCTGTAAATGTGCCTGTCATTCTATATTTCCATTTGTAAAGTTTTCAGTATAGTATTTTCAGCTTTCTTTGGTTTTCTTTGTAGAAATTTTTGTGTTATTTCTCTAATCTAAAAGCCATCTCTAATTTTCTTCTTGTTCTCCAGTATTTTTAGCATCAATAGATGTATCATTTTTTGGCTTTTTGGACCTTGGTATTCTTTAATAGATGGGACCCAGAGCATGACTGTTCTGTTATACCTGATAGAAGAGAGTCAAAGATAGCCATGTAGGGTTTCATAGGTGACAACCAGCACCCTTAATTTCATCTGGAATGCTATTGGGAACAAATGCAATTTACGAAGCAAAGGTGTAATCTGGGTATACTTAGGCACATCCATAGTAGTTCATGCCATCATTTTCTGGACCAATTGCAGCTTCCAGATGTTCTTCAAGGGCAACCCCATGTTGTGCCCATTGCAGTAATCCAAAAAGAAAATGCATGAGTGCCTGTGGTACTTTCGTTTTCTGAACTACATAACTGGAGAGGTTTATCATGGGAAAGGGAACTTCTCAAACAGGCAGGCTTTAATTTGTTTATGACTCAAGATGAACAGAACTGCTCAAATTGCACCTAATAGACAACTTTCAATACAAGTATTATGTAATTGCTTTCCTTTGTCTTACTTTGCAGCCTGGCTAAACTTTGCACTAGTTGTGCCCATTATAGTGTTCATGGTGGCTTGTAACCAAGGCATTGGAGACTGCCTCAGGGTGGATAATTTTTGAATCAGTGGCTACAGTAGTGCAACCGTGCTCCTTGTCACAGCTGCCACCTGCAAAGCTAGTGGCCACTGGGAATAAAGAAGCACTTCCCACACACTTGTGCTTTCCTGGGGAGTGCCACCCCACCCCAAACAGACTCTAGCTCTGCCTCTAAGTTCTGCTCTCTCTGTATCCGTGCCCCATTGCCTTGACTAAATTTAATTTCAGTGGCTGTCACTCAGCCAGCCCAATATCAAAATTGGACAACAATTCAAAGTTATTGTTGACTTCCTTGGAGTTTGATGATCCTGAAGGCATCCCTCCTCTAAAGCTCTGAATGATTTCCCTCTAGCAGTTTCATTAGATGTTAAATAAAGCAGAGGACAAAAGAACATCCCATGAGTCATCACAGTTCAATGATATAGGCACTGAATAGTAATCCATGTGGAAAATCTGTGTTTATGTTGCTCAAAGCAGGGGTTGGCAATAAACAAGGATTCCTCCTCAGAGAACTCCATTAATCTACCCTTAGCATTATGGAATTTATTCAATCCAAAACCTTCCTGTCAATCCAAGTTCCTCCACTTCTGCCACCAAAATATTAGTGATATTTTGTCCTTTCTTGACGTTGCATTTAACACTTTCCTCATTCTGAGACATATATTCCTGTTATTTCCGGTCATTTATTGGGATAGATAAATAAATAAAAGTGCTAAAGCGAGACCAGTGTAATAATCAAATCTAGGAGGTAGTGGGCAATATTTCTTCTCAGTTCCTTCAGAGTTTATCCATTGTGGGCCATGCGATGGGTCCAAGCTTAAGCAAGCTGTGGGTGGACCTAGAGTCCAAATGGGTGGAGTTAACATTTTCCCTCTGATCCTGCCTTTTCTCTCTCAGTGCAGGAAGAGCAGGTAGCTGTTCTCAGAAGCTTGAGCCAATCTCTTGCATAGACATTTATACTTGCATAGGCATCTTGAAATTACTCTGAAGGTCCCAAGATACCCAGGCCTGACTTAAGGCTTCTATTTAAACTCTAAAGCCGTTCATGAAATCATTTAGGCTTACTGATAAATTTAGGTTAGGTTACGGCAGATGTTCATTTAGCAACTTGGTCCTCTTTCTAAAAGCGGTTTTAAAATAAAGAAAACGTTAAAAAAAAATTTAAAAAAAAAAGAAATCCTTCACTAGTTTGATAATGTATAGGATGGGGAACCCGCCCTAATTTCTTTTGTAAACTCTTTCATTCACTGCCAAGTGTAGCACAGATGCTCAAAAGTATTGATTAAAATATAGCGAGGGCATCTCATTCTTCTAGCTGTCAGAGGTCAGAAAAACTGCAATTACTTGCTATTCAAGGTTATTAAGTCATCCCAAATTAGCTTTCACAATTGTCCTTGCCATCCTCAAGGGATACTGTTAGAAAGAAAGAGGAAAGGTCTTAACCTATCGCCACCATGTTCTTATGAAGCCCATGCAAACGTACGGGGCATTCTTTCGGTTTTTGTAATAGAGGATTTCTTTTCTGCTTGGCCTACAAAAATTCCTGTTTAGCCCAAACAGTGCAGGTTTTTAGAACAGTTGAATTATGGAAAACCGTTTATCGGCATTAGTCCTAATTTTAAGAAGTATTGTTTCTTTGATATCAATTTAATACATTGGATAGGGATATGTATGCAGCATATTCTCATCTTCAACTAATATAAATTATTAACTTCCTGGCCAACACCTTTCATAGGAAAACCTGAAGGTGAAGCTGATTTTAATAGACAGACCAGTATGAATTTTGTGATATTGTGGTGAAGGCTTTCTTTTCCTACTTAATTTTTTTTCCCCAAATGTGTTGGAATTACAATTCTGGGAACTCCTGCTAGAAAGCTTGGAAGATTATAAAGAACACTGAGTAATAAGCCATCTTGGCTACAGTTCTGAAATCAAAGTTATACTGGACTGACTTGGAACATGGAGTGAGTTGTTAAACAGACCCTGATATTTACATTCTTCTCAGAATGTACCTATTATTCACGCTTTTCTGGTGGAGGAAGTCTCCTGAAGATCTGCTGCCAGCTTTGATGCTGTGATAGAACTGAAGAAGAGCAAATGTTTGAACTGCAAGGTTGTTTGCTACACGGGAGGGGGGGAGTATGTATTATGTCATCAGCAGCATATATGATAATGAAGTGCTGCTCTGCAGGCAATTAATTCCAAGATTTAAATAGATAAACAGGAGAGCGATGGTTCTTTGTCTTCCTGTAACTGAGTTCTGAGGACCGCTAACTCCCTCACTTATTCTTTTTGCTGTAACTCCACCTTGTTCTCCGCATGACTTTAATTGTGTGATTTGAAAGAATGTTTACTGGCTTAGTTTTCTCTCTCATGTTTCTCTTGGTTTCTGAGCTTAAGCTCTACACAATGTCACAGAAATGTTTTTTGCACTGAGGCATTTGGGTTGTCTGCCTGAAAATATCTGGGCTGTCACATATTTTCCTTATTTTCCTTATTTTTATTATTTTATTTTTATTCTACCTTTATTATTTTTATAAATATCTCGAGGTGACAAGCATATCTATTACTCCTTCCTCCTATTTTTCCCGTAACAACAACCTTGTAGGGTGAGATGGGCTGAGAAAGAGTGACTGGCCCAAAGTCACTCAGCCAGCTTTCATGGCTAAGGCAGGACTAGAATTCACAGTTTCCTGGCTTCTAACTTTGTGCTTTAACCACTAGATTGTTCATCCCTCTAACTTCTTGTATATTTTCTTCCTTTGGAATGCAGTTTTTTTCTAAGTATGATTTTTTGATGTCCTCAATAAAATCAGAACACAAAAAGTGTTACTTATACTTTTAGGACAACCACTTTTTTGTACAACTGTAGAAACTCAAGGACAAGAATGCAGGTTCTGTAAATCCCCAAACTATCTTCTTTCTTTGCAAAGGAATTGCAACCTCTTCTGTACGAATCTCAAGATTTCTCACTCTCAAGACTATGCTAGCACTGAATTTTCCAGAAAATTCCCAAACAGAAACTTTTGATAAATCTCTTCAACAATCTTCAACTATTTCAGAGAGAGGAGATATTATTTCACAGCTCTCAAAGTTATTAAGTCCACTCTTTTGATCTGGGTTTTATATTGCTCAGGTTACAGCATTTCAAATGATAGGGATTTTTTTTTAAAAAAAACCTCACTGTACCTAGTGGATCCATTTTTCTCTGACATTGCAAGGTTAAATTCAGGTACAAATTCCACCTCTTTTCCTTCAAATGAGGCCAGCATGTTTGGCATTCAAGCCAAAAGCTACTAGTTTGAGGGTGGCAGAAAACTAAATGCAACATTACCTCCAATCTTTGCTGTTTTTTCCAGAGGAAAAGAAAAATGATTCTTGACTGCATAATATCAACAGAAAAATTCAAGACACAATTATTGAGCTCCTCAGTAATGTGATACCAAGGCATACTCACACACAGCTTTGCACAACAAAGTATGTAATATAAAAAAAAAAAGGTGTGCAGATGAATTACCATTCTGATTTTCCAAATGTGTGAAGGAGATCTTATATTTTGGAATGATTCCTTACTTAAAAACTTTTGAATAGTAAAGCTGAACTTCAGTGATATGCAAAACAAATCAAAGCTTCCCATCTTTCTGAAAAAAAGAATTTTTAACTATTTTGACTAAAGAAGCATGCTTCTGGATTTCTTAAAGAATTGTAGATCCACCAGTTCACAACAGCTCCTGAGAAATTACTTGACAATTTTTTTAATCAGTTTTCTTCTAGGCCCGGGGTAGGTAACCTTGGCTCTTTTATGACTCGTGGACTTCAACTCCCAGAATTCCTGAGCTAGCCATGCTGAGGAGAAATGGAGAGGTTTCCATGTTGAGCCATGCTGGCTCAGGAATTTTGGGAGTTGAAGTCCACGAGTCATAAAAGAGCCAAGGTTGCCTACCCCTGTTCTAGGCAATAATTCTGTTTTGTGTGCATCCCTCTCATTCTTGTTCAATAGGGTTTAAATCTCAAAGTGTTGTCCCGTTGACATGTACATATATGAGTATATTATTTTGCTTCTGTGCACAGTGGCCTGCCTAATGTCTGAGATCTCACAAAGTTACTATTTATTCCCTGAGGAAAGTCAGCCAGAAATAAAGCATATGGAGACAGGGATGGTGGTTGAAAGAGAATGATGGGTCTGCTTCAGGGAACACACTGTTTTCTTTCAAAGACAACAGAGTTCTCAATGATTCATACAAAATATGTGGGCTTTATGAATTATTCTGGAAATGTAGAATGCCACTGTAATTATAAAATCCAAAAAAATATTTCTTCAATTGTGTAACTTTGTAACAAGACTTCCATAATCTGGTGTCCACGGCCATAAAATTCTGTTGCTGCTTTTCCAAATTACTCTCAAAACAGCTTTTAAGAAGGTTAAACAAATTCAATTCATAATATAAGAACATAGAATCTGAAGTATACAAATGCTCCATAATGCAGCCACATTTGAAACTAACAAAGTCATTGCAAATATCTAAATATATAAAATTTAATTTATTTTACAAATAGTGTATTATAGATGCGGCAAATAAATATATCTTACAGTATATTAATATAGGAAGAAAAAAAAGGCAGTGTATACATTATGTCCTTGTGAAGACAGAAAAGTATAAACAGGCATAGTGAATGGTGTTCGTGTATATATTTCCTCTTATCTTTCGTATTTTATATCCTTAATTTATTTGATCAGTCAGTTATTTATTAGATTTTTATCCCGCCTTTATTACTTTATTCTTACTCCTTTTTGTCCCTTTTCATATTGTTGCTTACACTGAAAGCAACGGTATGATGGGGATAACTATATATGCTTCGTTTCTTCCTGTTTTTCTTTCTTGGACCTACATCAGGGATCTTCAAACTTGGCCCTTTCATGACTTGTGGACTTCAACTGGCTGAGGAATTCTGGGAGTTGAAGTCCACAAATCATAAAAGGGCCAAGTTTGAAGACCCCTGACCTACATCAATGAATATCAATGAAGTTTCACCCAGCGCTTTGGTACAGTAATACCTGATAAATAAGGTACTGTACTTTGAAACTCCAGGGTAAAATGTTCATCCTTATAGTTTTTGACAATAGTAACTCAGAAACTACAATATTTGATGAAAAACCATTTTTTTTTCAGTCTTTGAGATCTGACAACCTGACTATTCTTGGATTTTGCGATAAAGCTCCATTCTCCAGAATATTAGAAAGTTATTTCCTAATAACAGTTACGTAGGTGTGCAGAATTGGCATAATGATCTGCCAACCGAGAGGAAGCTGCCTTTGTTTAAAAGCAACAAAAATGGGGAGAGACATTTACATGCATTGTACATTATAACCCTAAATTTGGCCGTTTTTTTTTCATATAGACTAAGTCCTAGGTGTGTAATCAGAAAATTCAAATATTATAATTATTCTCCTGCAGTACATTTTTAAAATTTTAAAAATTATTGCAGAAACATTTTTCCAGCAGTATATAATGGTACCCATTTGCCATATCGTGACTAGAAATCCCTTGTTCTTGGGGCCCAGGATCAATTCTGTACATCACTAAGCAGGAGTGGGAAAGATTATTACCCAACCCTTTGCCCTCATTCAGAGTTGACAGTTCTCAGCCAAAAATCTGATTCAGTGTCCAGCAGCTGCTTGTATCTCTATGGTCTTCCCTATCTTTTATCTTTATCTATTGTTTTAATAACTGTAGTTAACTGTGTAGCATAGTTTGCAACCTTAGGCAAAGTAAGTTTATAAAATGTTATTTAGACTTACACAGCAAATTATGCACATGGAACACTAACCACTGTTAGCTCCAAATCTGCTGGGCATTGCTGGGTGTCTGCTTAGAATTGATGGCCTGAAGCAATTAGAGCAATTTGGTTTTTACTAAATATACAGGGTGAGCACCTTGGCTAAATCTAAGCTGAATCATGTAGCCGTTCCCAGATCACTGGCAAACAACCCATTGATCCTAGAGATCATCTGGATATCAATTCTAATGAAAACGTGTCTAATCATTATAGGAATGTTTCAATATTTTATATCAACATAAAATCAGAGTTGCTCTCTCAAACGTGCAGGTATTCTCTTACTCCCTTTGTTCTCCAAGGCATCCACTGTAAAAAGCTATTTGCTATCTCTGTGGCAGGTAAACTTTGCTTTTCTTATTAGTCTAATAAAAAATATCAGAATCCTGTAATCTTCCTGTAAACCCATAATCAAAATTAGATGCAGCATGTTTCAGTGGATTAGAATGTAGGGTGCTGGTTTTACTGAGAGCAGAGAACTAAACCAGGCTGCTCTGATGTACCTTCTGTTTATTAAATTATATTTATCCCCCTATACTTGTTCAGCATAAATACATGCAGAGTTGTCTTTTGTTTGGTAAATATAATTATTTTTGCACAGAATACTTTAGGAAGGGGAACGGTGTGCAGGGTTCTCTTTTTCCTTCTCTCTCTCTCCTCTAGAAGAAAAAAAAAATAGTACTTAAGGCTATCCTCTATGGATTTTCTTCACTCAGAAGAGAAACTCCAGAATGCATGAAATACCGGCGCCTTCTGCCTGATCCATATTCATAACCTTTCCTTTACTGTGACTGATTTATGCCCCTTTGAGCCCCTAGGGTATTCAGTCTAAAATAAAGGCAGACCAAATAGAAGCCAAGTACTTCTTTCGGCAGAAGGGAGAATAAAAGAGCAGTCAAGCTGTTCAAGAAAGAGAAACTCGCTTCTATAGGAAGGTTTGGTTCTATAGGTTACACAACCAGAAAATAGACTTGCCAAAAGAGAGAAGCAATGATTTGCTTCGAGTGAAACCTCCAGTGGCTGCATATTGATTCAGCAGTTCTACAGAGGCAGCGGCCGTTGCTTTCATTATTTATCTAGTGCCATAAGTGCACAGCAATTGGGATTGCCAGATGTCCCTATTTTGATAGTCCTGGAAGTCTGTGTGGTATAATGAATAGAGCGTCAATCGTTAACCTGGCAAACCTGGATTCCAGTCCATACACAGCCATCTTTCAAAGTGGGTGGCATAGTCATTTCCACCCAATCTTTATTATAAGAGTGTTGTTAGGACAGATATACCACATATATAGTAGGAGGGAGGGAGGGAGAGAGAGAGAGAGAGAGAGAGAGAGAGAGAGAGATATGATAGAGAGAGCTATTTACCTGATGGATAAGGAGCATGGAGCTGTGAGGTTGATTAGTGCCTTGAAGGTCCTCCCACTCTTTTTTAACTTTCAATTTTAATTATTTTATTCCTGTTTGAATGGCTTAATAATATATTATTTAGATTGGATTGTGTGCTTTTTATGTTTTCATTGTACACTGCCCAGAGTTGCCCTGTGAGGGAGATGGGTGGTTTTCAAATTTGATATATAAATAAATAAGTTATTATTATTTTTTTTAAATCAAAGTTAAGCTGACCACAATAACTAGCTTTTAATTTGTTTAGTGATGAACTTTAATTCCTTTATCGCTGCAAAATTAATTGGGGATGAAAGTATCTTTGTAAAACTTTTTTCCCTGCTTAATTCGTAGTGCATGGCTTTAGGAGCAAGGTGTTAGAAAGACTGCATTCTCTTCCTTTTCCAAAATTAACTTTGGCTATTAAGGCTCCAGTCCCACAGCTCCTCATAGGCACTTTTTCTTCACATGGGCAAAGCTGCACATGAGATGCCTGCACTGGGCTGGGAAATGAAGGGGGGGGGCAGTCAATCAAATAAATATATGGAGTGAGAGAAGGGCTCAAGTTAACCAAACAATGCTGCCAGAATTCCACTATGCCCACTATCTTGATCTGACAGCCTCAGATTGGATGTCAGCGCAATTCAAACTAACACAAACTCTTCTAAGTGTTTCCCTTGGCCTTTGAAAGCTGCTGTGAGTTGTGTTGTGGGTTTTTATCCTCCTTTCTTTTCAAAGTCTTCTACTATGTAACTCCGGGCTACAAACAATGGCCATAGAAATTGCTTTGACCGTGTCAGCAGAGTGGATGGGATGGTGGTGTGGGCTGTTCGGCTTGGCCCTAATTCCAGAAACCGAGCTGGCCAGCAGAGAACGCTTTGCAAACATTTACCAGCAAAAAAAAGCAGCCCTCTGCTTGTCATGGAAACTTAACCCGGGTGATGTTGCAAGCTTTCTGCCCAGAAGTGCAGAAGTTATTATTTTTGTTTTTGTTTTTCAAGCTGACCAGGAAGAGGGGATCTCTGCTGTCTAGGTTTTGGCAAAGAGCTCCTAACAGCTGAGAGTAGCCCTCTTGTCTCCCGTCACAAGAGCAGCTCATGCTGAGCAAGGCTCATTAAATATTCACTTCCAGCTGCAAGCAGCTCATTAAGGCAGCACCAAGCAGTGACGCTGCTGCTGCTGGAAAACCGTGTCTTGCTGAGCATCACCATGCAGAGGCTCAGTGGAGCGCTGGATGCTCTCCTCCTCAGTGCCTTCTCCATGATGACCAGCTTATGCTCACTGCTTTGCATTAAGTACAGGTAAAGACAGCAGCGAAAAAGCCTTGGTCAGATAGACTCCTTCGTTCAAGTTTGGGCTCTTTGGTGGCTGTGGTGGGTTGCGGCATCGGAGTTGCCTTCAGAATCATTTTCAGGGCTGGGGAAACCTTGCTTATAAGCAAAGTTGGTTTTGCTGAGCATGGTCTCGTTTCCTAGGAAGTACAGCACAGAGGAAGAGGACGGGCTCCGTGAGAAATGAGGTGAAGTTGTGTTAGGTTTTAGAAAGTTGGCAACTTTCTGAAGGATTGAAGATCCTCAGTATCAGTTTTAGGTGCTCTCTATTCTCTCACTGATACTAAGTTGGAAGGTTTCCCACAGGGCTGAGGTTGTCCCTCTTAATTCCCTTTTTGAGGAGCTAGGGCAGAGCTTGGAAATTTATTTTAAGGACAACCTGAACACACCTCACCCTCACAGCTGCTAAACTTCTTGGACTACCTATTTTAATAATAGATAAGATCCTGTGCTCCTAAATTAATTAACAGTTCTTTCCCAATGGAGGTTCCTGGTATTGTAATTTTTTTTTCCTTTAAATAACCAACAATAGCAACAACCAGCATTAGGGGAAGAGGCAATTTGAAGTGGACTTATTCAACTGGCCTGCTGAACTGTCTGATTGTAGAAAAATACCCCTAAACCCTGAAGGTAGTGATGCTATTTCTCTTCCATTTGCAGAAAATGTTTCCAGACAGCTCACTTCTATGTAGAAGACAGCAGTTCTCCTCGGGTGGTACCAAACGAAACCGTCCCCATTATTCCCATCCCAGGTAAGAAAGGCCTTGCCTCATTCATTTATGCCTTGGTTTGATCATAGATGCAACCATTTGAATTTGCTTAACAAATGTATACTGGTTTGGGTATAATTAAAATCAGTTGCTCTTCACAGTCACTGATTCCTTCGTATGCTTTAAGCCTATTGTGGTTTCTGTACAGTACACCTACAGTATTTCTGTACAGTAGTTGGTTAAAATAGAGTGAAAGGCTTTGTATGGAGTTTTAACTTTTTTCTTCTTTGGATGAAACTCTCTTGATGATTTCACAAAGGAAACCTCCGTACGTCATGCAGAATTTGTCTTTTCTGACTCCAACATCTTGTCCTGAATGAGTCTTCACTCTGTCTGTCTTTTTTACTGAAGTTCAAAATCTTCACCTTAATGTCCAATAAGGGTAAATCGGCAGCAGCATCCTGTGTATTTATGCTCAGAAGAAAGCCTTGGTCAATGCAGTGCCAGTTCTTCCATCTCAATATATATAATAAGGATTTTGACACAAACAGTATTCTGATTTAGGAAAGACAAGCTCTTGGATATATATTTCTGTTTGCTATGATACTGCCATACAGGTAGTCATCAGTTCCCAGCATTTTAATTTAGTTCCAGCTGGGGGAAAAAAAGAGTCAGTAAACATCTTTTTATATAACAAATGAAGTAGCTTTATTTGGGGTGAGCAGAATTACAGCCATTCAATATTGTAAATCTTTTTGGACTTTGTCAGTTTTAGCTCAATGCTAAGAATATACTTAGGATTATTCTACTTGAGTATAAACAGATTTGGCTGTCATTTCTATTTAGGAATTGTTTGCATGTTTTATCTTTTCACAGCTTGTTTCATTCTTTTATTGTTGATGGCTTAAAATAATTCTGTATGCAATGTTTTTTTGTGAATATGAGTTGAATTCTACTGATGGGAAGGTTTCATTATTGCTGTATACTGTTTTTAATTCCTTTAAAAATGAAGCCTAATGTATATTTCAAAGCAATTATGGAAAGTCATGTTTTTTCTCTAACAGGTTGTAAAGGGTATTGTAATAAGATTATGTTACTGGGGTTTTTTTCTTTTTGAATATAATATACTATATTGGATAAAGAACTCAGTGGTGTGAGTTTTGCAGTTACTAGATTAATTGATCAATAGTGTTCAGAGATAATAAAAAAAATGAAAAGTTGTTATTAGTTCATCCAGCTCAGGTCTAACATGGTGGTCAGGAATTATGGGAGCTGAATTCCAACACATCTAAAGAACATCAAGTTGGGGAAAGGTGATCTACTCCAAGTTACAAACTGTGAAAACTCTGTGAAAACCCTCTTTGACTCTTTTGATAAATCCTTAAAAATAATTACAATCCAATTATGTCATATAAAGATAAACAAATTCAAAGTTGGTATGAATTGATGACTTCTATTAGCACTTCAGATTATGAAAGTTTTATAATACTGATGATTAGAATATATTCTCTTTAAAATGGTCACCTGAGCATACATGCATGGAGGAGTCACTTGAGATTTTGTCACTGAAAGTTGATCTTGTTAGCGGTGAATGCTCCAACACTGGAAGTTTTTAAGAAGAGACTGGACAGCCATTTGTCCGAAATGGTATAGGGTTTCCTGCCTGAGCAGGGGGTTGGACTAAATGACCTCCAAGGTCCCTTCCAACTTTATTATCATCATCATCATCATCATCATCATTATTATTATTATTATTATTATTATTATTATTATTATTATTATTATTATTATTATTATTATTATTATTATTATTATTATTATTATTATTAATAATAATAATAATAATCATCAAAAATCTTTATAAGATTGTCTCCAAAAAAGGTGTCTGGGTAAACTAATCTGACATAGCTTTTCTTCACGTATGTTGTCCTGCTAGCTGTAAAACATATATCATAACTGTCTGGAACTATACAAGTTATTGCAGTGTATTAATGTCCTTCATTTCTCTATAACATTCTTCTCACCTTATTGTGTAGCACAACATTATATCATGGAATCTTCACACTTAGAATGTCAGAAATTGCATAAATAATCGTCTCCAACTTGGCAGTTCCTATGCACTGAACTATAAGTTTACTATCAGTTGTTTCTGTTTACCATATTTTTTGTGAAATACATAAATTACCTTATAAAAAATGATCAAGGGGAGCTACATATTCAAAGGGTTTAGGCTGAAGGAGCTTTTCAGCTGGTGTGACAAAAGACTAACACCGACTAATGTTTTCCCAGTTAAAAATCTACCAAGATATAAAAAACCAGAATGCTAGGGAATAAATTTCTGATCCAGCTCTTTATTTCATATACTAACGTATAAAAAGTAAACCAACTGAAAAATTTCAAAACATACAATTTTCCCTCTTACTGTTTAATGCAGAAACCCAAGCCGCTGTACAACATCTTTCTGCAGTAGTCTTCTTTCTTAGATACATAGGACTAGATCTTTAATCATCTCCAACCAGCAAGGCCATTGAGGTTGATGAGAAGGATAATGCAACATGACTAGAGGATAGGTTACAGGCCCCTGGAATAGAGCAGGCTTGTTGCATACCAAAAGGAAGCACCTGATCTTGAATTCACTCATAAGAAGGACCGGGTGTTTTAAATGATGGTTACTTGCAGTTTTTCTTTGTGCATTTGTTTTTGTACTTTCTTGAGCCTACTGACCAACTCCCCTTTTTATGGGGAGAAGTGGAGTATAGTGATCTAAATAGATGATTAAACAACATTTTGGAAATAAGTGGTAGGCAATTCATTAATAAGTTATCTTCCTATTGGGCTTGAAGCTCTTTATCTACTTCTGTGCCCTAAAATTTCATAATCCCTCTCTCTCTCACACACACACACACACACACACACACAATTATTAGGAATTTATAATATAAGTGAAATTAAGGGAAATGATCTTATACATGTAAGAATATAGTCATGTTTAGAGCAGATATTGAAATCAGGAACTTTACGTCATTGTTCTCTCTTCTGCAGTGGTCAGACCCTACTTACAATATTTCATCCCATTGAGGGCACCAAATGATCGACTGGACTGTGTCCAGAGGAGATCAACCAAAGTGAATGGGAAGGTGCCTCTTTCTGAGTTACTCCCACCTTGCATAGAAACCATAGAGGAGATTGTTGCCTCTTGGTAGACCTACTATCTGCCCTGAAAGTTTCCAGCTTTAATGAAACAGCAATTTGTAAGTAGATTATTCAAGTAGAATACCCAGTATGAGGTACAGTATCTACAAACATTTGGATAATACGGAAAGGGAAGTTCTGTTGGAAGGGCCTAATTCATCCCGATGCTTTTTGCTCAAGCCAGAAAAATCTTCCAGGTCCATCCTCCTAAATGATTTGCTGATGCAGTTTCCCAATGCCTGCCCATCAATTCTTATTCCTATTATGGTAAGGACTTTCCCCCCCCCCAAAGCATTCTAAAAATTCTTCTTTTTGATAGTCTCCTACTGTTAATAAAACACTATCACTTCTGATTCTTTTTCCCCTCTTTTGGAAAACATGAGAACACGAGAAAATCTTTCATGCTATATTGATTCTGGAAGCAAAGTACATGTGACATTTTAACAAATGCCAACTCCTTATAGTAATCTTATTTGCTAGCGATAACCCTGCAGTAGTTTTAAATTGATAGTTAAATATCTCTCTGTGGAACTGTACTGCTGTTTCATTGAGCTGAGTGAACCTAATTTGATTTAGTTGTACGACACAGTGGAAGCAATTTGACAGTGTATCTAAAACTGTAAAATATCCTGCACTTCTCTCTTTTAAAAAAAAAAAAAAATCAGTCCTGTGAGGATTTTTAACATGTCCAGAATACATTACATTAATGTAAGTCCACAAAAGCAGAATTGTCTAATAATTTAACTGCCCTAGTTTCATCTGAGGAAATTTACTTCATTGCAGAACATAAAATTAAATATAAGTATGCTTTCACCTATCTGAATTTATGCTGAAACTCTGAGTCCTCATTGTAATTCATAACCATCTCAACTATGCAATCTAGAGAAACACCAAACACTGACAGGATCATATATTCACTTTCCCCTACGCTATTAAACACATATGTAAATAAAAAAAAAAACAATGTCTCATGCCCTTAGGGCAAGGGTGTCAAACTCGATTTCATTGAGGGCCGCATCAGGGTTGTGGTTGACCTTGGGGGGCCGGGGTGGGTGTGGCCAGCTCAACGTTGCTCGTGTCGGGGGCGCCTGTGGTGGCCTGGGCGGGCCTGGGGGGGATCCATTGTCTCCAGCTGAGGAAGGCGAGACCAGGGCGAGCACTATATCCTTGTCCACCAGAGGAGCCTTGCTGTCCCTCTCAGGCCATGCAGAGGACCCCCAGTGATGCAGGCTACCTGGAGCCCTGGGCAGTGGAGGGCAAGCACCCAGTCCAGCCTTTGCCAAGGGAGCACCCGGCTGTACTTACCTCCTTCTCAAGGCTGCTGCTGATTGGCTCGCTCTTCTTGGCCAAGATGCTCATGGTGTGTGCGGGAGGGCAAAATGTGTGGGTCGGAGGGAGGCCCACTCCCTCTCCCTGCAAGGAGACCCAGCTTTGTAACCAAAGCATCCTCAATGATAGGATGGGAGACCACCAGAGAGGAGGAGGGGACAAGGGGATGGTGAAAGGGCAGCAGGGCTGTTTGTGGCCAAGTGCTAAGACAGGACTTCCCTCAGACCCTTCCTCCCTCTGATTATAAACTTACTTACTTCCTTCCTTTTTTCCCTTCCTCCCTTCCTCCCTCCCTCCCTCCCTCCCTCCCTCCCTTCCTTCTTTCCTTCCTCCGCGGTCAAGAAGGGGTAGTGAGAGGGGGACAGATTGCCAGTGCTGTTGGTATCCATGCTGCCGGTATCCATGCTGCCACTGGCCGCCACTTTCCCATCAGGCAGGGCCGGTCCCAGTGAAAGGGAAGCCTCGTGGCTGTGAGGCTAGGTCAGCAAGCGGGCTAGGGAGGTGTTGGTGGGAGGGGGAGTGGCGCTGATCTACAACCTGTTAGCATCCATCAAAGCCAGAATGTGCTCAGCCTTAGATCCATGGGGCAGCCTTGGAACCAGCAAGGAGCTGCCCCGCCACCTCTGCCCCACCCTCTGAGTATGCACACTGGAGAGCCTGCTTACTGCCTCTTGTGTGTGCGCCCAGGGGGCAGGGTGGAGGCGCCCGTCGCTGGTTCCAGGGCTGCCCTGTGGATCTAAGACTAAGCATGTTCTGGCTTTGATGGCTGGCACCAGGTTGTAGATCAGTGCCCGGTCGGCCTGGGCCAGGTGAGGTGCTGCAGGCCGGTCCTTCGCTGTTTCCAGAGCAGGTCCCCGGGCCAGACGGAACCACATGGCAGGTCAGATCCAGCCCTCAGGCCTTGTGTTTGACATGTCTGCCTTATGGGAAAGAAACTGTCCCCGAATGGCAGCCTTGCTGAACGTTTATTAACCCTCTTTTATTTTTTTTTCATTTTTTAGATTGCTGCATTTTAGACACCTCCCTGTTACCATTTTACTGAGTTAGTCATAGACGTAAAAAAAAGAAAAAGAAAAAGAAAAGCAATATTGCCGTTCCTCTTCTCCAAAAAGGCAAAGCAATTTCATTTTTAAAATATACATTAAACATTGAGAATGTTTCCTAATAGTAGTAGTTTTTCTCCCCTGCTTCTCCCCCTCCAAAACTGAACAGATGCAAGCAAGAAATTTCTTAAATGACTTTTGCCAAACCTAGGTCTTGCAAATTATTTTGAGCAACTTCCATCATCCCTGAGGAAGGGCCATAGACCAGGAGATAATGGGGCTCAGATATAATGGGGATCACATTAACAGGGCTACAGAAAGTTGGCTTGAACTTTAAGGAACAGAATTTTTTCTTTCAAGAAGTATTTACAAGAAATTTTGTGTCAGTCAACCATGATCTCCAAACGTGTATTTGTTTGTAGAGCAAATGGTGATTGTTCAGATACCTAGCCTGATTGAACTGAACTATATAAACTATTCTGAGGATTCTTCCTTAGCGTGAGAGGAAAATATTTAAAAATAATGTTTTAAATACATAGCATAAATTCCATTTCTCATTTACAGACCGATTGTATGCTTTCCTTGTAATTTAAAGGTAAGCCTGTGTGTAACATCAGTAATTAACATATCCCTCCGTGGTCACTGTGGCATGGCAGCATATTAGATTATTTCCTAATTGGAAGAAATTGTGATTAATTATTTCATACGTTTCCTTTACGTTCTGCTCTTCTTGGAGGAAGAGGCTGCAGACCTCTAGAGCAGTGTCGCTCCACCTCAGCAATATTAAGATGTGTGAATTTTCAATTTTCAACTCTCAGAATTCCCCAGCCAGCAATTCTGGGAGATGAAGTTGTCGAGAGTTGAGAGGCACTGCTCTAGAGCACAATGATACCAATGGCATATTAGCTCAGTTCCCAGAATATACTTAGCTTGATAAGGGGAAGGCTATGCTTTGGGAATACCAAAAGATCCTGAAAAGATCAAATTTGGCTCATAGACCCAGTTAATCATATCATATGGGAACACCTCAAGATACACACTTATCACTTATCTCAAAAGATCTCAAAAAAACCAAGCTGCTGAAAAAATAAGTCTTCCCATTACCCGAGTCACAGCCAAAGCCTGCCATCACGTAACACCTATAAATATTGGCTGTGACACCAAAACTATTGTTGGATGGGTAATATAGTCTTACTATTTGCTTAAAATGTAGGAGTCTCCAGTTCTACAATTTTTCATCACCTAGTTTGGTTAAGGCCATTAGACTCGTTCTAGCCTGATGCACAGAACATAAGACACAGCCCTGTGATCCTATATTCTATGTTCAGGCTGGAAACCAGGGAATTATGAGTGCTACTCCCACCTTAGACATGAAAGCTGATTGGGTAACTTTCAGCCAATTATCAGAAGACTGTGAGTTCTAGTCCTGCCTTAGGCACAAAAGCCAGCTGGGTGACTGTGGGCCAATCACTCACTCACTCTCACTCAACTCACCTCACAGAGTGGGAAAATAGGAGGAGGGAGGAATATTCGGTGTGTTTGCCAACTTGAGTTATTTATAAAAAATAATAAAGGCACGATCAGAATAAATACATTAAATAGTTTCAACTTCTCTTCTTTCCTCTCCCTCTCCCTTTGTTTGCAAATGTATGGCAAGGCTTTGCCAAAGCGCGGACACACAGGCCTCATTAAACAGTCAGCCCCCTCTCTTTATTCTCATCCACCCACCCCAAGCACAGAAGACTGACTTCAGTTCTTATTCCATCCCACACTTAGCTTTCAGTCTATTATAGCGATCTAATAAAAAATATTTTACTCCAAGCTGCACAGCCTGCTGGTCTCCCATCCCAGACCTGCCTCCTACAAGAAGGCAGCACAACATTTGACATCCCCTCCCCCTGGAGTAGGTACCTCAGCTCAACATCAGGACATAGTCTAGCCCACTCAGGAAGAAGCTCAGGAAAAGCAAAAATAACAAACACCCAGCCTGACCAGATATTAAGCAGAATGAATCCATTTCTCATTAGTTTATGGTATACTTCTGTCTTAAATGTGTGAGCTTTATATTTTTTTTGTAAATACAAAGGGACTTACTTTTCTATATTGGCTTTCAATCTGGGTCTGGTCACTTCCCCATCCTAGCATATCTTGACGCGCACAGGATTTATTATCAAGACTGCTTTGTATGTGACCTGTCCATTCAGAGATAAGGGAGAAGGGCCTTTATAAGTTCCTCAAATTGGTCAGGCTGCTTGATTAGTAAATGGCAGAACCTCAGTGGCTATGCATAGATGATGTGGCCTAATATTTAGTAAGACAATCAGATTTAATGTTTAAGCTAATTTTACAATAGGGTTACGTTATATTCATAATGACACAACTTAAGGATTTATTAGCACAGTGTTGAGGAAAATACCAAAATAGGTCTGAGTCTTATACTTTTATAAAAACTATTTGTTTCATCCTTTGGATTTTTATGGTAGGGCTAGATTGTGATACTAATGAATCCCTGAGAAGAAACAACGTGCCCAAATAAAATATGGGCTGAGTAACAAATAGGTTACTTTATTAGATGTTATAGGATGTTGTTCATCTCTTCAGAAGACTAAAATGGTTATGATTTCTGAACCACATTTTTCCTGACATGTTAGGAGGTTTTAACAGCAGCAGTTAGATAAATTACCTCCATGCAGCAATTCCCTTTAAATTTGTTTAATATTTTATTTGAGGAGCTTACAACATGCATAAACAAATATATATATAAATCAGGGGGGGTCATGTGTCTAGGAATCAGGGGTAGGCAACCTTGGCTCTTTTATGACTCGTGGACTTCAACTCCCAGAATTCATGAGCCAGCACAGCTGGCTCAGGAATTCTGGGAGTTGAAGTCCACGAGTCATAAAAGAGCCAAGGTTGCCTACCCCTGGTCTAGGTAAAAAAGAGAAGGGGCTTAGAATGGAGCAATCATCAGCATTGCAAGCAATTGCCTGACTGCATGTCAGTTTGGGATTTTATTCAGGATCATTTTTCTCTGCAGTCTTTGGCCCATTTTCCAGCTGAATTTTGCTTTGTTTCCAAGTCTCCCCATATCCAATTTGGTTCCATTCTGATCAGTGTTCAATTAATTATCAGATTGGCAGGCGGACACATGCAGAGATTTGACCCTGTTACCTAATTTATTTCCAGCATTCTGTTTGGTTGTAAATAGGGGTGTCCTCAGGGAAGGTGGGTAAATGGGATGGTATGATTGTTTTAAAAAGGGGCATGGCTTCTATTTCACAGTTGTGCCTACCATCTTGACTCTTGTGACTCCACCTACAGATGTTCCTGGCCAAAAAGAATAAAAAAGCCTTCAGTAGATAAATTCAGGCTAAAAGGCAAAGAAAAGAATTAAGCAGGCACCTGTTCAATGAAAAAGGCAAAATACTGAGAGAAACATACATTGAAATTCATAACATATAATTTCAAGCATGACTAACATGTCTCATTGAACTCAGTGGGCCTACTCAAAACATAGCTGAACATCTACTTCATGAAGATAGACGTATTCTTGTATGCTTCAAAACGTCAGTTGATTTTGTGATTTTTGCATGCTCATGAAACATTGCAATGCACCACTCAACAAAGGAGGCAATTCCATTGTCAAGTCAGACAAGACGGGGAAAAATAGCATTTTGAGAAAGCCAAAATGTTTTAAGTTCCATAATGTACAAAAGTAGCTGTAATGTAAATTTGGAAAAGTTGTTAATCTTTCAGTCACCGTGTCAAAAATTAGTTCACATAAAGATGACATAGCACTTGACTAACTTTATTATTTTGTTGTACTGAAATACAAATTATTAAGACCTATTTTTTTACATAAGAGCCTTGCTATTATTAGGAAGACATGTTTTCCCATATTATTACCCTCATAATAAATGCATATTAGACGGAGAAATTGTGAAAGTTATTTATTTAGTCAATTTGTGAAGTCAGAAATGAAATGAAATGAAATGAAATGAAATGAGAGGGAGAGGGAGAGGGAGGGAGGGAGGGAGGGAGAAAAGGAAGGAAGGAAGGAAGGAAGGAAGGAAGGAAGGAAGGAAGGAAGGAAGGAAGGAAGGAAGGAAGGAGATTCTAACAGAAAGGGCAAAGATGAATATTGTGAATACTGATCAAGAAGCAGGATTGAATTTTGAGAAACACTATGCAACATTTGGCACAAAAATGAGCTTGAAAAGAAAAGAAATTCTGTTATTTGATATGAATGAGTGGGTGGAATTAAGAGGAAAGAGTACAGCAGAAATTATTGGGCCTTTTGAAATAAAAATAAAAATAAAGAGAATGGTTGATTTGTGGCATTTGCTTAAAAAAAGGAAGATTTTCAAATTCATAGTCTAAAAATGACAAACTCATTAATCTCAAAATCCACAAAACATGATCCATGATTTAATTTAATTTCACTCTTTATGATGGAAAAGTAATTAATAATGGATCTAAGAATGCAGAGAGATTCTAAATATGGAACAGATCAGTTTTTAATAGACTCAAGAATGGATTCGGGAGAAGATCAGAAAATCGGTGAAAGAAGGAAAATAAGGCCTGCATGGCAATAAATAGAAAGATAGATTAATCCATCCGGATTAATGAATGGAAAGTGGATGTAAGGAAAATGGATATGGGAGATGCTTGGAAGAGAGTGAAGAAATCATCATTCAAAATTCCCTAGAAGCCTGTGAGGTTACGCTAATGGAAATATAAAAAAAGATGCTTTGTGGAATGATGAAGTAAAAGAGTTAATCGGGAGAAAAATGCAAATAAGAGAATGATTATTGCAAAAAATAAGAATGAAAGCAAAATATTTTATAGTGGAGAGAAAAAAATATGGGTGCATAGAATATAATGAAAAAGGGTAAGGAACAGTGAAGATTACATGAGGCAGAGTGAAGTTAATGGGAATAAAAAGTTTCAACAAAAGGCAGCAACCAATCATGCTTTGAAATCATTCCACTAAATCAAAAAGAAAGTATCTTTGCCTTGTTTAGTGATCACATTCGCACACATCATGCTACACCAAAAAGTAAACCCACTTGCATAATGATGTTATCTTCCAAATGACCCAAAGTACATTATTTGTGTGATGGCATCATTAAATGATATTCATCCCAAAAATGTCTTGCTCTTCCCTTCAAGAGACATTCCTAAGTAAGGAAACACAGACACCTCACTTGTTTTTGTTCATCAAAAATAAGGCAGTCTGTCCTGTTTTTACTAGCATTGACTGCGATTAGGCAAATAACAAAGTATATTCCAGTGAAAACACAATCCAACTAAGCAAAATATTTATACAACAAAATGGGCTCTCTACAATCAGCCTGTCTTGACACAACAGAACCATGATATTTATTTATTTATTTGTCAAATTTAGGTATTTCCCATCTCACTCACAGAGAACTTTGGCGGTAAATTTATTAATGTTGTCAAAATTTAAAGCAGGAATGGGTTTCTTCTAGATCAGGGGTGTCCAACCTTGGCCACTTGAAGACTTGTGGACTTCAACTCCCAGAATTCCCCAGCCAGCATGAGCCCTCAAGCCTTAAAGTGACCAAGGTTGGATACCCTTGTTCTAAATGCTGTTCAGCTTCAACTCCCAGGAGCCCATGCAAGCATGACGCTAGATGAAAGACATTGGTATCTGTAAGTTACAGCCCAACAATGTTGGAAAGCTGCAGCTTCCTGACTCCTGAGCTAAAGGAAATGGTAAGACAATCTGAATGATATATTGGGCTGATTTCACTTGAGAATGCACATTAAAAGATATTTATAAACATATTATTGTTAAGTAGTAAATAGATATAGAGGAAACATCAACCTTGTTGGTAAAAAAATAAACAGTGGAGTGAATCTATTTTTTTCATTTTGCAGATGACATGGAAGCTATTCCTGTCAAACAGTTTGTGAAGCATATCGGTGAATTGTATGCCAACAACCAGCATGGGTTTTCAGAAGATTTTGAGGTATGTGTTAGAAGCTTTTAGAACAGAAAACTCCTTTTTAGTATATAAATGATTGGTTATGATTCTATGAAGAGTCCAAAATGTCTACTCTGAAATAAATTCCATTGACTTCAGTGACCTTACTTTAAGATTGTAACTCTCTCATGCCACTACACTTTCTGATTGGGAAGTAGAAACACTGAAGGAGCCCTTGGAGCTCTCTGAGCTTGGTTGTTTTCTTACAGATGTTTCATTACTCAAACGAGGTAACATCATCACTGATGCACTGATGGTGTTATCTAGTTTGGGTAATGAAACATCTGCAAGAAAACAACCAAGCTCAGAGAGCACCAAGGACCCCTCATTTCAACCCTGAGCTACAAATATTCTCCTTTATTGGAAAAACTGAAGCCTGGAAAAAGCATCAGAGCATCAGTGGAGACATCAAGTGGGTAAGGGAGCTGGCATCTAGCAATGTTCACCTCTCAAAGGACAGCCAAAGAAGAAAGTGCTTTGGGTGTGATGCAAGCAGAATCATCTTGCTGAGGGCACATTCTTTTGAAAGAATTTTCAAGAGATTGTGAGACTCAGAGAAGTAAATATGAATGTGGCATCTGTGCTGGCATGACATTATACAACTGGTGCTGGAGCTACCATAATACCTATATAAATGGAATGAATGAATGAATGAATGAATGAATGAATGAATGAATGAATGAATGAATGAATGAATGAATGAATGAATGAATGAATGAATGAATGAATGAATGATCAGTCAGTCCTGTCTGATAATATGTATTAAAGTACAATGTTTGGAAGTTGAGAAAGTTGAAAAAGCTGCGTCTCACTCAAGGAAAAAAACTGGAATAATTTAATACCAATAATATGATAACTATGATAGGGTACTGACCATCAGCAATCAAAACCAAGGCCATGCATGTTGAACACATTTACAGCTTTGAAACACAAGTGCCTGCTGCAGCTGTGTGTTCCTCTGACTCCATGTGCTCCCTGGGTTTATAAAATCATGTGGCTTGGATAAACACAGCTTCATGCTTAATGACAGTGACAGACTCAGGCTCTAATCAGCAAAAACAGTTTTTTCCAAAAGCCAGTATTAATCGTTCTGAATACTGTGTTCCTTTCAGCACAATTGGGCTTAGAAATAGCTGTCAAGAAGGAGGGATCTTTGAGTTCTCACAGCCAAAAATAGCATGCAGCTGTTGTGTCATCTCTCTCAGGACCAGAGGGAGAAATATGGTTTCAGGGCCCAACATATTTTAATAATCGGGTATTAAAAGGGCCGTGATTAAATCATAAAAAGCAGCTACACTTACACATAAACGACTGTTACAAGATTGTTGGTTTGATAAAGAGCATTTCTGTGTTCAACCTTGTACAAATAAGGCAGCAAGCATCTTCTTCAATGTGATCCTTTCAGGCATATTCCTGAAGGTTTTTGCTTATTCGCTTAGGCATTGGCTGCACGGTCTCATAATTAACACACCAACCCCCCCCCCCCAATAATAGGGGAAAATCCTATTGTGCCACTCATGAGCATTTTGTATTCATGAGGACAGCGGCTGTGCAAGGTGTTAAAAGTGATTTAGTCAAATTGACTCTTGGCTGGATGACTGAACAGGAACATTGAGGTATTTAACAATGTTGGTGGTATTCAGGACCAACATTTATCCTCGGGAGAGCAGGAGTTGATAGGACTGATCAAATGCAGTCCCGTCTCCTCAATTATTTATGAATTGAGACCCCAGTCCAATTCATCACAGCTGGTTGTGACACCATTTAATTATTCAAAGTAATCAGCTACACATCTGGAAACTTTGCTTCAGCTGTGTCTGAAATCACTGCCATTAACAAAAAAGGAGGATAGTCATTGTGTGCTTTGGACAATGGACATACCTAATACTGTTCAGTATGTTTATTGAGCAATGCTGCCTTTGATTGTTTGCCTGTCTGGCTTTTTGAATTGCAAATTTCCACCGAAGGGAAAGTTAGTACATTTTATAACTGAAATTTCAACCCCAAAGCCTATCATAGTGATAAACTTAAAATGGATTTGTAGAAGAATTAAATAACATGTTTTTAAGGCATCCCTGTGAAACAAGAGCCAACTCCATACGCCTATAGTCTACATTGCTATATTTTACACTATTTTTCAACGGTGTTGGTCATTCTGAAAAAAAGTCATATCTTGAAAAGAAGTAGTAAATTTATATGTGATTTTTTCCCCCTGCAGATATGTTTAAAATGTCCCATTCCTGTCATCCTTTCTGTGTGATTGAAAATGTTTTTTATCAGACATTGAAAGAAAGAAACCCTGAAGAATATGGAAATATTAGTTGTGACTTTTAATTATAAGAGAGATTCAACAATGGAACCAGCAGAGGAACCACTTGAGTACAGGCTGGGCAACCGTTTACCACAAATGATTACTGCATTGAGTAGAAAATTGTATTAAATGATCTAATAGGATCCTATGATTTTAAGCCTTCTTTATAGTCCCTTTTTGAGATAAGGAGGAATTGCAAATCTCTTCTTAAGAAATTAATTTCAGGAGAGTAGAGCATCCAATGACTCTTCTTAAACTTTGTAATCAGTAGAATCAATAAAAGGATCCTTTTGACAACAAATATTAATTGGTCACCAATCTGATGATCTACTCACTCTTTTTTGTATTTTATTGTTTCGCTGAGTCTCTAGTTCTTCACCACAGAGAAACCTCTGTTAAGTGGACAATCAGTGCCACAGACTGTGGATGTTGCAGATGAAAATCCTGTAGCATTTGCATCATTATATTATGCAAATCTGTAATGATATTATGCAAGTGACTATATGATGTGCTTTTCAATTTAACAGACAATCGGGAATAACAGCCCTGCCCACTCCCCAACCAGTCCATTAAATTGAGATTTCGTTCTAATTTGAACATCCATTAAAAGAGTTTTGCATAAATTCAGATTAATAATTGCTCCTGACAAGGGGAATAGCAGAGTAACAGGACTTGGTGACAATAATGTCATCCTACTGTAAATATAAATCCCACCTATTGATGAGGAAGTGCTTTCTAGCTTCAGCAATTTCATCTATCAATTTTGATGTCATTTCTCTCTGGATTCAGTTACATTGGCAATTTCCCTTCTATTTAAAATATTTGTTATCAAAAATGGAACTTATTTTTTTTTTCTGAGGAAAATACCTTTTTCTTCCTCAAAAACTAAAATTTAAAAATATAGCTTCCTTATATTTTCATACCTCTCAGATTGTTATGTCAATTTTGTTGATATATTAGCTATTCCTCGGTGAGTCCAAAGTAGACTGATGGGTCTTTGTTTCCTCTATAGTGGTAAGCATCTTAGAAAATTGTATACTGGGGAATAATCTGCTGTTCATTTCGCACATCTGATTAAGTGCGGAAAAAGAAATGTTGACTTAATAGAGCCTTGGTCTGATATAACAGAGATCTTATCCGTTCAGCTGTTGCACTGATAGGTTTGATAAGATATATCTCATTCTTTATATTCTGGTCTATGGCTGCCAATAAGCATAAGTTGAACAACTTCTTTGTGGAAGCACAAATATCGACTGCAGAACAGCAGTCCAAATGTAAAAATTCAGAGTCCCATTGTGAATTGTTTGAATAATTCACACATTTCCAGGTGTGTAAACTAAACCACAACTCAAAATTTAATAAAAGCATATGTCCTGGAAATGATCATTTTTCCTATTGTTATGAGTCTATAATTTTCTCCCAGTAATTTCCCAATCTATTCCTTTATTTATTTTTGCCCATTTAAATAAATTAAACAAGAATAAATGAGCAATCTCACATCAGGGAATACTGCCTCTCTATGGTGCTGCACCAATATAAATCCAGTTGAATTATAACAAAAGCCTCAAGCATCTACAGTAAAATGGCCTAGCTCTTTCTCCACTATCCTTCTGCCATTAGGCAAAGACATTTTTTATTCAAGTTGCCCTTTGAAGATTGACTTTAATTGTTAGCTGAGTGTTTATTTTTTGTTGTTTTTCATTCGTCTCTGTTTGGATTTTAATTATCACTTTGTGGTTGGCTGTATTTAGTTGCACTGAGTCTATCTGGGATTCGATAATGAAATATAATAAATAGGATTCTGGCTTGGATGGATATCAAAACCAAAGGTCACAAACAAATATGTGACATGCCTCCCTTTTTTCTACAAGGAATATCTCAGCAATGCATACTTCTTCCGTATCCATTCCCATGTTATCCTCTTAACATGAATCAAGTTAACCCAAAGCTACTTAGTATATTAAATAATTGAATATTTGACCCTGGTTTTTCATTAGCCGGACACAGCTAAACACATTTGACCAACACATTCTGATTATAGCTATAGTATACTATAAGAAAATAGATATCCAGATGAGCATGCCTAAATTTTGTGCGTTACATTTGTCCAATTTTAAACATTTCTACAAGAATATTTTGTTGAAATGTTGAATAATAAAGTACACATTTCTGAATCTGAAAAGCCCTTTAGATTTTTTTTCCAGTTCCCGTCTTCTAAGGTTTTTTTTGTAAAATCAGTCATTGCTTTTGTAAATCAGTCATCATCATGTTCTTCCTTCATTCTAGTGTCTGATATCTGTTCCCAGGCCACCTACTTTATTAGCCCAATATGGTCCAGCTGAGACTTCAGCTGAATTAAGAGAGCCATTATCTCTAAGCATTAGAAAGGTTAATTAAAGTTCCTGACCTTGGATCAGCCTTTCAGAAAAATAATAGAGACTGGTAATTTTTTTCTGAGCATTATATAACATTGTAGTGGTTCCATGGCATATATTTAATGTTGTTCCCAATTTGAATTGAGTTATTTTTTTAAGGAATTTTAAATCCTGAGTGTTTGGAATCAAATTTATTTTATAGGTTGTTTTATTATAATACTAGACTATTTTTTCTGTAGAGAGGAAGTAGATCACCAAAAAGGAATTTGAAAATCACGAACAGGGTTATTTATTTTGCTGTGTAAAATGTTGTACAAACTGACATTGTTCTGCATAAATAATGACAATTACAAATTACATGCCGCTTTTGTAATTTATTCCTTTTTTTAATATAAAATGTGACATAGGAATTCATGGTGAAGAGTAAAAATTGAATTGTGGAAGCAGTTCTTTCATTTAAGTAGATGTAATTGCTTCTGTATTTTCTATTATTGAGTTTAATTGGATTATTAAAGATGGAAGTGTTGAGAATAAAAGACTATTCCCTTTTCTCTTTTCCTCATCATTTTAAAAAATCAAGATTAGGAGCAACTTATATAGATTTTACAACCATAGAGGAGAGACAAGAGAGAGATGAGTTATAAATGGGTGTCTATTTTACTCATGCTAGAAATAGGGGGTTGAATGTATCATAAATGTACCCTCTATATATAATTAAGTATCTTACTATTATTCAATTATTTATACATGATAAATGGCCAAAGATGTACACTGCAAATGACCTATACAAAATATATAGGATGTAATATCTGTATTCACTTCTCTCCAGCCCTAGTGAAAATTCTATTTCCCATATTCTCAGTCTAAACGGATACCAATTAAAAAAATTCTCCATTTCTACATACGTTGCCTCCAGTCTGATGTACATAATAGAATTAGTCCAGCCTCCTCTTATCTGTCTGTATTGGAATGAGGATAGAATAAAGAGTTTTTATTTTTTTCTGGAGAAGGAACGAGTCCACAATCTGTATTTTGCCAGGATCTCCTCCCACACCAAATTTAATCCAATTCTGTTCAGTTTTAGGAGAATTGTATTGGTGGATGTTCCAAGTTCTAAGCCCCTTTCAAAATTGCTTTTCAATATTCTATTGGTTTAGAAAGAATCGCAGGGGAAGGAAATCATCCAGATCATGGCATCTGGAATTCTTTTAAACCCCTTTACCAGAAATAGTTATTGAGGCATCTGTATTTTCTTAAGTGTAACAAAATAGCATGTTGCATCCAAATCTACATATCTTTCTGCTTTTGCTTTATATTGTGTCTGAGCACTTTTGTATGCTCCATACACTCCAGGAAGGACAGGGAACTTTAAACAGAGAACTTGACAATATTCCAAGTTAATGCCCAATTACCTCTCCTACAGAAATGCTTCTGGATCTTTTTTTCTTCCACAGCCCCTGGCCCAATCTTGCAAATTTTTAAACTCAGAGTGTCTTTAGTGTCTTTTTATCACACAACCAACCAAACTTGGTCCTATTTTAAGCAACCTAGAACTAAGGAGAAATTTCCTGACAGTAAGAACAATTAATCAGTGGAACAACCTGCCTCCAGAAGTTGTGAATGCTCCAACACTGGAAGTTTTTAAGAAGAGATTGGACAGCCATTTGTCTGAAATGGTATAGGATTTCCTGCCTGAGCAGGGGGTTGGACTAGATGACCTCCAAGGTCCCTTCCAACTTTATTGTTGTTGTTGTTGTTATTATTATTATTATTATTATCGCTGTTGTTGTTAAGTGTCATCCTGCTGATGGGCAGACAGATAGATAAACAGAGTCCTAATCCTACAGCCATAATTTCTTTCCCCTTGTTCCATGGGTTAGAAATAGTGAAGATAGGTGAATACTTTGCACTAGAGGGCAGCAGTGACTGTGAATTGCAAGGCAGTCCTTTGTAACATTACTATATAATCCTGAACTCCATTTTACGGTGGATATTATTAACATTTCTCTTGGTAATTCCTTCTGGCAATTAGCTCTGATTGTTCTTTGCAGCAGCTGTGCTGTACTAATGACTTCCCTTATTTTGAAGTTTTGCTACTTATAAAGATTAAGATATCTGTAGGCATCTTTGTAACCTGGAGGGGAAAGAGGGTACCAGATGGCCCTCATAATACTCCACAGATCCAGTAGCTGTCATACACTTAGGTATTCATGTGAGCTGTCCTATTTCTTAACAATCCCACTTCTCTTGCTACCTGTAGGTATATGCATGCCACACTCCTGCTCTAGACATCCAAATTCATACAATTTTTAAAAATTTTATGATTAAGTTTATTTGCTGCCCATTTCTCAGTTTAAATCATGGGATTTACACTTAGCCCGTGTCTGAGGGCAACCCTAGTCTACAATGGATAAGGGAATCTGATGTTATTTAACAAAATTAAACATAGCAACACAAATTTTCACAATACACACATGCATACTCCATACAAAGTTGATTAGAGGAATGGAAACCATTGCATCTGACCATAAAATAAAGCACTTGGATGCAGGATGGAAAATGATGGGACACAAGATGGGCGGATGGATGAAGAGATCCTGCCTCTCTCTTTGGATGGAATTAGTGGGACTTTGGCCATTTCAAAGTCCCAGCTTGTATAGTCTGCATTCCTAAGCAGATTTTTGTTGTGGCCTCACAGCTAAGGAACCCCAAGTCAGCTTTGACTCTGTCCAAAATTGTTAAGATGTTACATAAACCTTCTTTAATATGTCATCCAGGCAATGTCACTAATGAAATCCTTGTCATCTTTGTCCCTATACCATAGTGATTTTCAGACATTTTTTTTATCACATAGAGTTACTCTGCTAATTAATTATTACTAGGACTAGAAATAAAATGTTTTGACAAGAGATTGAAGAAATTATATATTTGAAGCTTGAGAAAAGATGACTGAGATATGCTCCCCCTGTTCAAATTCTTCAAAGGGCATCACAGAGAAAGAGATTCCAGACTGCAGGATACAGAATATTATGTTATAGGAAAGCAAATTACAATTGAATGATAGAAAACAACTTCCTAACACTGGCAGCATTATAATAGGGGAACCAATTAGTCAAGTCATAGGCTCCCCTACTTTGGATGTATTCAAAGGTCAGCTATCTGCTTAAAATGCCTTAATTTAGATTCTGACTCTGGGTAAGTAATTAGATTCAGAGACCAAAATGACTCCTTCCAACTATATGATTGTATCAAAGTACTGCCTCTTGTGAGAAGGTTGTATAGCTGTGTGAATGCACAATGACTACTGAAATTTGTGTATTTACAGATAAGCAACAAGCTATCTTTCTTCATGGTCTCTGTAACATTGGGCAGGAAGTCTTATAACAGGATGGAAGACAATACCATTTTGTCAAAAGAAATATTCTCTTTAAAAAAACACCAAGTCTGTTGTATTTCATATACACTGAACAGTTTGGCCACACTGTGTCTTGGCAAGGTGTAGATCAGTTGTGACGGAAACCTCTGTTACTATCAAGAAAGGAATTCCAAAAGAGGAGTTTGCAAAATTGCCCTGCACTAAAGGAAGATTCTTAAACATGGCTGCTAAGCCTCTAGAGAATCACTAGGTTGCAACAAGTTTTGTTACTATGGATCTTAACAAAAGAAAAGATAGATGGAATGCTTAGTGATCAACAGTGACAGGGAATAAAACAAGTGTGATGGAATCTATGAGCAAGTGTATAAACACTTGTGAAGATATTAGAGATGTGTTGTAGATATGAAGAAATAGATGATAAATGATTAGATGTTAGACAGATTGATAGAGATAGATAACCATGAATCTCAATTATAATGTAGTAAAGATAAAAGTAGATAGGTTTAATAATAATAAAGTTGGAAGGAACCTTGGAGGTCGTCTAGTCCAACCCACTGCTCAGGCAGGAAACCCTATATCATTTCAGACAAATGGCTGTCCAGTCTCTTCTTAAAAACTTCCAATGTTGGAGCATTCACAGCTTCTGAAGGCAGACTGTTCCACTGATTAATTCTTCTAACTGTCAGAAATTTTCTCCTTAGTTCTAGGTTGCTTCTCTCTTTGGTTAGTTTCCATGCATTGCTTCTTGTCCTGCCTTCAGGTGCTTTGGAGAATAGCTTGACTCCCTCTTCTTTGTTTGATAGAATTGAGTGAATGACTATGAATTATATAGAAATAATGAAAAAATAGAGTATGCAGGTGAATGTGTATATCTTGATAGAGTGTTTCCTATGGACATAAAAATGGCTGCAGAAAGTTCAAGATATGAAATGCTAGTAGAAAGCTGGCAGGTAATATGTGTTCTGTTGCAAGTAATGAATATCAATCAAAAGAAAGAAAAACAGCTGTGTGGAAGAGTATATAGTTATATGGAAATTGGTTACGTATGAACTGTGTGTTAGAAGAGAATGGGTTATATAAACAGGTACAAAAGAACTGGGTAATAAGACAAATGCAAGAGTCAAAATGATTGAATAAATGTGGAAGGTACCTATACAAAAGATGTTCACTGAGGTAATTTAGCTATATAGAGAGAATGAGAATTTAATTACAGTATAAGAGTTGAGAGAAAAAGGAAAGAAAAGGTGTAGTAGGAAATTTTCAGAAAGTGAAAGATACAGTTAAAAGAACCAAAAGTGGTGTATGAAACAGTATATGGCTATAGTAAAAACAAGAATGGATTGTAAAGATTAAACAATATGGATTGGTATAGTGAATCATATTGGTATAAAGTAGATCTACTTAGATTTCCTTGTCTTTTTTCTTTATTTTCTATTTTATTTTTCATTGCTACTACTTAGTCTTTCCCTTTTTATAACCTTAACACAAAAGGAAATAGCATGATGAGTATATAATGCATATATGTATTTTCTTTGTAGTCACTTGATCTTTTTTTATGGAATAGCCATTATATTTTATCTACAAATCTGGTTCAGTCCATCTTTTTATTTAATAGCGTTTTGTACTGTTTCATATTGGCCCCTTACAACTGATTAGCCACAAAAAAGGCTTATAGTTACAATGAACCACTCTCAGGGTGTTGTTATGAGAGAAATAGTTACATGTACAACTATGCCTGGGATTTTACACTAGACTGAATTTTAATCACTGTAGATTTCATCAGATACTTGGAACTAGAAAATATTCTTCATAAAATTTGCTGGAATATGTTTACATTGAATTTTGCTGAAAGGATACTCATGGGGGGGGGGGGAATCAACGCTCTCCCAGCATTTCAATATGTTCTGAATGAACTGTTTGCAAAATGAGACAAATAAAATGTTTGGCACTTACCTGCTCTTTCAATTTGTTTTCTTAACAGGAAGTGCAGCGTTGTACATCTGACATGAACATCACCGCTGAACATTCCAATCACCCCGACAACAAGCACAAAAACAGATACATCAACATTTTAGCATGTGAGTAATAATGGCCTTCAGAGAAGTAATAAATAACAATAACTGCGTATCTTGTAATGGTGTCCCAGTTTACCAATATACTTATTTTTTGTACCATCAAATCAGTGTTGAGTCCATATGAGGGCCTGAAATAGTTCTTGCAGTTTTCATAGCAAGCTTTTTGGAAGTTGCTTGACGTTGCATCCTTCCTAGGGCTGGCAGAGAGGGACTGGCCCAATGTCACCCAGTTGGCTTCATGCGTAAGGCTACAACTTCAGTCTCCCAGTTTTTAGGTTGGTGTTTTAATCATTGCACCAAGCTGGCTTTCTATCAGTATACTTACAATAAAATAAAATAATAAAAGTTCAACAAATGGATAATATGCTTCTTTCAGGCCTGTTTTCCGAGATAGTTAATGACAATCTTTTGACATTAAAAACATACGGATTTTATTTAGAAAAGCGACTCTGTCTAAGAAATTTGCAGCTCGATGTTCTAGCCTAATTTTTTTCCAATGTGATATACTAATTTCCAGAAAGTCTTTAATAAAGTGGAGATTAATTAAAAGGATAGGATTCAATACTGGTAAGTAGAATTACACTCACATATTCCTTTCCCCTGCACAGATTATATTTTTTAACTGCATTAAACCAATCTCCAGGGACATACGCATTTTTCCTGCCATGATTTGAAATAAATACTAATTTTGAACAATAACATTGCCAAATTTCTGATGCAGTCTCATAAAAGTAGTTTTCTTTATGCCTGTCTCTGAAAATTTCCAACTTTTCAGAACTGAAGTTTCCCCTTTCTGTGACTTCTGTTAACAGAAGCTTAATTGGATCTCACCAAAGTATTTACCTGATTGTCTTTGGCATTCCATTGCACCCTAAATTGATTAATAACTTTGATACTATCAGATGTTCCAATAAAACAGTCAAAACACTTTGATCATCAACTGAGAAAACACTTCCTATTTGCCAAACAACCTATTTTTAAATCAATCCAATTCCTCTGTAACATTTTCTGATGTGAGAACTGGCTTTTCAGTTCTTTCATTAGTCAATCATATACTAAAAAAAAGAAAAGAAAAATGTATCAGGCTTACTTTCTTAAATGTGTGTTTTCCTTGTTCTTTTCTGTAGATGATCACAGTCGAGTGAAATTAAGACCTTTACCAGGAAAGGATTCAAAGCACAGCGATTACATTAATGCCAATTATGTTGATGTAAGTTGTTTTGTTAATTCCTCAGGTCTCTTGAGAAATCTTGTCCCTCAGAAGAAATAGAAACTCTTAATGCATTATTAGAACTTTTCATTTTTCAACTTCAACTCCAAACTCCTCAAACGTTCAGTGGAAAAGAGCTCTGCTCCAGAGATATATACATTATTAATATGATTGCTATTGCAGATACTTTTTATCTTATGTATTATTGTGATTTCCTTTGAAGGGTTACAACAAAGCGAAAGCCTACATTGCCACCCAGGGCCCTTTAAAGTCAACATTTGAAGATTTTTGGAGAATGATTTGGGAGCAAAACACTGGAATTATCATCATGATTACAAATCTTGTGGAAAAAGGAAGAGTAAGCAGAATAGTCTGCATTTATTATCATAATATTTTTCTCAGTTCTCATCAGAGATGTGTGATCTTTCTTCAGTTTTGTTAAGGAGTTGAATGTGTTTCATCGTAGCATAAACTCTAATAATAATTTTTATTTATAATATTTTTATAATAATAATTTTGTCTGAAATGGTATAGGGTTTCCTGCCTGAGCAGTGGGTTGGACTAGAAAACCTCCAAGGTCCCTTCCAACATTATTATTATTATTGTTGTTGTTGTTGTTGTTATAAATCTATATTTATAATATAGATGAGGCAGATCTCATTTCTGCTCATGGATAACCTATAACAGGCATGATGTGAAAGTAATTTATTTCCTGAATAATACAATATTTAACTAATATAACTAACACCATTTGCTAGGGGTTCCTTAATTTGTTTAGACCACTTTAGCAACTTCCTATCACTATAAACCTTGAATATACTCTAGGTCAGTGTTTCCCAATCTTGGGAATTTTAAGATGTGTAGACTTCAACTCCCAGAATTATCAGCCATCTATCCACACAATTTAAAATCCCCAAAGTTGGGTAATATTACTTTAGGATGATTAAAGCTTAGAGAAATATTAGACAGAGCTGTCTTAAAACAGCGATCCCCAACCTTTTCAGCTTGGCAGACCAGCAGGGGAGGGTTCCATGCAAGCCAGGATTGAGAATAACCACTGGAGGGCGGGAGCCGAATAGACCGGTAACACGCTCATCAGCCAAACGATTGGTGTTACAGAGACTATAAAAATGTTATTCTCAATCCTGGCTATATATATATATGTGCTATAATCATAAAAATTATAATCAAAACAATATAAACAATATAAACAATTTCCAGAAATGGATGAAAACTAATCAAAGAGAGAAGCAACCTAGAACTAAGGAGAAATTTCCTGACAGTTAGAACAATTAATCAGTGGAACAACCTGCCTCCAGAAGCTGTGAATGCTCCAACACTGGAAGTTTTTAAGAAGAGACTGGACAGCCATTTGTCCAAAATGGTATAGGGTTTCCTGCCTGAGCAGGGGGTTGGACTAGAAGAACCGCCAAGGTCTCTTCCAACTCTATTATTATTCTTATTGTTATGATTATAGCCTGACAAATGACAATATATATATAAATATAAGACATTAACAAAAGTTAAATTATACCAGGACTGAAGAATTTGTGTAAAAGTATATTAGATAATCTATATGATGAATATTATTTCATAAATAATGACCTAACAATTGTTACATGTAATAACTATCAATAAAAATACAATTTTTAACAAAGGGTTAAAAAAATATAACAAGCAGTTTTTCCAGAACAACTAAAAAAAAAGAAATAGCTCTTTTATGCAGCCAGATCTCAGATTGAATCCTCCTTAATTCAATATCCTCTAGCATCATACAGACTTTAACATTTTATGTTATTCTTCTTTCTTCAGAGAAAATGTGACCAATATTGGCCAACTGAAAACAGTGAGGAATATGGCCATATCATTGTCACACTGAAGAGCACAAAAGTACATGCTTGCTACACTGTCCGCCGCTTCACAGTGAGGAATGCAAAAATGAAAAAAGTGAGCAACATCATTACACTATGTTTGTTCAAAAATGAATGTCCATTTGGGATGTTGCTACTAAGTGTGACTCATTCATACAGACATACAATATTCGAAGATTGTTGCGATCTCAAGACTCTCTATAGTGTACAACAGGGGTCCCCAACCCCCGGTCCATGGACCGGTACTGGGCCGTGGCATGCCAGCAACCAGTCCGCACAAACAAGCAAAGCCCCATCTGCAGGATGCAGGCAGCACACAAAACCACCCCCTCTCCGGTCCACGGAAAAACCTCTCTCCACGTAACCGGTCCCTGGTGCCCAAAAGGTTAGGGGCCTCTGGTGTACAATAAAGCAGAAAGGACCAGAAAACCAAGAACAATGCAATGCACATAGCAGAAAATCAAATTGTCTGTTTTTACAATTTGACAAGGCTTGGGAAGTTAAGAATTTTTAATAGATGAAAGAAATTGAGTACCATAATTGAAATTACAAGTAAATGAAAAAGAAAATAGTTCATCGATATCTTTTTTCAAATTTGACACTATTGAACAAGGAATTCATATTAGGCATCATAAATTACTATAATCGTTTTCTGGGTGGGCTCAACATTAAAGATAAGCAAATTAAGCAAAAAGAACAAGATTATGTCTGTGAGTTTTGTTAGATTTTAAAAATGTACAAAGATTGCCAAATAGTTTTATGTATATTTCCTATCCGTCCAATCATTATAGCCAAAGATTACAGAGATTGTAGTCAAGGAACTTTGGGAGGGCCAATTTTTACTATTCTTCCTTAAATTCAAGTGAAATACAGCTATGAACCTGAAAGACAGAGATCAGTTTTATCTGACTCAGTTGCATTTTGGAGGGTACAATTTTCAATTCATGTCAGGCTGTGAGAACTTACTGGAAGCTACCTCTTATAAACTGATATGATAGTCCAATAATTACAAAGGTTTCTTTGTAAGGCAAAGTGTATCTCAGTTGAAGGCAAATATACTGTACGTGTCCCAGGATAATGATGCAAAATTGAATTTGGGTCAGTCACCAGGACCAGAGATGTACTCTTTGTCAGGTAACAGAAGTTACCACCGGCTTATCAAATACTTAGGAGCTGAGGGCTTGGCAGTCCATGGGAACAACAGCCAATCGCCAGCTATCAACACACCAATCAGCTAATAGGAAGCCACCACTTAAACACTACTCACAGAAGAGCCCAGAGCGCGTATTCCAGTAGAGAAATTCCCTGAAGATGGGCTCCACATAAGTCCGAAAGCTCGGAAGAATAAACCTCTGGTCCCGGTGACCGACCCAAATTTGATTTTGTATCTCAGTTGTTAGATAATAGTATTATATTAGAATTTACAGGGCTTTTTCACATAAAATCCTTAAATTTCAGCACCACTGAGTTTATTCTGCTCTAGGGTGTCCAGAGAGGGTTAAACAGCAGCACAGAGAAGGAAAAAATATGAACTCAAGGAAACCTTGATGTTAACTAATATTAATATTTTCTACTTGTATGTTTCACGACTTCTGGATCAAAAGGGAAATCCCAAAGGACGTCAAAATGAAAGGACACTCATTCAGTACCATTACACACAGTGGCCTGACATGGGAGTACCTGAATATGCACTTCCCGTGCTGACATTTGTGAGAAGATCCTCTGCAGCCAGAACTGCTGAGATGGGTCCAGTAATTGTACATTGCAGGTATGCTTGGACATTGTCAATCCATTCTTGTTGACAACATAGTGTAGATTAATGTACAGTTGCAATGGTGGTTTGGGGTTATTATTTACAACAATGCATCTATATGTGCATCACTTGTTCTTTTAACTGCTGACATCTTTACAAATCACCATGTGTCTAAATGTATTTAGCAACATAATGATTCAGTACCAAAATAAATAGCTACATTTACCACAGTAACAGAAAACACATACTGTATTACAGAGAGAGTTGAATCTGAGACACAGTATTATTTTTCCAAGTTCATTCATGGAATCTAGGATTAAACCAAGGTTTCATTCTAAGTCACGACCATACTTACGATGTCATCTGGTTCTGGATTTTTTATTTATTTTTATTAACGTAAACTATTCTGGAAACAGTACTGAAAAGCACTGTGTCATTAGTACCGCTTTATAAAACCCTAGTAAGACCACACCTTGGTCACCATAGTACAAAAAAGATGTTGAGAGAATTCAGAGAAGAGCAACTAAGATGATCCAAGGCCTGGAGACTAAAACATATGAAGAACGGCTGCAGGACTTGGGTTTGATAGTCTAAAGAAAAGAAGAAATAGGGGAGACATGATAGCAGTATTCCAGTATTTGAGCGGCTGTCACAAAGAAGAGGGGGGAATCACATTATTCTGCAAAGCACCAGAAGGCAAGACAAGAAACAATGGTTGGAAATTGATCAAAGAGAGGAGCAACCTAGAATTAAGGAGAAACTTCCTGACAGTGAGGACAATTAACCAGTGGAACAGCTTGCCTTCAGAAATCGTGGGTGCTCCATCACTGGAGATTTTTAAGAAGAGACTAGACAGTCACTTGTCTGAGATGGTATAGGTTCTCCTGCTTGAGCAGGAGGCTGGATTAGAAGACCTCCAAGGTCTCTTCCAATTCTATTCTATTCTATTCTATTCTATTCTATTCTATTCTATTCTATTCTATTCTATTCTATTCTATTCTATTCTATTCTGCACAAAGCTAAACAAAAAACACATTGTCAGGGAAATAGGCATAATTGCATTCATGAGACTTCTTAATGTATCCTGATTGCCAAAAAGAGCTTGGGTTTCCTGAATGTGTAGATATTAGCATTCTTAGAGTGTTTTTTTCCTATAAATCTGAAAAAAGAAACCATCTGGAAAGGTGTATCATCAGTACGTGAACTCATAATTTTTTCTGCATGCTTTATTTGGTAAAGTTCATTCTCCTGAATCAAAAAGGATATTATGATATGCAGTGAAAATGTTTGATATATCAAAAAGGAGAATTTACAAGAACAAGGTTCTGAGCATCATTCATTTTGAAGTTGCTGCACAACTATAATTGATTTCTAACTGATTGCAAACTAAGCTTTCCCATCTAGTCATCTTTGAAATTAAATAATAGTAAACATTCCAAAATCTGATCTAAAATTGAAACTCAGTAATCACAGAACAATTGGAGAGTGGATTTGAATCATCCCGACTTTTTCGCTAGTAGGGAAATCGCTTCCATATATTCCCTCTGCAGGGCTAGTTCCTCCCTGAAAAGCACATTAATATGCGCTGTGACATAGGAAGATTCCCCAAATGTGAGGTGAAGGCTGTGATGAAAGAGTGTTTTGCTAGCATGCAAATAAAGGTCTTAGAGAAGAAAGATAAAGGAAGAAAGAGGCACTTGACAGTTGAACATGAGAGAAAGAGAAAGAAAACACAAGACATTTTTATCTTCAAAGAAACATCTTGAAGTCCTTCTGGCAAAGCAAACATTTAATCAACCATAGAGAAGTTTATTGGTTGAAGTACTACAAATTATACAAAAACCATTTACATGTTTCATTTGGGGTGGTGGCAATGAGATCTCTGAAGCATATAAACTTAGGATACCTTAAGCCATTTTGTCAAAATTCCCCAGAGAACTGGTTTCATCACCAAAGCATATTCCAGGATGGCAATTTGGGGACTACTCACAGTAGTGACTACTCACTACTCACAGCCATATCCTATTCTATTTGAAGAGGTTCAGGTTGAACATTGCTCACAGCACTTCCATGATTGTTATGAAAATTAGTATTAGCATCAAGGCATTCTTTCTTAATATTTAATTATGTTTTCTACTGCTTTGTTTCTTTTTCTATCTTTTTGTTTGGGGCTTAGTGCTGGTGTTGGCAGGACTGGTACCTACATTGTAATAGACAGTATGCTGCAACAAATAAAAGACAAAAGCACAGTTAATGTCCTGGGTTTCCTGAAACACATCAGGACACAGCGCAACTACCTCGTCCAGACGGAGGTAAGAATCAAAAATGTGTTCGTTGTCATTGCTGCCGTCAGTCGCCACCGAGTAAATTTTGTTATAGGAAGTTTGCTTATTGCAGTTACGGCTAAAATGACACAATGTGCAGGTTAAATGTTTGTGTCTGCATCTGTTCGTTCTGCAGGTATATATAAAGAATCAGTATGTGATTCAAGTGAATGTGGATTCTTAGCGACCACATAGTTATGTGACCATCCATACTTATGAATGAGTATATTCAGACAGATTATTTTTCATTTACAGGCAGTCCTTGACTTACAACAACTGCACTGAAAAAAGTGACTCATGACTGGTTCTTACACTTAAGACCATTGCAATATCCCCACAGTCATAAAATCAAAATTTGGGTGCTTGGCAACCAGCATGCATTTACCATGGTTGCAGCATCCCAGGGTCATGTGATCGCCATTTGCAGCCTTTCCAGACAGCTTCCAGCAAGCACAGTCAATGGGTGAAGCCTGAGTCCCTTAACAATCATGGGATTCCCTTAATTGCAGTGATTCATTCAACAGCCACGGCAACCATGGTCATAAATTCAGGCACAACCCCTTTAACAATTGCGTTGCCTAGTAGCAGAATTTCAAATTCCAATTTCGATCATTATTTGAAGACCACCCGTATGTAAAATTCAGAATAAACTTAAGTGCTTAAGAAATTATTTTGGGATGGAGTTGGGGGGACAGTACAGACCCCAAATTTCAAAACTTCAAATATTGTCAAGATTATGTTATTAGCATTGTTTGAAATGCACAGCCCTTTTAGAAAGGTTAGAGAGAAAAGCTGATAGAAGTCACCCCATAATTTCACTTTTTAAAATTCATAACATTCACTTATTTTAATTTAATCGAAGTAAACAAGGGAAATGTTTTAAGAAAAGGAGGTGATTTATGTTAGAATGGAAGAGCATTACAGATGTTACAGATATTACAAAATTAAGATATCACAAAAAAAAAAGTAATAAACAAGCAGAGGAGGAAAAAGGAAAAATGCTCCAGAAATAGAACCATCAGTGAAACTGAAAAGCTATGTAAGTAATATTTGATCCAAGGTTGTTGCAAATATCCTGCCTTGCATGACTCAAAAGCACTTGCACTCCATTCAGAACAGAGTTACACATGCCTCTCTCTCTTTGCATCTCTTAGGAGCAGTATGTTTTCATTCATGATGCCTTGTTGGAAGCCATTCTCGGGAAAGAGACTGAGGTTTCTGCCAATCAGCTACATAGCTATGTCAACAGCATTCTCATACCTGGCATTGGGGGCAAGACTCGACTGGAGAAACAGTTCAAGGTAAACTTTGACATTTGCTGCATGGATGCGATACCTACATCTCGTCGCACTTGTGTCAGAAGCACCGAGACGTTTCTGGGTTGAAAGGATTAGCTGGTGACATCACCGTTGCCCGGAGGATGCCCAAGTGGGGACCCCTTTCATGACCCCGTCAGGAGTTGGAGTGAAGGATGGGAGTTCACCCCGTCCCATGGCGGCACTAGGATCTCAAAGACAGGCTTGCTAACCTCCAACCCAGTGTCCTAACCACACAAGCACCGTGCTCCAATATACCTACATGATTTATCAGTTGTAGTTTTGAATGGTTTCCATTGTTATTGCTGCCCTTCCTGACCATTGTTGATACTTAGGTCATTCAAGTAATTCAAGAAAATTGAAATGGTAGGATTGATAATATCCTTGAGTCATGGTTCAGCTCTGCAGAATCCGCTCTATGTGATGCCCTCTGTGATGCCCTCATAATGAGGTTTTTTTTTCCTTAGGGAATTGAGTCTAAAATTAAAACTAGATAGGGGTGGAGGGAGGATTGTAAGTATCAGGAAAAAGGAGTCTTTAAAATATATTTTCAGGAATCTGAAGCTGATAGCAAGGGGGGAAAGGGTAGAAATTCCAGGACTTTTTTGAAATTTGCTTTGTGTGTGCAATGATATTGTTTTAACTAAAATAGGTGACATTAAGCTTTTCAAATACTGAACATAATTGATTCAGTGTCTTATTTTATCCAAAAATGGCACGTCATCATAAACATCATTCTTTTGCTCTTCTGCAGTCATCTTGGGGGCTCTAGGGGCAACACAACATGCATTCTTCCTACCAATGAATGATATAAATAGTCCTTGCTTAGGGACCATAATTGGGATTGGTAATTCCATCGCTCAGCGATGCTGTCTCTGAGTGAAGCATCACATGACAATGACATGCTTATGATGTCTCTTCCCATGTGGTCATTAAGCAAGACATCATGTGATTGCGACTTGCAATTTTACCGCCAGCTTCTCCATTGACTACTGGTTGTGAAGTTCACAAATGGCAATCACATGACCATGGGACGCCATAACAGTTATTAATGCCTATCAGTTGGGAAGTACTCAAATGTCAATTATGTGACCACTGGCTGTAAAGTTGCATTTTCAGGCAGTCATAACTCAAACGGTTATTAAACAGGGCAATCATTAAGTGAGGTCTGCCTGTACAGTATTGCAAGTATAAAGATACTTTTTAAAAAACAGTGTTTCACAGTCACTTCCTTGAAGCTTGGAAGAAGTCAAACAGATATTTATTATTCATTCGCAATGCATACTGGCTGCCTAAAATTGCCTACAAGGTAAGATTTAGGCATAGATATAATTTCACCCATCCAATGATCTTTGCTGTATCTTCACAGAATTTGAAAATAACAAATGTATCTATCAGGATCAGTCAGCTGTGGAATCAAAACTGGAATATTTGCAAGGGGCTTTATCTGCAAAGTGTCCCACAAATTGGTCACAACTATTCATTTTGCAGAATGGATAAATTACAAAAATTTATCTGGCAAACAAAATAAGTTATCCTAAATAAGATGGGAGGAGATCGTTTCAACCCTGAGCTACAAATATTCTCCTTTATTAGTATCCTAAATAAGTTGATATTAATTGCAATGTTTGAGGTTCCCAGTAAGTAGGAGGAAAAATTCATCAATCATAGCTTTTTTTAATGTTTTACAAAATAAAAGGTTTTACTTTCCAGGGACATCTTTTTATTGTACATATTTAGACTTTATATCTTCAGGAAAGGTTAAACTGAACTTGTCAAACTAAGGTGAAATAGAATTTCATTTATTTAAAAATGAGAATTATACACACAAGAACCAATAAATATTTGTATAAAGAATTTTTAATGCAGGGTGTTTGGTTGTTTTTAGCATTCTGAATTCTTTTAACAATGATAATACATTTTGGTTTTCTAAGGATTTTTTTTTCAGAAATAGAAATGTATGTGCAGATTTGTATTTTTAAAAGACCGATCAAAAAAATAATCTTGTTCCTTTTCTGTTTAAATTTTGCAGCTGGTTATGCAATGCAATGCAAAATATATAGAATGCTTTAGTGCCCAAAAAGATTGCAACAAAGAGAAGAACAGAAACTCATCAGTAGTGCCATGTAAGATCTCATCTTTCAATTTGATTCTTGCCCTGCATAAATTCATTCCACTAGCTTTTAAAGTATATTTGCATTAAGTGGGACAGGGAATGGATTCAATTGCTTTATATTCCAGAGTCAAGGCTGACAAACCTGCGTACAGACCAAACACCAATACTTGAATTTGAGATGCCTGATTAAAAGTTGGCTTGTGCCAAATACTTTTGTTTTTAAGCCAAAATATAATAGTTCTGGAATGCTTATATTATAGCAGTGATGGCGAACCTTTTAGAGACCGAGTGCCCAAACTGCAACCCAAAACCCACTTATTTATTGCCGGGTGCCAGGTGGGCATGGCCCACTGGGTGGGCGTAGCTGTGGTGGTCATGGCAGACTAGGTGGGTGTGGCCAAGGTGGGCATGATCACCTCGATGTTGCTCGTGGGGACACCTGTGGGGGCCGGGCAGGGTTGGGGGAGATCCAGGGGGTCTCTGGCAGTTGGGGCGGTAGGCAGGAGGTTCGTCCTGCAGGATGAGGCGAGGCAAGGCGAGATAGGGCAGGGGTGCCATTGTCACAGGGCAAGGCGAGGCAGGGGCCAGGGCGGCTGCTGCCTGACACCATCGGCCCCCGCACACAGAGGCAAGCGAGCGCATGCGTACTGGGATGCATCCGGCCACGTGGGACCTCGGCGAGTTAGCAGGTGGCTGGTTGAAGAGGGACGGTTGCCATCTCTGGGGCATGGCAGGTGTGCCCACAGAGAGAGCTCTGAGTGCCGCCTCTGGCACCCGTGCCATAGGTTCGCCACCACTGTATTATAGCATATAATTCAGTTTCACTGGTCCTTGCATAAAGTAAAGAACTGCTAATGATTTTCATAAATTGTAAATGCATTCTAGTAAACAGGTGCAATCTTCCAGGGTTGGTCTACATACAGTTTCCTGAAAACTGTTTCCGGGGCAAAAAAGTTTAGTTGAACATGGACAGGGCACCCCTAACAAGTGGTTTTTTTGAGGTACAGTGAAAAAGGTGGGGTTGTTTGTGCTGATGATAACACTGTGTGTGTACGTCTATGAGGCAGGAAACAGAGAGTCTGGAATTTTTTTTAATTGATTCCACAGCCTGAAAGAGTTTGAAAATCCCTGTTCTCAGTAAGGTTCATGGAGTTAATTAGTTTTCATTGGGTGGTTTTGCCAATAGAACACAGCACAAGCAACATTTTATTTCAGACATTAAGTTTTCATGTGAATTTTGTATCAATTTAATCTGTGTTATTTTATCATCTAAATGAGATCCTGGGAAAACTGTATTTTGTTAAAATAATCCTACTAATGATGATTAAGATCTATTTGACACATAATTTATTTGTTTAATGCTGCAGCTGAGCGAGCAAGGGTAGGACTAGCACCATTACCTGGCATGAAGGGAACTGATTACATTAATGCCTCGTACATTATGGTAAGATAATAATCATTTATGTTTAAGTAAATCCAGAGAAAACATCCAAATATTAAATTATTCTGTGTCTATAGATTGTTCTGTCTTGTACTCCAGTAAAAATTATGTTTCCTTTGCTTAATAACAGAACTGTATTGAGCATTATAGATTCTGCATACAATTAAAAAAAATTAGTTTGCATAAATTAAAAATTAAAGCACAGTCTGTCCCACGCCCCCTTTGAAAGAAGGGGCTGAACAGTAATTAAAAAGTTATGTTCAGCTCTATAGGAGGAATTGGTTGTATGTTCAAGAACAATAAACTATGCCAGGTATCTAGGCTAATATGTTCACTAATAGTGTATTTTGCATTATTGCTCATCATGTGTCTGTTGCTTTTTAAGCTGCTTAGAATTGTTAGATTGAAGCAGCACTGAAAACCAAGTGATACATAAGCAATGAATTCTACTGCAGGAATCTAAATGACATTCAGTCAAGAAGTGATTTGCTCATATTATTTGAAAACAATAGTTTACTTATTTCTATAAAGTACAGTTGATCGTGTTAGTATGTATTCTGGAAAAAAAACACACAACTAAGATAGTATATAATGTTCTTCAGTATTGTTATTCGGATAAATTAACCAGTAAGTTGTCATTAAAGTTTAGCAATTTAATTACTTTTGTCTTAACCCAAGGCGTTTAAGGTTTCCAAACTATTCCATTTATGAAAAATTGCTGTTTGTTTCTTTTAAAGGGCTACTATCGGAGCAATGAGTTCATCATAACACAGCATCCCCTGCCACATACAACTAAAGACTTCTGGAGAATGATCTGGGATCACAATGCACAGATCATTGTCATGCTTCCAGATAACCAGAGTTTAGTAAGTTATTTCATTTCATATACTGCATATTCGTATGGTAGCACAATAAGAAACAACCAGATTATTTACCTGCTTCTCCTCTATTTCAATGAAAATTATAGCCAGACAATACAATTTTGTTATCCAGGTTATGCAAAGAAGTTTGGGAGCACCAGGGGGGAAAAATAGCTGAGGACAGGAAAATTTGTACATCTGCCAGCAACAGTATAGCAAAAAGAGCCCTATATATCAAGCAGTAAAAAAGATTATTTACTAACGTTTTAGGTGAAAATAATTGTTTTAAAAAATCTTAAATTTTTGAATCAACATCTAAATGGCTTTATAGGTAGAAAACAAATAAGATAATCTTTGTATTTATAGCAATGGCCGGAGCATGGCATTATGGAACAATACATAATTATATAACTGTATTACTGGGAAAATTTTATCCGTTTAAATGCGGGTCATATCAATGTTGTAAAATAAGCATCTCCCCATGAAACCAAATAAAGGTTAAGGTTTGCTGTGATAAAGAACAGAGTATACTGGCAGTATGCTTTTTTTTTTTTCCCCTAAGAGAAGAATTTTGCATAAAATTAGTTTGAGATCTTGCCTATTTAAATGAAGTTTTGACCTGGTGAATTCTGCCTGTTTAAAGATTAAAGAAATATATTCCAGTGTTTTCCCTTTGATTCAATTGTCTTCAGGCAGAAGATGAGTTTGTATACTGGCCAAGTCGGGAAGAATCCATGAACTGCGAGGCATTTACCGTCACCCTTATCAGCAAGGACCGGCTGTGCCTCTCTAATGAAGAACAGATCATCATCCATGACTTTATCCTTGAGGCTACTCAGGTATATAAAATATCTTCCAGAGGTGAATCTGAAGTCTGCTTGCCATTCAAACTCCTGCTGATGTTGGTTAACATTTGAGATGAATGATTTGCAATGGGATACGGACAATGTCTGTCTTTGGTCTTAATATCATTTCCTTCCTTCTCAGAGATTGTTTCTAGAGTATCCCAATTTTGCTTGCTGTAGAAAGCTATACTTAAGCTTTTACAGAACTAAGCATGGAATGACTTCTCAAACAAAAACACAGTGGGTTTGAGGTCCCAATTATTATTTTTTAAAAAAACAAAAGCCGTTTTTAAAGCTCATTATTTTCCTTTAGAAATTTTATGACATACAGTATACTCACTAGCTGTTCTCCCAGATCCTGTTGAGAGCAGCTTATTCAGGCTGTAATTTGTCCTACATGGAATTGACATAGAGAACAGTCAGGTTTGGTTCAAAGGTTAATATTCCTCCTTAGTAAATTTAGATTTGCTAAAATGTTTTCCACATTCCACATGCAATTTTGGGATATATGCTACAGTGAAGAAATTACTTCTAATTATTAGCCGTTCAGTCATCTCGAATCACAAATGGGTAACATTTATGTAATGCTTTCTATACAAGAAACTAAGCTCATATTGAAACTGAAGTTTCAGAAAAGCTAGGCTGTTGTTCCAAAAATATTTAATACGTTTTGTTATGCTCTGCAGCAACGTGCCAGGATGTCCTATACATATGGATCTTTGGCTGAATGATTATCTGACATTTGGACTAATATATAATCACGTGCCACTTCTATGTCATTTTTTTTATTTTGAATGGTACTCCCTGAGCTTGTTTTTTTCTTGCAGACGTTTCATTACCCAAACTAGGTAAAACATCATCAGTGCAGCTATCTAGTTTGAACAATGAAACATCTGCAAGAAAACAACCAAGCTCGGAGAGCACCAATGACCCCTCATTTCCACCTTGAGCTACAAATATTCTTATTTTATTTCTAAATAATTGAAACATAACATTGTTCCTTATTTTGTTAGTTAATAGTAAGATTTGCCTTGGGTGTTTCTTACCATGGTGTAATGAATAATTTCATCTGGATTTTCATGCGTAATAAATATGCAGTATGTTATCTAACCATCCTAATTGTTTAGGTATTATATTTGGACTCCGCATACAGTAGATTTAATGACATGCAACATCCATAAGAGAAATTTATTGATGCAGAAATGTCACCTAAATTTTAGAAAACAGGGTATGGAGCAACCTCAGAGATATCACTATTGCATCTGGAGTAGACTTCCCAAAATTGAGCAAAGAGAGGTCATAACAACCATTAGGTGCTACTAAGAATCACCTTTTTCTTTCTAATAATATTGGGGAAGACACTCTTTAGAATCATAAATGAATTCATTTCTGATTTCTTGGAGAGATAAATAATTCTTCCTCTATCAAAGGATTACTGTTAAGTAATGTGGTTGTAAAGGATCCAGGGGATTCCTATAGGAGAAGTTATTTCTGTGCTCCCCTACTTAAGACAGGGTACTCAAAGTATATGTTCTCCATTGAGGAAATGGGAGTTGATTCTCATTGCTTCACTACCTTTGTTGTTGTTGTTAGTTGTGAAGTCGTGTCTGACCCATCGCGACCCCATGGACAATGTTCCTCCAGGCCTTCCTGTCCTCTACCATCTTCTGGAGTCCATTTAAGCTCACGCCTACTGCTTCAGTGACTCCATCCAGCCACCTCATTCTCTGTCGTCCCCTTCTTCTATTGCCCTCAATCTTTCCCAGCATTAGGCTCTTCTCCAGTGAGTCCTTCCTTCTCATTAGGTGGCCAAAGTATTTGAGTCTCAACTTCAGGATCTGGCCTTCTAAAGAGCAGTCAGGGTTGATCTCTTCTAAGGCTGACCGGTTTGATCGCCTTGCAGTCCAGGGGACTCGCAGGAGTCTTCTCCAGCACTATAGTTCAAAGGCCTCAATTCTTACTGGAGTTTTAAACTCCAATATTATTACTAAGGCTTATCTGGGTTCTTTCCTTTCCTTCCTTCTTTCCCCCCCTTTGGATATTGAAAGTGGGGAGGGAGACACTGAACCAGGGGAAATAAGGCTGGTCTATAGCAGAAGCTTGTAAAAGGAATCACTAATTGGTTGTCATCTTAGCATCTCCTTCAAAAGAAATTATTGAAAAATGTGTACACTGTAGGGGCTAAAGATATAAATTTTAGTTATTTCAAATCTAGAAATGGAATTAAAATGGTCAATAGTTGGGCTGATTTTTATTTCAGGATGATTATGTTTTGGAAGTTCGCCACTTTCAGTGCCCCAAATGGCCAAATCCGGATGCCCCAATCAGCAGTACCTTTGAACTTATCAATATAATCAAGGAAGAGGCCTTAACAAGAGATGGCCCAACCATCATTCATGATGAGTATGTACATTCACTAAAATAATTTTTATAAAGATTGGAGAAGGTATAAGAAACGTAAAATTTTGTGAACATTCATCTAGGAGAGAAGTAAAAGGTATTATTGACTTCTCTAGGAATATTACAATTATGTTTAAAGTTTCATAAATATTTTCTTCTGCTGTATCCAATTTTATATTGAATGGTGTTAATATGAATAGAGAAGAAGGGTTTTTAAAATGTTTTTATTGTACATTACAAAGGTATAATATTAAATAGATGTTTTTGCCGACTTGTATTACCCCGTGGCTAGTTTTAACGTTCAACTAGTTTGTAGTCATTTTGCTGAACTTGCCATGTTAAAAATTGTTTCAAAATTAATCTAATTATTGATTTGAGCAGACAAAAAAAAAAATCAAGCTTGCTTTTAACACTGCAAGATTATCTCTTTGGTAAATCCATTCTAGTATTTATGTTCACTGAATTTTATGTTCATGTTTTAAGGTATAGGTTCAGCTTTTAATTGCATTCTGAGGAAATGTAGCAGAAAATATATTTTTCCATATGTGCACCCATCCTCATCTTCCCTTGTTTTATTCCTTCGAGAATAAATGCTTGACAAAAACTTAGGGGGGAAATTCAAGAGAAATTACAGCTGGCATAGAGACATAACAAGTTTCCATTTAGCCTGACGAGACACCGCCTGGATCTCTTATAGGGAATAAAATTATTCTTTGGGTTTGCAGGTATGGAGCAGTGGCAGCTGGAACATTATGTGCTCTGACTACCCTGTCTCAGCAACTGGAAAATGAAAATGCTGTTGATGTTTTCCAGGTGGCAAAAATGATCAATCTGATGAGGCCTGGAGTATTTACAGACATTGTAAGTTTGGAACTGGGAAAGATAGTTGTGGTTTACAAAGAAATCATTCAACAAAAAATAAAAACAATTGAAATCCTTGCATAGGTTTTGTGCACAGTCCTAAGTTCTTGTTCGTTTCCACTTGTTCTTTTCTGTCTTGTAGAATAAGATCATTGGATTCTATCCTAAGAGCCATTCTTCGGCAATATGCATAACTTTAGGGACACTGTAGGGTGAGCATGCCCTCTCTTTCATATTATCCTGCAGAGGCTTTTTATTGGAGACTTCCTGCGTGCGAGCAAGCAGTCTTATTCGACGGCCAGACAAGATCATTTATACATGCCCTCATTAGTGATTGAAAGTGAATGGAAACACACTGAAGAAAATTGTGATGCGTTCTTTTGGGGAGGGGTTACAATATAGTTTTAACAGAAATTATTTTTAAAAAATGAAAGATGAACCGTTGCACCATTTTGGAAAGTGAAAGTTACGCCATAATGTAAAGCTTACTGAGTTGTTTGAAGAGTTTAAAAAAAAAGAAAAAGAAAACCTCTTTGGACTCCAACTGGAATCTTAACAGGCAAAACTGAATCACTCTGGAAAATCCAATCTGGACATAAAATAGAAGGTAGCAGCATGGACAGTTCTACTGACCCCTCGGCTGGCACATGTGACACCGCTGTTACACAAACTGCATTGGGTTGCCTGTTTGCTTCTGGCTCCAATTTAATTGATCGTTACAGGTAGCCCTCAACTTTCAACAGTTCATTTAGTGACCGTTTGAAGTTACAACAGCACTGGGGAAAAAAAGCCAGCTATGACCATTTTCCATACTTAAAACCATTGCAGCATCCCGATGGTCACATGATCAAAATTCGGACACTTAGCAACTGACTCATATTTGTGATGGTTGCAGTGTCCCGGGGTCATGTGATCCCCTTTTGCGACCTTCTGACAAGCAAAGTCAATGGAGAAGCCAGATTCACTTAACAACCACGTTACTAACTTAACAACTACACTGATTCACTTAACAACAGTGGCAAAAACGGGTAAAACGGGTGAAATTCACTTAAGAACTGTTTCATTTAGCAACAGAAATTTTGGGCCCAGTTGTGGTTGTAAGTCGAGGACTACCTGTATCTTTAAAGACCTTTACAGGAAAGGCACAGGGTATCTGAGCAGCCATCTCATCCTGACAGGAGTAGCCCACTTCACTCATTCCAGTGGGAGAGGCCTATTTTGGATCCCCTCTGCCAAATCATGTTGGTTGGTGGAGTCTAGGAGAATTTCCAGAGAACCCTCTGGAATATTCTCCCGTTGGAAGAGAGGTCCGCCCCCATATTCCTGGCCTTCCAGAAGAGCCTGAAAACTTTGTTCCGCCACCTGGCCTGGAGCCCCAATGGGGCATGTACGTTGGAGGTAGCTGACAGGGTAGAAGAGATCCCCCCTCCCCCAAGTTGCCCATTGTCTTGGATTTTAGCTTTCCTATTTAATTCTCCCAATTTTAACTGTCTTGTGTTACCTTTTTTATTACATTATAATCCAGAGCTGCTGTATCAATAAGATGGGTGGCATAAAAATTTAATAAATAAATAAAACATTCTGCTTGCTTAAATCTTAGGTAGTTTTAATGCCTTTTGATCTTTTTGTTCCAGGAGCAGTACCAATTCCTTTACAAAGCAATGCTAAGCCTGATCAGCACTAAAGAAAATGGAAATGGCACCATGGCAATGGACAAAAATGGTGTTGTTATGGCCAGTGAAGAATCAGATCCTGCAGAAAGTATGGAATCTCTTGTCTAAAAGGAATACTTAAAGGCACTTAATTTGTGGAATTTCTGAAGACTGAACTTTTTGAGGCCTTTTTTGCCAGACTCTAGGTTATACAATAACCCAATTACTTTTTTACACTGATAAAAAGTTTTGATATTTATTTTTGCCATTTTACGTCTTAATGGTATCCTACTGAGCATTTGCACCTCTGTTTATTTCACACAGTGAAACACAATTTTATCTAGTTTGCACTATATGATCAGTGTTAACTGCCTATAGAGATATAATACAAAAGAAAACAAATCTTGATGACATTCCATGACAACAGACACACTACTTATTAGTTGAAATACCATGATTTTTAATTAATTCTCATAAGCCTTGGCTTTACAATCTTGGATGCTAGGCCAGAGAAATATTTTTGATTTCCATAAAAAAAATGTTGTATCCTTGACCTATTCCAATATTCATTGTTTAATTTGTGTACTGTTATAGTTCTTTTGTTTTCCAGTAACATGGATGAGTATTGTTCTTCATTTTCTCTCGCAAACTAGTGATCGCTAGATAAATTTTGGAAAGCTGTTGAAATTCAGTTGAACAGCTGCTCTGCATTGTCTGGAATTCCTCTTTTGACTTTACAAAGTTCAATGAAGTGTTTTTTATGAAACACATAAAATTATATTCCCAAAATGCAAAGCAACTCAGACTTGTGATTCAATTTCAGATCTCGAATTTATACTTCCATTAATTCCCAGGTATTTTTAATCGCATTCTCATTTCAAGAAAATATTTTGATCATATTTCCACTACGGATAATTTAATTACAGTGCAGCAATGTTCAATCAGGTCATTTTATTCCAAAAGTATTTAGCAATATTTCCAATTCATACACTATTCACATTTACATGTATAGTTTCCTTAAGTTTCTGGAACAGAACCTCTGTCTTTACAGTATGTTATATGATGGAGAAAAGAATTTCTTAATTTGATAGCTGTTAGATGCCGTTTTTACAGGTGTGTAATTTTCATACTCTAGTGCTAAAACGTACTGATCCATATTACTGGTGAAGCGATCTAATAAAAAAACTACCTATAAGATTACATTCTTCCTCTTTTTTTAACACAGTTAATTAGTATGTACTTCCCAATTTCATAATTTCATTTTTCGATACTATACATATTATTCTACAAAATAATCCTATGTCTACTCAAAAGTAAATTACACTGAATCAATGTATATAGGATTACAACCCTAATGTTTCGCTCCCTTAAAAAAAAGTCTACTCATTATCTTTAATATTTAATTTTTTGTTCCAAATTACTTTAAAAAGTTGCGCTTTCCAAACCATTTGTGAAGCTCAGTTGAATATATGGTCCCCTTACAAGGCTTTTATGAGACAAATTCATGGAGAATCAATGGCTACTCAGTATGAAGGCTATATATTATCCCCAGTATCAGAGGCAATAGGCTTCTTGGTTTCACTTACTGGGGGAAATGATGAGGACAATACTATTTTTGCTTATATTCTGCTTCCGGACATGACATTGGTACTGGTGGAAGAGATAGCCTTTGATCTTTATCAGTACTGTTTTCCTATGTTTTTACATTGTACAAATGAGAATTGAACTAGCTTCTAGTGAAATACAATCTTTTTATATAAGCTGAAGATGTAGAGTAACTCAGTAGAGATGACAGCATTAGTTTCAATAGCTAAAGAAATCCTCCTTTGCACTTTTGATAGCTACTCCTGAGAGTTCCTCAAACATCAGAGAACAGACAAGTAGATGTTTTCAGGAAAGCCATTAGATTCCACCCAATGGCTATCTGGACTAGCTCAATCAAAAAACAGTTTGCGTGTTCTCTGAATGAATGGAGTTTATTTATCTCTGTTTCCAATTCAAACTAGATAAAATAATGTGCTAGCGTATGAAAGTAACAAGGTATGAAATGGTGGATTGTAACAAACCAAAGTGAAGTTGCCTCATCTAAATGTTCTCTTGAGCTGTCAATGTAGAAGTGGCTGCACTTCCATAGAAAAGGAATCCAGAATTAGTCAAAACAAAAATTTACTATAATTTGTAAAAGTAGATAAAAACTGGACTCTACAGAACTGGACAGAAATGGGTTGTCAGATATTCTTCCATTTAAGGCAAATGTTCCTAGCCCATAGAAGGAATCACAGAATCAGTTATAACTTAGCATTTTCCTAAGTATTTGGCTGGCATATAGTTATTATTTGCCCTATTGTATGAATTCCAATTCTAAAATGGTATATTTCAAACATAAGTTTATTAACTCAGTAAGAACAAGATCATTGTATATCCTATACCTTCATTTCTTCCTAAAAAAACATACTTTGAATAGCTCCTGTAAAGCATACTGAAAATTCTGTAATTTTCATCTTCCAGAACATAGTCAGTCCAGTTTTAATTGCATTAAACAGCTCCAACCACTGCTACAAAAATTACAACATAGGATCTATTATGCAGTCCTTGCTCTTCTAGTTATTGCAGTATAAGGTGGCATATCAATACATATTTGCAGAATAAAACTACTACTTTGAAAAATGTTAGTTAACGTAAATAAATATAATTAGAATATTAACTATTTATTAAAAATAAAATGCACACATTCTTAGCAGATATAAATGTCCATCACTCATTGATAAAATAGTGTTTTGCGACTTTATATCCATTGAAAGCAGACTTAATCCCCTTTTTAAGGATTCTAATAATGAACAAATCAGTTTTACGTCAACCATCGCCATTTTTTAAATATTTCACAACTAAATCTCAAGGAACTGGATGACCGTAATTCTTAATTAAGTTGTTGCTACTGTCATAGATATACACACATACTCGTACACAGTAATATTCTCTTCACCAATCAAATCTAAATACTATATGTATAAAAACAAAACTATTTCTTAAAATATCTTGTCCTTAAATGTATTTTTAAAATGGGAAGATTTAATAAAACAAGGAAACTATCCAGCAAAGTGAGAGCTACACTAACATTATGGCATATAACTGCAATCATAAAAATAAGTGACATGTATTGCTGTCCATTTAAATTTGCTATTCAAAGTATTAATATGGGATTAAAGAAAATGCCCAAAATTCCATTGTGAACCTTTCTTTAATACTGAGGTAAATGAATTACAAGAACCATACACATATCACAGTAAAAGGCTTTTGATGGCTCCAATCTTCTCAACTAAGAAGCCACACACAGTCTCAGTTGATCTACTGCATTTTCACAAATTATACTTCATCCTAATACTTTTATATGCCATTATGCCATTTTATTCCGCAACCCTATCTTTTTGTAAGGGCCTAAAGACGTGGTTGTGCCAGTCAGCTTGGGGCCCCAGTGAGGGATCAGCGCAATGGAGGCGGTTGATTGAGTAATAACAGATCCTCCCTCCCTCCCACTTCACTCCTGCCCTCATGTGTCTTTGATTTTAAGGTTTAACTTTTTTGTTTTAACTAAGATATAATTGTAAGCCCTCAGAGTAACCATGTGGTAAGATGGGTGGGCAATAAATTTTATAAATAAATAAAATAAAATTTGTATTACATCTATTAGGACTAAGAGGCACACTGCACATCAAGGACTGCATTTCAACTGCTATCAATGAACATTGTTCAGAAAATTGCAACCATTAAACACAATCACAATTTCAATTGTTTCCCACCCAAATTATGTGTAAAAAAAATATTGGTTTAACAGGTAAAAAAACATGTTTCTGTTTTTTTTTTCCATTTTCAGTTGAATGTTTGATTTTGATGGAAAGGAATGAACAAGCTCATAAGTCAGCTTCACTACACTTAAGCCACTATTTCCTAACTGTAAATCTGAATGTGGATCGTAAGCTTAAATTAGATTGGTCTCTACTGAAGCAAGATAGTTTTCAAAGTCAATGCCATTTGCGTTTTTTATAATAATTGTTATTAAAATTTACAAATACAAAAACAATGCAAAGTAAGAACATAGAAAATAAAAAGCGCAGAGAAAAGAAAAAATAGAGTAAAAAATTTAAAAAGGATACATAAAAGAAATGAATCTCCCCTCCCTCTGTACAAGTACAGGCAGCTTCAGTAATTTATTCTCTGATATTTCAATAAAAGCTCTCCTTTCCCCCATCTCATCTCTTAAGAAAAGACAAATTATCAAATCTTGTCATTCAGTTCCAATCAGCAAAAGTCAATTAAGAGCTACCAGGGATAAATAATATATAAATATATATATATTAAACTTAATCAAATAAGTAACAGTGTTCCATGACATCATGCTGGCCACATGACCGGGGAAATATCTTCGGACAGCGCTGGCTCAACAGCCTTGAAACAGAAATGAGCACCACCCCCTTAGAGTCGGAAAGACTAGTGGAGTAAAATCCGCAAGGACTCCTTTACCTTTTTAATCAAATAAGTCAACTTTATATTCTTTTAACACAGTAACTTAGCATTTTCTCTAAAAATATAACAAAAGAAACATTTTCTCGTCTCTTATCTGTTATCTATAAACAAATCTTTAAAGCTTTGTCATTTGGTCCTAGTCAAAAAAAAAATCCATTAACCTGAAACAATGTATATAGTTTAAACTTGATCAAATAAATCTTATATTACTTCTGTTTATTTTTAAAAAATCTTGATTTTTAATCCCTTCAAATGATGTCCCTCCAATTGATTTCTTATCATTTCCTCTTTGTCTCCTCAGAAACTCCTTCATTAGTATAACTTGTCTGTTTTGTAAATCCAAGATAAGAAAGCTATCCAAGTCACTCTTCTGATTTAGTTATATGTACCCTCATCAGCCAGTTTCATTTGTAAATTCAGTGTGGCATCTTTTTCCATATTATTCTTGCAGTCCGGCATTTTTAAATCCACTTTCAGATCCACATTCAAATCAGCCCTCAATCTCCATTTTGTCCAGTAAAATCTGTTCCTCTTCTATAGCCCCTTAAAATCCATTTTTATAATAGACAATCTTAAGAGTAATTTCTGAGTGCATTGTTCCCAAATATCCTTGAATCCTACATTCAAATAATATTGCCCCATTATTTTAATAGGTCTTTTCTCCTTTCATTGTAATCTTTAATTTTTTCTGGCTCCCTCTAGTCAACTTCAAAAGTCCCCTCTTATCATGTATTGGTTTTTTTCCTAATCAGTAACATTTTCCCACAATAGGATTTCTTAGAGTTAGTTTCAAACTCTTCATACACATTTCTATAAACTTTTAAACAATCTACAGGAAATTATTTCAAGACCTTTAATCTTATAACTTTCCAAAATCAATATTATACAGTAATCACCTTTTGCTATTTATTCAAAAATAAAAAAGAAATTCATTTTAAAGTCCTTAAGCTTTCATGTAACATCATTCATGAAGGATAAAGAAACTCACCCAGTATAATGAAACTTGCCTTGTGAAGGTTCTTAACATCAAAAAAGCCAACAATTTTAAGGCATTTAAGAGAGGAAGTAACTAAATAACAAGTTGGAAGGGACCTTGGAGGTCTTCTAGTCCTGCAAACCCAGTATCCATTTAAAGGCACTGAACCACGGCATAAGCAAATTGACTTTCTCCTAGCTCCTAGAGTACTAAAATACACTTGAAACTGCTGGCTTATGGTGTCCTCAGAGGGAGTCACTGTATGGAGCACTTGTGGGCAATCCTGGCCTCTCCTCGCTCCAGAGAGAAATTCTGAGGAGCCAATCCATTCATCAGCTTCTCTTTCTGCCAGCTCTACTCTCCATGGAGCTGCCTTCAGTCTGCTATTGCTTCCCCAGAAGTCCAAAGCAAATTATCATTTGAACTGGGTGTTCGGTTCTCATGTAGAATCTACTCCATAGGTGTGTACCTCCATTTAACATGTAATAACTTTCCATTTAATATTCATTCATTTTCTTGATTGTTAAGCTTAATGTTGCAAGCAAAGAGATTAACAATAATAGAGAAAGATTCAGGGGAAAGAGGTGCTGTTCAAGATTAAATGTAAGAATGAACTCCACAAAATAATTTCACTGTGATATGAAAAACTGCACTACTGGGGTTACACTTCTCATTTTGTTTTAAAAGACAGTAACATAAGCTCCCAAAAAAGAACTAGAGCAGTAATAGAAGAAAAATAGTGAGTGCCTAATTCAATTAACATTTATATTTTTGTTATGCAAATAGCAGCATAAAAGCCTGAGCAGGCTCAGAACCATGAAGGGATACGGAAAGTTATTCTGCAAATGTCAGAACAACCATTAAAATGGGAGTTTGGGAAATCTTTTTTTTTTTCAGAATTATGGCAGAGCGTATAGTGAAAACAACCGCTACCATCTCATCTCTCTTCAGTACCAGTTATGCATGCTTGTTCTTAGGCATTTATGTGACAAAAATATACATTCGCATAACTAATAATTGGAATCAATGGAGCAGGTTGATCAAAATTTGACTCCCATTAGGTTCAATTTACTTTAAGCACAACTAACATCTCCTGGATTTTGTGGCTTCTCCCAGATAAATGCTTAACAGGGTTTAGTTCTTTACTGTTCATGTTACAATTATACTCTGCCTTGCTCTTCAGGATAGATCTTGTATCTGTTTATAAAAAGATTATTGTAGAACTGCTAATTGATATAAGCTATAATTGTAAACGAACAGATAAGTAGCCTCACAATTCTTATGAGATATTGTCACTCATCTTTCCTGCTAGAGTCAAGTTCTATTCATTTGTGGATAAAATGAGTTCTAACTGTTGATTAATTTGTAATCCTGAGTGCTTTATTCAAAAGTCATCTGGAATTAAGAAAACATAGTTATAACATGGATATTCTCAAACACATGACCTTTTTATGCATTTGGATGCTCACCCCAAGGTCTTGGGTTCTTTACTAAATTCCAATATATTGAAATATCTGAGCTCATTCGCTGTGTACAGTCTATCTCAAATATATGTTTTATTTCGTATTGTTGAATCCAGCTAATATTAGTAGCCCTTTTTATTAATTCATCAATCATTCATAATGCTTTTTTATTCTTAATCAGTTCAGAATATAAACGCAATCACTCTAATGTATATATTCATGCCTATATACAAGGAAGAGAAAGTATTCAAATCTATTCTAATTGGGATTATAATGAGAAGAGCAAATCTTGCTTCCTAATGCTTCTAAATTTCTTTAAGCTGAAGAAGACTGATTGGAACGTACCAAACTATTTTCCCTTTCCTTTTTCATGACACAGCACAATGATTTGTTATAAATGCCCGTTTTCTTATAAAGTGCTATTCTCTTTTAAAATAGAGCTATTAGTTTTACCAAAGAAGCTTAATACAAATTCCTAGCAAAAATAATAGTCCAATTATAGGAGGGAAGAAAACAGGAAATGTTATGAAATGAATGACTTAGCCGCCATGCTTTCAAAATTTATTTTCTTCTGCTACCCATTCCCATTATCGATGCTCATGACAGTGAATTTTATATCAACTGGAAATGCATTTCTTTTTTGTTACAGGTTTAATTCTCTACTCTGCCTCGTGCATCGTTTGAGCTTTCTCTTTTGGTTGCCATTATAAACAATACCAGCTACACCGATCTGTGTAGGGCAGGCATACAAACAGGGGGACAAAGACAGACAAACCACAGTGAAAGTACTTGGCCTCAGACATTATAGTTTTAGCTATTTGACTGTTTTTAGTATTTTTGTTAGATATTTGAAATGGAACCCTTTTCTACAGAGGATAATTAATTTCAAGAAAAAAAACGTCTTGAGTTTTAAGAATAAACACGTCTCCAGAAGAGGAGATAATCAATTTTATAAAATGTCACAACTCTCCAACATTTGGGGTGGTGACTTTTTTTGTTGTTGTTAAACCTTTGAAACTAGCAAGCAGCCATTGTTTCTAAAGAACTAAGTGTTCATCTCTAGCCATCCTTTTCATTTCATTCATTTTGAAATAACAGAAATCATCACAACTGTAAATATTTTGTTGCTTGAATAAGCATCTTCTGGGAACTTTGTATCAATGGTATATAATCATAGAATTTTATATTTTCATATAAAGCTAATTTTTTTCTAGTTTCAACTTCATTTCTTTCCTTTTGTGGTGGATACGTGCAACATCTTTTATGTGTACTAAAGTAGTGAAATGCCATCACATTCCAAAAATGATTCAACACAGGTTATTTCTTTGGAACAGTGATTGTTGATGCTGGATTTTCTTTAATTTCCATTGTCAGTGTGTGCAATAGGAATTAGACTTAACCAGTCACTGGATAAGTTTATCTCTTTGACCCATTGGGGAAATGTGGTATTTGGTTTTAGGGGAGTTCTTAATTTTGATTTTGTTTTCTTTTTTGTAACTTGAAGAATTTCCATTTTGTTATGTTTAAAAGTATATTAAATCATTCTATTATAGTGTTATTTAATATGTAAATTGTATTGCTATACATAAAATAAAGTATGGTTTTTGATGTATTTATAATAGTTGATTGATCATTTCAATATAGGTGCACAGGTCCTGTGTAAATTAAAACTGTCTCCAATACAACAAAAAGATCGACATCTCTTGGGCTAGTGAAGCTGCCATGAATCAACTGCTGGGTAGTTTGCTGTGTTTTTAAAAACATTTTAAAATAAATTATATATATATATATATAATTGGCAGCTAAAAGTTGAAACCAAGCAAAAAGTGAAGGTCTCCTGAGAATCGTATTACATCCATTTCATGGAACCACCCATTTGCCTTTAGGACCTTTTTCACCTGTCGGGTCTAGCCTGCACTTTGGGGGATTCCCTGGAAGTCCTCTCTTTAAGCATTCGCCTGGCTATTGAGTTTCCAAGGTCAGACAAGTTCAGCCCTGCGCTGCCACCTGCTGAGACCAACAATGGGATGAAACAGAAAAGATCTAGAGCAGGGGTCTTCAAACTTGGCCCTTTTATGACTTGTGGACTTCAACTCCCAGAATTCCTCAGCCAGCGTGTCTGGCTGAGGAATTCTGGGAGTTGAAGTCCACAAGTCATAAAAGGGCCAAGTTTGAAGACCCCTGATCTAGAGGGATGCAAACATCTAGTCCAATATGAGGATTCTTTGTCAACCTTAATTAAATTATCTTTATGAAATTATCTTTAATATTAAATATTAATTTTCAAGAACTTGTCCAAAAACATTATTAATGTGCCCTTTAGCTGTCAACCTCTTTAGGGTGACTACCACAATCATCACTCTGATCTCAAACACATATCTATGGCATAATTCAAGATAAGTGCTAAAATAAATTACAAAACAAACTTGGGAAAGCAGATATAACTTGTCCAAGATCTGGACTAAATCAAAGAAGAAGTAAAATACACTTTTTGAATGCATGAATTCATTAATCTATTGGTCTTATTTTTATACATATTGCCACAATTCTATAAACATATTGCTAACACTAAACAAGTAGCACTTTGCATATAATATTGCAGTTTGCTAAAAGAAACGTATAAACTATAAACTCTTAACAATTTTGAGTCCACTCATTTGAGTGACCTCATACCATCATCACTTCCCCCCATAATCATTTCAGTCTTCTTAGAATAATATAAAACAAATAATAAACATTCAAGGAAATGTATAATAATAGCAGCATACAGAGTGCCAGTGATGAATGACGATTCCTTGTAATCATGACTAAATTTTGTTGATAAACAATAATTATTTTAAAAGTATTATATAAGACTATATAAAATAACATTATATAATATTACAGAATACAATATATTGGTGAAGGCTATTAAAATAATAGCTGTGTCCGCTAATTTGTATTGCTACAGAAGAAAATGAACTCGGATCCAACTGTAAATGCAAGAAATTAAGATCCACGTGAGTCTGATATTCCCAAGTACAGGTATGAATCTTTACATAAATAAAGGGAAAAGAAAGCCAGTTCCCTGTGATATATTTCAAGATAGATTTATCCACAGAAACTCTCTGCATCAGAAATATCATTGATGATAGTTTGTGGATCTTTCTATGTATTTATTGACTATAAGAATACTTGATAACCTCAAAATACATTTGTGAAAAAAAACAAATCCCAAAGAATTGAACTGTTCAAAATTTGACTAAATGACACGCCACTAGCATTTTATATGGAATTAGAAATTTTTTAATATAATTAATTAACAACTGCTTTCAGTTGACCTCATTTCCCAGTGACTTCATAGGCACATCTGTGCAGGTTTTTTGACAACAATATAGAAGTGTGCTACCAGTACTTTTTCAGCTATTTTTCAACTTTCTAGAGCAGTGGTGGCGAACCTATGGCACGGGTGCCAGAGGCGGCACTCAGAGCCCTCTTTGTGGGCACGCGTGCCATGCCCGAGATGGCAACCGTCCCTCTTCAACCAGCCGCCCGAGGTCCCACGTGGCCAGATGCATCCCAGCACAGCTGGTTTCCCTCCCCCCTGCCCCGTCCCTCCTGGCCTCACATGCTCTCCTTTTCCCGGGCACGACCCACTGCATTGCCTCCTCACCTGTCGGCCATCTGTCCAGCTCAGAGGTGGCTTCTCTGAACTGCTGGTGGTGGGCTGTGGAGCCCCAGAATATGCCGGTCGAGGAGCCGTCAGGCTGTGGCTGCTGACGGACACCGGCGGCCCCCATGCGCTCGCTGGCCTCTGTGTGCGGGGGCCGATGGTGTCAGGCAGCAGCTGCCCTGGCCCCTGCCTCACCTTGCCCCGTGGCAATGGTATCCCTGCCCTGTCTCGCCTCGCCTCACCCCACAGGATGAGCCTCCTGCCCACCGCCCCACCTGCCAGAGACCCCCTGGATCTCCCCCAACCCTGCCCACAGGCGTCGCTCCCCACGAGCAACATTGAGGTGACCACGCCCACTTTGGCCACACCCACCCAGTCTGCCATGACCACCACAGCCACGCCCACCCAGTGGGCCACGTCCCACCTGGCACCCGGCGATAAATAAGTGGGTTTTGGGTTGCAGTTTGGGCACTCGGTCTCTAAAAGGTTCGCCATCACTGTTCTAGAGTACAGATCTGGTATTTCTGATAGTCTGCCATCTACATGCTAACCAGAGCAGTTGCTGCTTAGTTTCACATCCAGACAGCTTTAACTACCTGTCACCCCTGAAGTTATTAATTAGTATCAGAGAAGAAAATTTTGCAATATTGTCCACCCATAGTGGCTGTGAAGCTTAACCTTTAAAGATTGCAGATTCTCTTGTCTTAATTATCAAATTACCATAAACAATGTGAGATTTTTGTGCAATTAATTTTAATGTCGTAAAAAATTTCTTATAAAAATAATGTATGTCAATGCTGTCATGCTGGAATTAATAGAAATTAACCTGGTCCCTTTTTTTATTTTAAACTGCCCAGGATCGCTTAGGCAAGATGGGCAGTGTAGAAATGTGAAGGATGAATGAATACAAATTTACAGTCTTATAGTTTTCAAACTTTATTATCTTGAGTTTGTTTTAAATTTTTCTCGAAGCAATGGCCCTTGAGGTTTCCAGTACTGTATTTAAAAAGGGAAATGTCAAGTCCAGTTCTTGTGTTTTATCCAAGAATTCATTTTTCTTCTTCTGAATTTTTAACTTGCATTTATACCAAATTAATTAAAAGAAAAAGTGTAATAAATTATTAAACATATAAACATGACTTCAAATCCATAGTTTTCATTAAAAAAAAGAGCTAGTAAATTCCACTACCAAAAAAAAACACTCCCAAAAACTGACTATATTTGCACCTTTGTAAACAAAAAACATAATTCAAATGTCAACAAATACATATCAACAAACTGTTATAGCAGCTATCAATTCCTCCTTCCAGTGATGTATCATAATTTTTCCGAGTATAGGGTCTATTTACTCGGAAAATCCACAATTTATGGCATCTTGACAGATTGCAAATATTAGGGACATATTCAAGAACATATTAAGCACATAACAATGATAGAGGATTACATTAATCCTACTGATTTTAGCCAAAGGCAATAATAGCACAGGATAAATGAGTTATAGTTCTTACCATTCTTTTGCTCAGGGCTTTTTTTCTCATAGAACGCTCAGAACGGAGTTCCGGCACCTTTTTTGGATGGAACCTTGTAGGGTAGGCAAAGTGGGTTGTATGACATGTGTGAGTTCCGGCACCTTTTTTTTTTTTTTACAAAAAAAGCACTGCTTTTGCTACATCTCCAGTAGCAATTGTCACCAACCCTTATTATACTTGCTGTAACAAAAAAACATGTTTTTTGTTGAATTAACTTTCTCTTAAATATATAGGAAACAAATTTCATGTTAGGTAAAATACAACTCAATTGTTGTCTCAGGACAAGCATTTTTTCTTTCTTCATTTTTTAATAAAATTTTACAAGGTATAGGAATTACCATTATTTTGACTATCACCAAGAATTCCAGAAAATTAGAAGCAGAAATAACACCTGGACCAAATAAACGTAGTGAATACAGGTAGTCGAGTTATGACAACGGAGGGCCAAAATTTCTGTTGTTAAGCGAGACAGTTAAGCGAATTTTGCCCACGTTATGACTTTTCTTGCCACAGTTATTAAGTGAATCACTGCAGTTGTTAGTAACACGGTTAAGTGAATCTGTCTTCTCCATTGACTTTACAGTAGTGCCCAAAATTGTGGGAACCTTTTGGGAAAAGTGTACAGTAGAAATGCCACCTTTGGTTAAGTTTCCACCAATTTTTCTTCTAATTTCTTTATAACTGTAGCCTTGTTCACTTAATAATACTATTTTACATCGCTTTCTGGGCAACCAGTCAACTCTTTGCACCATTACTTTAATTTTATTACGTTTTACAAGCTCACTAAATGAAAGAACACACAAAAAAACCAACCAACTTGATAGCGATCACATAACACACTGACAAATGTCCTTCTCTCAGCTTCAATACATGACATCAATAACTGAATCCTACTGTGATCTGATTGGCTCATTGCCAAAACAAGATGACACCTGATTGGCGCTCTAAACACTCATGCTCATTGGCTACAATCAGATGAAGGAAAGCTACCTGGTATCAACCTAAGCAAGTTGTGCTTCCTTCTTCTGGTTATTTGGCTATAACTTTTCATAGAATACAGTACAGATAATTGAACAAACTTCGTTGCATTACATTCTTGATTAAATTATATTTCCATTGATATAAAGTTTTATGGTACTACTCCGCCAAAAAAGTGGTGTTATTAGCCATCAAACCTCAAAAATACACTTTTCCCAAAAGGTTTTCACAATTTTGGCCACTACTGTATTTATCAGAAGGTCGGAAAAAGTAATCAGATGACCCTGAGGCACTGCAACCGTCATAAATATGAGTCGGTTGCCAATTGTTTAAATTATGATCACATGACCATGGGGATGCTGCGACAGTTGTAACTGTGAAAAACCATCGTAACTCACTTTTTTCACTGCTGTTGTAACTTTGAATGGTCAATAAACAAACTGTTGTAAGTCAAGGACTACCTGTACTTAATTTAAATAAACTGCCAAGGAGCAGTATTAGCTAAATCATACACATCTTTTTTTAAAAAATTTTGCAGAAGTTTTAAAATAGATTCCACACACCTACTGCAAGTTCATTCAAAGTAATAATATTGTGAGAAGACCAGTTTAACCCTCCCACCCCTCCAAAACCCGAATGCTAGATGCTATTTTGAAGTTGAAATTATCGCACAATGTAAATGTTCATGGGCAAAACTTTCAAACTTATATCTGGAACCCAATATTTTCATTGATAACTTGTGGCCTTATTACAGGTGTTAAAACTGATCTCCATCAGGGAATTAGTGTTTTTCAAGATTTCAATGGAGTCCAAAAAGTGTAATTTAGAACTTCAAAAGAAGAGGGATTCCAAAAACGTTTCAGTGATTTAAACTGTGATAAACACCCAATGTTAACCTGTGGAAAAGTAGATCCAGTTTTTCCAACAGGTAATTGTAATTTGCACAATGAAAATCTCACAGGACACCCTTGCCAAAAAAAATAATTTAGTATCCTATTAAATTGTTAATATAATACACTGTAATAAAAATATAAATTAAACTAAGCATTTTCCCCCTTCATTCAATCATGTCCAACTCTTAGGGACTACCTGGATAAGCCCCTGCAGTTTTCTTGGCAAGGTTTTTCAAAAGTGGTTTTCTCTTGCCTCTTTCCTAGAGCTGAGTTAAAGTGACTAGTCTACTGTAAGTCACCCAGCTGGCTTTGTGCCTAAAGTGGGACTAAAACTAAAACTCGCAGTCTCCTGATTTCTAGTGTGATGCAGTCAATGGTGGGATTCAAATATGTGAATAACTGGTTCTCTGTGTGGATGCCGCTTCCAGAAGTCCATTCTGGGCCTGGGCAACAAAAAATTAGCTACCGGTTCTGCCGAACTGGTGCGAACTGGCTGAGTCCTACCACTGGATGTAGTATCTAAAGGAAAACAACTGTACATCATTTATTCAGCTTCTTCTTCATTTGCTTCAAAATTGGGGATAGGTTCAACTGAGACGGTTTCCTGAGAGTCCTTACAAACAAAGGACTTGGAACACAACACGACGCAAATCTGCAATCTTTCTTTCAAAACGGCTATTATGATACAGTGGTGTTAAATCTCACTTACTTTGCTCTATAGAATAATCACATTGGACACCAGACTCTTGTTAATGAAATGAGATTATGAATAAAAAATAGATTAACAATCTAATGATTTAAAAGGGGTTTTCTTCAACTTGTGTGTTGATCGGGTTAATTCTAAGGCATTCAAAGGTAGATAGATATTCTACTTTAAATGCCACCATTTAAGCATCAATACAGACTTCACAAATATTGAAAGGAAGTGAATTGTGTTGCTACAGCAGCTTCTCCAGTCTGCAAACTTAGTGAGAACTGAAATTAAATACACACACACACACACACACATATATACACATATGTGTATGTGTATATATATGAAGGTATATGTATATATATGTATATACAGTATATGTATTGCACCAACTCTCTAATAGATTTTCTAGACATTCATAGTGATTTTTCAGTCTCCAAAAATCAAAATAGTAGTAACTGGTGACATAGCAATGACATTGGAGTGAACAGAGTGAATTTTTCAGCCTCTTTACTAAGGCAAAATATATACTTTAAACATCAGGGATTTAACAAAGCTATTTTATTCAATATTTTTAATGTTAAAGACCATACCACATAAAATTGCCATTTTGCTGCCACAGTTTAATTATAGTTTTGGGGGTTGTCAAAATGGGACAAGAGCTACATGGCAATTATTACCTACAGTATCCCTAATCAATTGGATTAATAGAGTCTGCGTACATTAATCCTAATATTGCATAATCATAATATCATATAATCATAAAACCACATAAGTTCAGTTATGAATCAAGTATTCAAAACAAAAGGAACATTACAAAAGAGCATTTTTTTCAAAAAAAAACCTAAGAGCAGAAAGGAATATTGTTAAGAATATTAGGGTACAGCCGTAACACTGTATGTTTTAAAAATGACTTGCAGCAGTTGGCAAGCTATCTTCCAGGTGAGATAATTCATTCTTATCTTCTCACTGAGAAATCTTCAATTATCGTCTGAGATATCAAAGTGTGAACACTGTTTTAAAATCATTCCATTGATTTGAACACTTTGTAATGAGTGTACCCTGTTACACTCAGAACAAAGTGAAACAAACATTCTGTAATTTAGTTCACAAAATATATGGTATGTACCCAGTGGTATCCTTCTCTGATGCTCTCAGTGAAGTAGCTCAAGCTCTTCTGAAGAGAATAAAAGACATTTTTACAGATTGCCCTTCCCTTCAAGTACATTTTTGGATAGTTTTTCAAACCTTAAGATGCATGTTTAAAAATTATGTAGTCATATAACCAAACTCCCTAATTGTGACTTCACAGGATGGGAATATTTTGGGGAGAATGTAGAACATAGTCTAAATAATGAATTGTAAAACTCAAATCATCCCACAGAGCATAACAGTTGACAGTTTTGTAAATCTTATTAATCCTTAAATTAGTAAATGTTCTATTATGCTATCTAAAAAGACAATGTTCATTTTTTTAAAAAAGAATTTCTCATAAAATATAATCACAACATATCCTCTTTGGTTTTCAAAGAGGATATTGTCAACCCTGCAATGAACCTGACTGAAGCCATCTTGCTCGTTTTCGGTTGCCACAGGATTGGGGGGAGGAGGAATGGGAAGTTCTATGCTAGCCTAAACAATACTCTGTCCCGTGGGAACCAAGGTCGTTTCTGTTCCCTCGGCTGAGGAGGGTTGAGCCTAATGTCAGAAAGCCCGCCAAACTATTCTATTGGGAAACGCAGTTGATTGCATAGGTTATGGGGTGGGAATTTTAACTTCGTAATACAGTTGCTTTTGGAGGGAACTTCAGTCTTGGTTTCACTTTTGACCATGCCAATACTTTGTAACCAATAAACATATTCTTAGAGGAAAACTCAAGCCTCGGAGTTCTGCTTTAATTGGTCTCATCTATCGGAACTATGACAGATATTACATTTACAGGTCTTCAGAAAAATATTTTAAAATGTTGTAAAATTCCAAGGAAGTCTTAAATGTTGCAACTAAAATCAATAATCACATAAAAAACTTTTTAAAAATAACCCAAATTATGTGTGCCAAATTATCTCCAGCAAAAGAACAATAATAAAAAATATGTAGGGGAGGTGAAATCTAAGTTTAAAAGACCATGAAAAATCAAAACTATCAAACATAAAAGAATATCCCGCAACCATAAGACATTAAATAGAAGTAGTTCAAGTTCATTTATCTCCTTCACGAAATCCAAGGTTCAATTCTGTCCCTATATCTATCTGAGTGGTATTATTAAAGAACTAAACAACCATCTGCAATATATGTCACAAACTGCTCATTTATTGTCATGTTTTTTTAATCATTTTACCTCTCATTGATCAAATATTGATTCTACAAACAAATACTTTAAAGGAATACAAATTAGTCATTAGGTATTACATCACTTATGTATCTTAGGAGAAACATTTTGGTTTATCAGAGAATGTACGGATTCATAAAATTACTACACTTCTTCAAAATGTTTACAAAGCAACCTTCCAGAATGAAACCATTCTGATGGAATTAATTAGTACAGTTGACATTTAAGTGTCACTTTTCCTGAGACCATCTAAGGAACAAAATTTATCAGTTCATTGCAGTAAGTGAAAGTAAACTATTCTAGACTTGTCTTTTATTGCTTTGATCGTGCTCTATAGAACAAAGCAACAAAATTCATGCACTTTGTATTGCTTTCTATATTATCCTTAGGAAAATAATTATATACATTCTATCTCCCTCCACTTACTCTAGCTAGAAATACACCACAATGGTCACATTAGATTTTTGTTTTTTTCACCTTCCAGTCGGGGGCTGACAGTTATGCCCCGGTTCATAATTCCCCATCTGGCTTTTGCCTCAAGTTAGGTCTAAAATCTAGGTCTTCTTGCTCCTAGTTCAGCACCTTAACCACTATACCACAATATCTCTCCTAGGTCTTGATTAGTGACCTATAATGAATCCTATAAAATGGCCGCATTATTTGAATTCACACTATTTGAAGTGATATTTCTATATAAAACAAGGGAATTAGTTCCAGTTCAATGTAAAAAGGCAATGAAAAATTTTAAACATAATTTTTATAGGCAGATTTATTTGTATCCCACCATTATAAAAGACAGGCGATAAGCAAGTCAAAGGTTGGAAAGGAGAAACACATGCCTACTTCAGTAGCAGAGTTTTTGGTAATAGGTTATAAGATGGAAGCAGTTCAGGAAAAAGAGGGGTTAAAAGACTGGGTACTCATCGAAATGACCATTACTTTGATATGGCAACTTGAAAGAAAGGCAATATCTGCAATACAAAGAGAATCCAGAACAATTCATATAAGATGCTAAGACAAACCCAATAGCATTCAAGCCAATCTATGCTTTATAATTTAATAGAAAAACCATTGCAGTTATCTCATGAATAGGCAAGACCTCCAGTACCAGTATTTAAAAACCACGTGTGAATTATTCTCAAAATTATATGAGTGTTCACAAGCTCAAAAATGTTAGGCAACCTTGTCTAGGCCAAACTTTCTATTGATCCACATTAGCCATACAACCTTAAAAGAAGAAGATAGTAGATCTAACATCCCCTCTAGTTCAGGCACATCAGCAAGAAGTTCTTTCAATGTTGAATGTTGCCATATATTGTATTGGTTTTGCTTTTAATTATGCTTTTTTAAATCTTTGCAGTTTTATCTTGTTACATAAACCTGCTATTTGGTAATAAAATAACATTTAATGGGTACATATCCCAATGAAAGCAAAAGACATAAGCAAGCAATATGCTCAAGTTCAATTAATTTAAGTAGCACTTAGAATTTGGCAAGAAGTCATTCTACAATTATACCTGTTCAAGCTCCATACATTTAAGTGTGCTGAAATGCCCATAACTCTATAGGGTTATTACTATTACATGCATATATCTGATTGCAATAATGCATTTAAATTAATATGAAACAAATGTATTGGAGATAGATGACCTTTAATATGAAATATTCACATGCAAATTAGCTTTTATTGATTATAAGTTTTTCCAATACTCTTCAAATAGATTTTAACAGTGGAACAGCATCCTATCTTAAGTTATGATCTCCTTCATATCTTACAGTCAAGTTTAAATAACATTAACTGGGGTTAATAAGTACAAGTCTCAGGCATCCATTTTCTTTCCTCCTTGTATAAGTCTTCTGCTACAATTCTATACAAACTAGGTTTACATTATACACAAATGCAGGAAATGTAAATGTGACTTTTCCTGAGTACAAATAGTTCAAACCAAGATTATATTGTAGTTCAGACATTTCATAACTGTGGTTTTAATAAACCGCAATTCTTGGAGTTTAGCATAATCGGAAGCTGCAGTTTGATCAAAATAACTGGGCAACTTAAACCCCTTTATATATGAAAGATAGGAGGTCATATTTACATTTTTACCGCATTTTTACTTACCTCTCAAAGCTGTTTAGATATAAATACCTTGCCAGGTTCAGAGTTTATTCACAGCCCAGGATTCCCTTCCTGTTCCTGCCCATTCACCTGATCGCTTGAAACAATCTTACCATAGACCAGGAGTCTTCAAATTTGGCCCTTTTATGACTTGTGGACTTCAACTCCCAGAATTCCTCAGCCAGGCTGGCTGAGGAATTCTGGGAGTTGAAGTCCACAAGTCATAAAAGGGCCAAGTTTGAAGACCCCTGCCATAGATCATAAATACAAGAAGTCTTAGTGTTATAGTTTCAAGGCAATTGGCAGTAGAAGCTGAATGTTCTATCAGTGGGAATACTAATCAAGCTGCCCATAGCTGCTGCTTCTCAGAAGGATTGCCATGAAGTTCATCCTGAAAAGCAACTTTGCAGTAGCCTCCAATTCCTACAGCTTTCTATTAGCAAGCTCCTTTGAAAAATGAGTGCCTTTTCTCTTTATTTCTAAGAAATCGCTCATAACTACCTATACAAAGCTTCAGCACCTTTAAAGATACACCAAATGGCACTTGGTCAAAGATGTAAAATGGTCCAAATAATAAAACATGCTTTTAAATATTAGCAAAAATAAAAAAAGCTAATTCACGATCGCTATAAAGAATGGTAGATTCCACATCCAACATTCCAAAAATGTTATGCATTATATACTTAAATCTTTTATTTCATTTTCTTATATAGGTAGTCCACAATTTATAACCATTCATTTGATCAAAGTTACAATGGCCCTGTAAAAAGCGACTTATGACCAATTCTCACACTTATGACCATTGCAGCATTCCCCACAGTCACATGATCAGACTTTGGGTGCTTGGCAATTGATATATATATTTGTGATGGTTCTGGGATCCTGGGATTGTCTTGTGCAGCCTTCCTGGAGAGCTTCTGACAAGCAAAATCAATGGGGGAAGTCAGATTTGATTAACAACTGCATGGTTCACTTAACAACCTGTAATAATTTGCTTAACAACCATGGCAAAAAGTCATGAAATGGGGTAGGACTCATTTAACAAATGTCTTGCTTAGCAACAGAAACTTTGGGCTCAGTGGTGGTTTTAAGTCAAGAACTACCTGTATTTTATTTCTATAATCTGAAAATATCAGGCCATGACATCTTTCAAAGAATACAATTAATAGCAAATTAAATGAGAGCATTTTACTGTTCTGTTACAGCAATTTTTTTTTTAATTGACTTGTATTCAACTAGCTGGATTCAACATTCAGTTGTGTTCAACTGCCATCTAGTGTTAAAATTAAGCAATGACTCTATATTTTTTTTATTTTTTCCTTCTTTTTCTTGAATTCACTTGACCTTCCCTTTCTTCAGAGATTGAATTACAGTACAGGAAGTCCTTGAATTACATTCATTTGTTCAGCTACCATTAAAAGTTACACTGCAGAACAAGAAGAACTTATGGCAGATCCTCAGAGTTCCAGCCATCACAGTATTGCCGAATCGTAGTCTGGATGCTCAATGCCCAATTCATAATTACAATATCACAGCAAGCTGTGTTCACATGATTGTGCTTGTCAACATCCCTTGATGGCTTCCTACAAGCAACATCAATGGGAAGCCAACAGAAAGTCGGAACTTGCAGTTCCTCACTTAATAACCTGCATAGTCCTCATTTAATGGTGGCAACAGAGACTTCCAGAAGAGCTGTCACTAAGCAATGCAGCCATGTGATGTCATGTTTTTACAACTGTGTTGCTTAGTGATGGAGTTCCCAGTCCCAATTCCTATTGTAACGTGAAGTTCACTTGTACCTCTACACCTCTTGGGCAGTGTATGTATGCATGCATGCATGCATGTATGTATGTATACACACACACACACACACATAGTGAAAATGCTCCACTTTTCTACCTACTGGACATCCCTCTGGACAGACATCCCTCCAGACCTTAGCTGCCCTTCTTTACAATGCCTTGGTAATAAGGCCACAGTTGGAATACTGCATCCAGTTTTGGTCACCACGATGTAAAAAAGATGTTGAGACTCTAGAAAGAGTACAGAGAAGAGCAACAAAGTTGATTAGGGGACTGGGGGCTAAAGCATATAAGGAACGGTTGCTGGAATTGGGTATGTCTAGTTTAATGAAGAGAAGGACGAGGGGGGACATGATAGCAGTGCTCCAATATCTCAGGGGCTGCCACAAAGAAGAGGGAGTGAAGTTATTCTCCAAAGCACCTGAAGGCAGGACAAGAAGCAACGGATGGAAACTAATCAAGGAGAGAAGCAACCTAGAACTAAGGAGAAACTTCCTGACAGTTAGAACAATTAACCAGTGGAACAACCTGTCTCCAGAAGCGGTGAATGCTCCAATACTGGAAGTTTTTAAGAAGAGACTGGACAGCCATTTGTCTGAAACAATAAAAGGGTTTCCTGCCTGAGCAGGAACTAGATGACCTCTAAGGACTAGATGACCTCTAAGGTCCCTTCCAACTTTTTTATTATTATTATTATTATTATTATTATTATTATTATTATTATTATTATTATTATTATTATTATTATTATTATTATTATTATTATTATTATTATTATTCACTCAATCTTCTAAAATGACCCCAATTTATCAGATTATTTAACTTTTTCAGCAGCATACCCAACTGACAAAAATTCTACATCATCATCATAATAATAAATTTACTAAACCTGATAATGAGGTTCTATTTCAGAATCATTTTTGAGACAGGCACAAGTGTTTACAAACCATTTTTCACATATTTTACCTTTTCCTATCTACTGCTTTCAATAATGTCATGATTAGATCTTGCAAAAGAACAATCATAAAATTCACCCCTCCTTCTTTTTTAAAACTTCAATCATAAAACCATATTAAGCCAAAATGTTAAGCAATGGGAATATTGTATACTGCCAAACTTATGACCCAGCAATGGTGAGAAAAGATTTAAATAACAGATAAGGTTGTGCATTATTTACAAATGATTTAGAGAAATTGCTTTGAATCTCATTTATACACAATATCTCCCTTTGCATGAGCTTGAAAAAAAAGTGCAGCTGTTTTAATGAGCTAAAGTTAATATAATTCTCATTTTTTTTTCCAGAACTGATTGGAATGGAAGATCTGCCATTGGGGAAGATGGATTTTGCCACAGTGATGTATGTCTGAAGTACCATCCACGGAAACCACTGTACCACACTTTCCCTTGAATCACTTAACTACACTCAACTTTAGTTCAAACAAGAATCAGAATCATAAAATGTAAGAATTGGAAGGAACTTATAAGTTCATTCAGCCCAATCTCCTTTCCAGTGCAGAAATCCGTTATTACAGTATCCCTTAACTGTTGGCCATGCAGCCTCTGTCTGAATATTTCCAATGAAAAGCAATCTATATTACCATGTAAGGAAATCTATTCCATTGTTGAAAAGCTCATGTGTGCTAAGAGTTTTTTTTGTTCCAAATGTTTTCCTGACATCCAACTGGAATCACACCTTTGTAGCTTAATCCATTCTTCCTTGTCCTGTCTTCTGGAACATTTTTGAAGAACGCTTTTGAATAGGCAAGTCTATCCCCATCTTCTTTGTGACATCCAGTCAGATACTTGAAGGGAGTTATCATGTCTCCCTACAGATTCATGTTCCCTAGATCAGGGGTCCCCAACCCCCGGTCCGTGGACCGATACCGGGCCGCAACATGCCAGCAACTGGTCCGCACAAACAAGCAAAGCCCCATCCGTGGGATGCAGGCAGCACATAAAACCACACACTCACTGGTCTGTGAAAAAACCTTTCTCCACGGAACTGGTCCCTGGTGCCCAAAAGGTTGGGGACCTCTGCCCTAGATTAAACATATGAAGTGCCTCTAACTGTTCTTCATAAGTTTCTTCTTCCAAGCCATCTTTGTTGTTACCATCCTTTTTCTCAGTATATTTCCTAAACTGTGAAGCTCAGAACTGTACTGTACACAATTATCCAGACGGAGACTAACTAATGCAAAATAGTGTCAAAAATTATTTTTCCCTATCCTGACATTGCATTCACATTGGTGTAGTTTAGGATTACATCTGTTTTTACCTCATTGCATCAGACCAACGGCATATATTCAGTCCATGATCCACCAAGGCCCCAGATTTTTTTTCCCCACATACACTCCTGCACAGTATGATACTCTCTCCCATCTTATAATCCTATATGCCTGCATTTCATTTTTCCTATCCATTTGAAAGACTTTGGACTTGTCTCTTGAAATTCATCTTGCTGGTTTCTGCTAGTTGTCCCAGATTGTCAAAATTCTCTTGAATCTTCACAATGTTCTCGAAAGTGTTTCTATCACCCACATCTCTGAATTGTAGCAAATTTGGTAAATGTGATTTCTAACTCATCAAAGTCATTTTTAAATATATAGAGAAGGCTAGAATGGTACTCTTTACTATGCCATTCATTACTTCCTTCCAGCTTGATATGGAATCCTTGATATATACAATATTCATTGGACATAATTATTGAATCAAGTCTGTATCCAACTAGTGATAATTTACTCACATTTTACCATGCTCTCCAGTTGGATCTCATCAGACACTAAAGAAAGGATTCATTAAGTCTACTACACATGTCTAATCAACTGCTCAGGTTCATTTGACATGACTTGCTTTTGATAAACCAAAGCTGACTCCTGCCAAGCATTATATCCTTTTCTAGATACTTAACAGACTGCTAATTATTTTTCCTAGTTCTTGTCTGGTAGTAATATATGTCTAACTTGGTGATGGTTGACCAAATCTTTTTTCTCCTTTTCTTGAAGATAGAAATATTTGCTCTTCTGTAGATCTCTGGTCACACCTGACCTTCATGAATTCTCAAATGTCTTGGAAAGGGGCTTCAAAATGACATCTGTATTTTTCTTCAAGATTTCAAAATATTCCTGGTAACCAGGCATCCCTATCATACCACTTACCAGGTCCCACCCTGCTTACTTTTAAGATTAGCCAAGCTTGGTTTAAGTGACTCAGCATCCAACACTGATCTGTGAAATATAGGTAGTCCTCAAGTTACGAGTTTAGTGGAGCCTGCCCATTCCACTTGTAACTCGAAAACTCGTGGGAGTGAATCTTGTACCTCAAACAAGATCATTCCCTTGCTCGTTAAAGAAGCACGCGGCTCGTTAAGTGAACATGAGGTATCTCAGGGTGGGAAAGGCTATGGAGGGCCTAGTGATGGAACAGGCCCCTAAGGCCATCCCGAACCACTAAGATACCTCATGCTTCCCCCTCCCTTCCTGCCGTGCCAGACTCACCTGGAAAAGATCTGTCTCTTCTTTGCCGTGGTTCCTGCTGCCGCCCAGATCTGAGGCCAGGGGACACTTCCACTGCACTCCGGCCGGCCTTCTCCAGGCTGCTGCCGCCCGGATTTGAGGCTGGGGGATGCTTCTTCCATGGCCCTCCGGGTAGCAGCAGCCTGGAAAAGGCGTCCGGCATCCAGATGGAGGGCCGTGGAAGCATCCCCCGGCTTCATTTCCGTTCTGTTGCAGAGATCAGAGGCCTAAAGTACAAGATCACGCAAGATCAGTAGTGTGAGATCTCACCCCACTGATCTCGCATTACTTTAGGCCTCCATTCTCTGCAAATGCACCGAAGGCCTGGAGCAGCCAAGAAAGCGAAAGATCTCCATCTTCGCAGGGTATTGAAGGCCTGGTGCCTAGGGACACCCAGGGTGGGGGTGGAATAACCAGGGTGAATGTTGCAGTGCCACTGTGCTCGCTCGTAAGGGCGAACGACTTCTGTGGTGCTGCAATATTCATAATTTCGGGAGTTGCTCATAAGCCCTAGGGGGCGCTTATTGTGTAACTTCTAACGAGCTTTAAGTGAACGTAAGTTGGGGATTACTTGTAAGAGAATAAGCAGGACATGGAGGGGGAATATAATGGAATAAAAAGAGGTGGCAAGCTAGGAGAGTCACATTTTGCACAGGACTAACTCTCTACAAGTTTAGCTTTATTTTGGAAAGTTTTTTGAAACATAAGCTTTTGGCAAAGGAAGCACACAAACTTTTTCCAGTACTTTTCTTTACCATCAATTTTCTAAGGTAAAGTGTTACATAGAATTTTAGGGTTAGTATTTTAATAAAGGTGATATTAGCACTACACTCCCTTTGTAGTTTATGACATCTTTGGTTCCTTTTGTAGTTGATGAAACCATGTTTTTCCTTGGAGTGGAAGCCATTTCCTTTGACTTGCAAAAACTAGCCCATTCAGGGACCCTCAAACGAGAAGACTGCATTCTGAAGTCCTCCAGCGTTATAAGTTACAAGAAAATAGTTTTTATTTTGAAAAGGCAACTGGACTGATTTTATTGAGGAAAAACGAGACATTTTGCTTATCCTGGAAGCTTCATTGGTTGTTTCAGTTACAAGAAACAAATCCGAGTGGGAAATGAAGGGATGCAACGTATTTTACGGGCATTTGTCTTTTTCTAATCAATTGTCTTACTTGATTATCTGACACATCACTTGTATCAAACAGATGTTTCGTTTGTTTCTGTACCCTATAGGGCAGTAGTGGGATTCAAATAATTTAACAACCGGTTCTCTGCCCCAATGACTGCTTTAAGTATAAAACAGACATGTCAAACTCACGACGTCACGTGACGTCGTGCAACGTATCGGGACAGTTTTGCCATTGCCGGCAATGGGGTGGGTGCGGCTTCCGGATGACGCGTCCGGCCCATGGGCTGGCAGTTTGACACCCCTGGTATAAAAGAACGATATACCAAAAGGTAGTTTATTATTTCATGCATTTAATACTTAAATAAGAACAATAAAAGAGGTACACAAAACTAGATTGTTATAAGAAAGTTTTAAAATATTAATGAAAAATATTAAATACTTGACAGAAAAACAATAAAACTGTTATTTAAGATATCTCCATATTGCTTCTTGATTGGCATCCTCACTTGCAATTTTCTTCACTTTTATCCGAGCATCATCGGCTGTGTGATTTATCCTTAACCATCTTTTCACTGTAGGAGTAGGATCCCATTCCTTTAGAGGTAGGCCAATTAGACTAATAGTCATTGTGTTTGATATATTAGAAACAGTTAGGCACCTTCTCTTGGTAAGTTCAATTTGGTTCTTATTGGATTGATGAAAAATAGTATATATCTTATTAATACATATTTTAAAATGATTTACTTGCTTTATTTCTTTTATTGAATCATCTAAAACAAGAGGGAGGCGATGGTTTAAACAGTGCCATATTATTATGTTTGGAAACTCTTTTGCTATCCTAGTGCTCACTCCAGATTTTCTCCCAAGCATAATGCTGGCACCATTGGAGCAAAATCCTATTAAATTTTTTTCTAGGTAGTTCTTGGTAAGCCCAACATTATTTAAACTTTCCATAACTGAAGAACATATTGTCTCTGCATCTTGTTTTTCCAATTCAACTAGCTCAACGAAAATTGTTGGTGATGTAACTGAATCCTCAACTTTTAAGAAAAGTATAACAACTGGTTTGCAAGATATCGTTGAGGCTTCGTCAATAATCAAACATATTTTCAGATTCCTTTCAATAATTTTAGTAAATATTTGTTTTTTAATTTCCTTTGCAATGAAATCAACTATTTTCACAGCAGTTTTACGTGAATGTAATCCTATTCCCATATCTAATCCATTTTTAATTTGCACTTCTATCTCAGCTTCTATGTCTGAAAACGGTTTACATCTTTTTGCCAGGCTGTAAACTGTATTAAATACTCTACAAGTAGTACGTAAATATTTTTCATTCATCGTATCTATTACTCTTGTTACTGAATCCTGCTCACATTGTTTTAAATTCTCTTCACAAATGTTATGAGCTTTTGATGAAAAATGTTCTTTCATTTTTTTCCTCAGTGAAGCTTGTTGTACCTGTTTATTTTTTCCTGATGCCTCAATCTGAAAACATTTCCATTCTTTTGACACATGAACACTTTTCTCTTTTGTGAAGTCATATTTTGCACAATACTCGCAACCTAACTTTTTGTTAGAAATTACCAGTCCGTCATATTTTTCTTTAAAATTGTTATATTGTTGCACTGTCCAGCATTCAGGAAGACTATTTTCAATTTTGGAGTTATCGTTTTTTATTTCAATAATTGACGTGCTGCTTTCTTCAAGATGGAGTGGTTGTGCTTGTGACTGTTTTGTACCATCCAAGGCTAATTCTGGTTCTGATTTTGGTTTCTTATTGAGAAAATCTGTCAAAGTCTGTTGCCTTTTCATCCTTTTAAGGGCTACTGCAAAAAAATTAAATAATGTTTTAATATATTATATTATTTATTTATGGACATTAATACTCTTTATCAAAGATAAAGATATTGTACAAGATATTGTACAAAAACTTATTGAAAAGTATATGCATCAATAACCAAGCAAGGTCATGTAATAAAGAATGCAAAGTTTATAACATATTACTACAATCACCAGAGGAAATTATAGAATAAAGAGTAGGCCATAACTAGAATCGAAAGAAAAAGGAAAAATCGTAAAAGATAAGCCAATAGCTGGGACAAGACAAAAATATCACAAAAATAAGCTGGTACTGCTCAAGTAGAAAAAATATCATGATTCAAACAATATGTATAAACTACATCAGTATCAGTATTTAGAAATAAGATATTTCAAGAATAAAGGACAAATATATAAGGGAACAAAAGAATATATAATCACAGAGCATGGAAAAAAAAGAAAAAATATAAAGTACCAACAATGGAAATTACATGCGAACACATCACAACTATGAAAAATGATCATAACTTACTTTTTTCAATGCTGGTCACTAAATGAACAGTTGTAAGTTGAGGACTACTTGTATAGAAGTGATCGCTGACTAAATCAGTGTTTAGTATAGCAATTACCTATCTCTGGGCTAAAACCAATGTTTCTGGAATAACAGCTCATGAAATCTCTGCTACTTATAACAGTTTACTCCATAAAAGGACAAAATTGCTTAACTAAATAAGCATTTGCTATATGAAATCACAGGTTGCTGCCACTGAACCGCTATTTGCCATCTGAAATAGCACCTGTCACTTAAACAGTGCTTATTATATTAAAAGACTAAACCAGGGGTGTCAAACTGCTGGCCCGCGGGCCGGATGCATCATAGCGAAACCACGCCCACCCCATTGCCGGCAACGGGGAAAAAGTCACGACACGTCACGTGACGTTGCAAGTTTGACACCCCTGCACTAAACTAAGGTTTGATATATGAAATTGAAATTCTGCTATTTAAACTTAAATCATAGGCCTTGGTATAAAATAGGAAAGCCCATCCTGCCGCAAAGAACTACATTAGAGTTTAATGCACGAAATCACAGAACCCTTTAAGATCTTTCCTGCTCATCATTAGTTGCACTCTGTATATAGCTAGACAACAAAAAGTTCCAGAGCCTCGCCCCACTTTCCCGTATGCAGCAATCGGGGAAATTAGAGAGATGAAGCGTCTATTTCTGAAATTACCTCCGAGAAGCACCACCTAGTTTTCACCTGAGTGAAGTGATCGAAGGCGCCTTGTCTCCCGTTTGGTTTCTGTCGCTCCTCTCTTGGACTTTTGGGGAGAATTTCTCCCCCCCCCCCCCCGCCTGGAAGGAAGTTGAATGAAAACCAGACCTGTTTTGGAAAACACAAGATTTATCATAACCGGTTCGCCGAACTCAACAAAAAATTAGGTATCGGTTCTGCTGGAACCAGTGCTAACCGGCTGAATCCTCAATTTTATTTTATTTTTTAAGTGTTAGTATAGGGCAGGGGTATCACACTGGCGGCCCGCACAGGCCGTGCCCACCCGGGCTCCGCAAAGGCAAAACAACATCACGATACATCACATGACGCAAAGCGAGTTTGACACACATGGTATATAGGTGTACAGGAAGTGGGAAAGGCTTGACCCCCCCCCCCCCTTAATAATAATAATAAAAAAACCTTCCACTTTGCCTGAAGTGCTTGTGATTCGTACAGGAGCGGCGGGGAGACGAAAACAATCACTTTACCAAGGTATGAGGTATTTCTCAAATTCAGGAACTAGGCTTTTTCCGGCTCCACCCGAACTCAGGAGTTTCTCTTCCCACACAGTCCGGAGAGGCCCCTTAACTATTCCGTTACTGAGCATCCAACGCTTTCCTTTCAAAATATCAAGCGGGAAGCCCCGCCCTCCTCACGTCGTTCCGTTACCACACCAGGCGAGCGGATTCCTAAACTATTCTATCCCCCTCCCCCCTCCAGACCGTACACCAATCAGAAAGCGGCGATGGTTCGGTTTCTGCCACTCGTCTGTCTCTCTCTCTCGCGCGCGCGCGCGCGCGCTCTCTCTCTCTCTCTCAATCTCTTTCTCCCCCCTCCCCGCCTCTCCGCCCCATCCCCGTTTATGGTACCGCGATAACAAGTTGCCGGGAGTGAAAAGGATTGGGTTAGCTTAATGGCGGTAATGAGCTAAAGAGGAGGCCGTTGAGATTGAAAAGCCGTTCCTAACTGTGGCAGGGTCATAGCAAAGGTAGTTTCATCACCTAAATTCTCATCTCGCAGAAATGTACGTCTGGCTCCTGTTGGGGTTTTTTTTTTGTTTTTTTCTGTTTACCACCACCCCCCTCCATCCGTCCCGGAATAGTATGTTCCTATTTCCCACGTTGGTGGATACGAATCTCCGATTTCCTGAATGGGATCTCCCGCGCGTCTTCTCAAAATACTTCCATTCCCCCCCCCCCTTCCCGTTTATTAAGTTGGAAGCTCCCGAACTGTCGGGAGAGCCGACCATTCTATTCGCGGTGTTTCGGGGGGGGGCGGAAGAGGAGGTACTAAAAAGTCGAGTGATACAGCCAGCCTGGATGTTTTTTCGGGAGCTCAGATGCAAATGGGAAATCTGTTTTGTGCGATCCAAAAGTTTCGTACAAAGGAACGCTGTACTAACCGGACATACTTAAAACCGTTGGCTCAACTCGCTTTCCGCGAGTTTTCCTTCATGAGCGCCAGATCCTCATAGTAGAGATGTAAGAGCCAAGAGATTTTTGGACTTGTGCGCGTGTGCAAGAAACGTGAGAAGGGGAAGCTAGCTCGTAGCATCCCTGAACCGCTCTTCCCAATGGCCTTTCAAGCGAGTTTCGTTCTGCAAAGTGATTTTGGGCTGGAGTCGACGCGTCCCGCCGAAGTTGCTTCTTGTTGAACAATCCAAGAAGCTGCGATTAGTTGTAAACTATAGTTTATAAGTCATATCTTACGCCCCCCGATTTGCATAAATCTGGTCTGCTATTATAGGGCAACAAAACGTATTTGTAGGGGGTTTCTTGTAGTGGCTGTCTCGATCAGATTTTGCACTAAACCAGACCAAGCCTACTCATGGCTTTGTATACATCTAATTATTGGCTGTTTGTGTTCCTGACCATCCCCTTGTAGTCCTTGACTTAGGACCACAGCTGAACCCAATGTTCCGTTGCTAAGCAAGTCCATTTTTGTATAAATTTCAGTAATGGCAGAAAGTGAAGAGGAACTAAAGAGCCTCTTGACGCAGGTGAAGAAGGAGAGTGCAAAAGTTGGCTTGAAACTCAACATTAAGAAAACCAAGATCATGGCATCCGGCCCTCTCAATTCCTGGCAAATAGATGGGGAAGAAATGGAGGTGACAGATTTTATTTTCCTGGGCTCCAAGATCACTGCAGATGGGGACTGCAGCCAAGTAATTAAAAGACGCTTGCTCCTGGGGAGGAAAGCTATGGCAAATCTAGACAGCATACTAAAAAGCAGAGACGTCACCCTGCCAACAAAAGTGCGGATAGTCAAGGCTATGGTTTTCCTAGTTGCAATGTATGGCTGTGGAAGCTGGACCATAAGAAAGGCTGAGCGCCAAAGAATTGAGGCCTTTGAATTATGGTGCTAGAGAAGACTCCTGCGAGTCCCCTGGACTGCAAGGCGATCAAACCGGTCAGTCCTAGAGGAGATCAACCCTGATTGCTCTTTAGAAGACCAGATCCTGAAGTTGAAACTCAAATACTTTGGCCACCTAATGAGAAGGAAGGACTCACTGGAGAAGAGCATAATGCTAGGAAAGTTTGAGGGCAATAGAAGGGGACGACAGAGAATGAGGTGGCTGGATGGAGTCACTGAAGCAGTAGGCGTGAGCTTAAATGGACTCCAGAAGATGGTAGAGGACAGGAAGGCCTGGCGGAACGTTGTCCATGGGGTCGCGATGGGTCAGACATAACTCCACAACCAACAACAACAAGCAAGACAGTTGCTGAATGAATTTCGCCCCATTTTACAATTTGTCTTGCCACAGTTCTTAAGTGAATCGCTGCAGTTGTTAACTGAATAACACGGTTGTTAAGTGAATCTGGCTTCCCCATTTACTTTGCTTGTCAGAAGGTTGCAAAATGTGATCACATGACCGTAGTGATGCTGCAACAGTCCTAAGTGTGAAAAACGGTCATAAATCACTTTTTTCAATGCCTTTGTAACTTCAAACAGCCACTAAACAAAAGGTTGTAAATCGAGGACTACCCGTATAGCATCACAACCTGTCTCAGGCAGTAACCCGTAGCCTTTCCATACATGGTCCTTATTTATCAGGCCAACTTCATGCTAAGCCATACTTTAAACATTTTGATGAATCAGCTACAGTTAGTTGGGTTCATGAAATGCTCTAAATCAGTTTGCAGGCAACAGTGACTGATCTATAACATGGTAACCTGCATTAAACTAAGCTAGCATGATTTGTGATCTCGAATATAGTATGAGAAGAGACTTGAGGAGAAACTGAATCAGTTGGTCAGAAATTATTACTGCTGAAATGTCTATTCAAACACTGAAAATGAGTGAGCATTAAATCAGGTTCCATTCCTAGGTTAGAATGCAGAAATAGAATCAGTAAAAAGCTTTGTTCAACCTATGCATGTTTTAAAGCTTCCTACGCTGCTTCAGGGTTGAATGCCTTCACACCTATCTTAAGTGCAGTGAAGTATGTGCATGGTATTTGGATGGGCACACTCAAGTCCATACCAAATTAAATTAACTTAATCCAGGCATGCAGCTAAGTGATGTTGTCATGTCTCCTTTAATGCACCAAAAATCCAAATGTAGTAAAATACTATTATTATAAAGCCTCAATTTAACTGGCTATAGGGTAGAAACGATTCTGTTACATGGCATAAATCAATGCAAATAACATAAAAATGCCTATTGCAGAGTTATGCAAATGATTGATACAAGTGTGGAATATTATTACTGTTTACAGATTTTACAAAGAACTGACTTTTCCGTTATTTCCGGGATGACATCCACGTTCTCTGATCTGGCCCCATTGCATCATAAGCCCATTAGACTTTGTTCAATCAAAGGTTCATTGTATGTGTTGCTTTTTCAAGTTCTACAAATAACCTGAACAGAGTTTGCTGTCCAGAATAGATAAATCCCAAAGACTAATTATGTCTTTAAAAAGACTTTTGCATTAGTAAAGAGTTATTTAACAACAACAACAAACAATCTGAATCTTTAGGCACCTGAACGTTTTTTCTAATATCGAAAAGATAAGGATGGATGTTAGCACTTGTTATGATGAAGGTGGCAAGTTACACCTTTATATATTTCTTTTTCTTTACTATATTCTTTTTATTCTTTTCTCTTCCCTTTTTCCTTTTTTGCGTGTATTCATTTTTCTATATTTTTTAGTTGTATTCTTAATTACAATATTTAATAAAATTACTATAAAAAAGGTTTGCAGATGCTTTTTTTTATTTTATTGGACAATTAAAAACTGACCAACCAAAGCTAAAGAATGCAGAATTAAGAAAGAAAATAAACCAAGTTCAAAAATAAAACTAAGCAAGAATGAAGAAGAAATATCTACAGGTGGATGCAGTACTGAACTTTTGTCTTAAATATTATTAAGATGTACTCTAATGCTGTTAACATTGTTAAAAGATTTCATCTTTTTTACAGCAAAATGTTCCCGTCACTAATTCAACATTTATATTTAGGATTATTTCTTAATAAATATCATAAAAATATATCTATCTGAAGGATCCATATTTTACCTTTTTTTCTTTCATAGAGTAATTGAAATTATTAATATGATCAAATATGGCATCCTATTTGGCACAAGAAATTCAGCTTGCTAAGCAGCATGAAGAAATGTAAGTAGTTTTTGAAGATGTCCTGTTTTTAGATGTTAGAAAAATACAGTAGAATATATTATGAATGCTTAGAAATTTGAAGCACTATTCCCAAATCTATGAACTGATTTATCAAACTGAGAATATTCTAAATTTAAGATAACCATCTTTTAGAAAAATAATAAATGTTAATAACAGAAAAATACCATACTGTATTGCCTTTTGTTAAGAAGTGCCATGTTTTGCCTCTAGGGGGAGCTGTCCACCAGTGCTGCTTTTCAAATAAATCATAATGTGAAGTCCTTTTCTTCAACCTTGAATTTTCTGGTTGAATTCCAGCCACAGCTTAATGATTTGATACGCCTTTTCTAAATTCAGTATAATGTCCCGTTTCATTGAATTTCTCTCGGTGTTGCAGCTAACACTTCAGATTCTATCCAGATTACTAAAACATTTTTTTTTAAAGTGAACATTTAGAGTTACTGCAATATCCTAGCTTTGTTTTAAACATCTCAATTTTCTTGTTCAAAAGGCAGTTGCAGAATTTTGATATGTAGCCCAAAGTCAACCTATTCTAGCTTCTTGCTTCCATAGTTAACAATCTGTAGGAAACATGCTGACTGGATTTGAAGAAAATAGTTGCATCCTATAATAGTTTCTCAGTGGCTAACAGCATAACGTACTATCTGTATATGTGTACAAATAAGTATGTTATTGGCAACTTTACTTTCACACCCTATGAACCCTACCTTGACATTTACTTTTTAACAGGGATTGCACATCAGCAAATTTTTCACTGAACCATCACCATAAAACCAAAACCTCTTTCTGATCAGTTGTTGTGCATGCGTACCCTAATCAATATATACTTTCTGTGGGTTAAATTTCTAGCACTAATACACACATTTTCGTACTATCCTAGGATGAACTTCAACTTGCCATTTTGTTCTCTTCTCTAGTTTGAGGAGATCTTTTTTTTTTGTGCATCTCTGTATTTAATAATTTGATCTCATCCACAGACGTGATCCCTCACTACTCAGAGCTGAATCCAGATCATTTGTGGAGAGATTAAATAGGCTGTCCCCATTTATATCCTAATGGGAAATCTGTGGCACTAGGCCCTCCTGGACCTCCTCAAATGACCTCATGTGCATTTCTAATCTTTCAGTCTGGTCGGAGAAAAATTATGAAATATATGGAAGTAATTAGAATAGATTTCTAAGGGAAAATATTCCATCTCCATTTGTTTCTGTGGTTGAAAAAAAACAAGTTATTCATTCTTGGGGAGGGGGGGGGATTTTTGAAAAGTGCCGAAATTGTAGTAAGTGTAATGTCCAAATCTATGAAGAATCTATTTCTGCTTCTGGATTTTTCTTCTCAAAATGGAAATTAGTAGAGCTAATATAACAAAGCAATCTAAATTGATGAAGGTTTAAAAAATGACATAATGACATAAGTCTGTGGAAATAATGTAGAAAGTAATAGGGTGACAGTGTTATTTAATATATAATATAATATAATATAATATAATATAATATAATATAATATAATATAATATAATATAATATAATAGTTTACATAAATCTGAATGTAGCTGATACTTCTTTAGCTTCAGTTGAATGGGTATGTTTGATGGAGGGAATATCGCCCAATAGTGGAGCGTCTACTTTGGATGTGTTACTTTTTAGATGCAATCTCAGATTTCACCATTTTTTATGGAGATGATACAACGGGTAGTAGTAAAGATTTCTCCCTAAGACTGTAGTCATTTGCCACACAAAGCAATTAATAAAGAAAATGGAAAAAAACAGCTTGTGTACAAATCTATGCACGTACTAAGTCCAAGTTCATAATACTTCTGTGTCAAAATAAGCAAAGACAGTCTCCCCTCTTTATTATTGGTTTAATATATCCCAGTATTCATTGCACAGAGAACTGACCCAGTAACCCCCCCAAAATTGATGAAAGTCTTGTTTTACTTTGGCATTAGTCTATTAAGAGTAATAAGGGCCGTATTTCTTTTGTATATTGGATGCTAATATAGTTTTCTTCATCTCTCTGAGACTATTCTTCCAACTCCTTCGTAAAGAAACTCTTCCCCACGTGTAAGATTAAGCCACATTTTATACCCTCACTTTACAATTTTCATTTGTGTATATAGTGTATATACAGAATCCCATTTCTCTGGCAAACGGCAGTCTATTGCTTCCTCCCAGGAGAGTTTCCTTGAAATCACTGAATACTTTTCCCCAAAAGCCTTTTTAAAAATCTATGCAGAGAACAGAATGGAGCCTCATTTCTATAGGAAAGGTTTGGAAAGATAGTTTGTTTTTTTTGAGAGGAAAAAAAACTATTTTCAACGAATCTGGATTGGGAGGAAAACTGGAACTTTTTTTTTTTTTAATTGTGCAGAGGGATGTATAACCAGGATGAGGAAACATGACCGTTTTTCTCCTGAACACAGCATCTCTAAAATTTGCAGAATTACCCCTAGTAACAGAATGCAACTAACTCCTAACTAGTGCCCTCAGAGAGCTAACTGTGCCTTGCAGGCCCATCTTGTTTGAGGTGTTCTGTGCCCGATTGTCTCATTTGTGCAGAGACCGCTTGTTGTACAACATGATAGTTACTTTCTCCCTGGGAGCACAGCACGAAAGGGACTTTATGTGCTTTCCCCCTCTTTTTTTTGTTCTCCCACGCTGTATTCAACATAATTAGAGAAAAATTGGGTGAGGGTAAAAGGTTGTTGTTTTTCTGATTGTTGTGCAGGAAAAAAAAAAAAAGCCTGCCCACTTATCATAATGTTTCCCTTTTGTAGACTGTCTCGGAGATTGGTGTTGCTTCAGCAGATGGAGAGTCATCTAAGAGACAAAGACGCTGAGCAGGCATGGCACAGGCAAGAAGCTGATGCAGCTCATAAAAGAAATTTATCACTTTTAAACGTAAGTTTTCATGGCTTTGAAGCGGTAACTTTACTGCAAAATAGCCGTGTAACGCTAACCATCCCTTCCTGATGAATTCTGAAAATAGTGATTAACACTTTTAATTGCATCCAGCCAAAAGTGGAGAAGCGTAGTCCTGCAACATGTCAAGCATATACATTTCTAACCAAAATAAAAAGACTACAGATTCTAGGGTCATGAGAATCAGCTTTCTCTGAATCAGAATTCTGTTTCATTGCACCCAATGGGGACTGTTCCCAAAAAGCCTTTTTCCCATTATTTTGATGATTGTCCTTAATTTTCCTGTTATCTAGTCCCTAGGAATATGCTGATCTGAACCTATCATCTCAGCTGTTCTGTGTAATCATAACCAATAGCCCTTTTCTTAGTGTGCTCATTGGGTCATAGACAAACGCCACAAAAATGCTCACTAAGAAGGCTGTTTCACAAATGGTCTCTTAAATTGCCTACTAAAGGGATTGAACGAGGCAATAAAGTATTTCCTTCTGCTTTCAGCTATAGGTTTGAATTGACCAGAACATGACATACTGCTAAAAATATTGTTCCTAAAACAGTGTGCTGGCTGTTCTTAGAATTACTGAATTGCCATCATTTTTTATTAAGATGTCAACTAAGGCTTTGTTGCATTATTATTGCTATCAGTTAAATTTAATATCTGCATTGTTGGCACCTTAATTAAAGCAACAACTTTCTCTCTATTCTTTCATTAGCTCCCGAATTCGTATATTTAGCATTTGGCTTAAAACAATTGTCTTTGTTGTTCCAACAACATAGCCCCCATTGTTTACACATATTTTTTTTTCAGTTTGCTTTTAGATCTTGCATACATTCTTCATCTTTACATTCAGTGCTGCTTCTGATTTTGACCTCTCTTCCTCTCTCCATTCTTACAAGTTATCTTGTGATTTTTTTTATGCAGCTCCACTTCTCAGCTATGCAGCAACCTCTTGCTTTTCTGAGATGATGCCTTTTCATCCTTGTTGCTCCTTCCACCTAACTCCATCTGTGGATTTCTTATTTTGAATTTATTTTATTGTGCCAAGCCAATCAACAGAATAAAAATACAAATGCATACAGTAATATTAAAGGATTCATATAATTTAAACATACCAATTAACAAGGTTGGGGGGGAGATCTTATTTGTTTGTCAAAAAAAAGACTAATTCAAATCTTGATGAATAGTGCATATTCTTTGCTGCATCTCAGATGCAGATTTATCCTTCCGCTATTGCATAATAATTCTATTAACCAATTCCCATGCTAAGAAAATCCACAGAAATGTAATATGTGTTCCCTAATTTTTATGTGTTATTTTTTTTTATTGTAATTTCTTTTATTATCGTGACCCACCCACAGTCATTATTTCTCTAAGCCAAGTGTAGTGGATGATTTTTATGATAGTCATAATTGTATTAAAAAAAATAAATGTTTCACATTCAAGAAAATGAAGGAACTTTCTTCTTCACACTTTGCAGTTCATTCATTTATACACAAGAAAGCAAAAAGGTACACTTGTGGTATTAATGGGATAGGAGCTAAGCCTGTTTGATACATCTGTGCAAATAGGACTATCTGTTTTTCACTATGGAGAATAAAACCAACTACTTGGGAGACATAACTTCACTCTAGATGATGTTTGTTAATTTGACATAATAAGATAATAATTCCATAGAGCATGGATATTGTATTATATTGATCGTGAATGTATTACATATTTTAAGTCCCAAATTCCTCTCATAATTAAACCTATAAATATGATGGGATCCCATTGATTTTGTGATTTGCAGCCCCACAAAACTATTATGTTTGACTCCTAGCCATTCAAGATTACCTACTACAATGTGTGGAAAACTTTAAAGCCTTTTGCTTTATCCAAGCTATTTTTTTAAAGCACTCAAAAAGTCTAAGGTAGGTATGTGCAAAACGTACTGTTCCTGCCCTGAAATAGATATCTTTTATTGGGGTATAGTACAATGAATTTCCATTTGGAAAATTAATTTCTGAAAAACCACAGACTATCCTCAGAATGATTAAATAATAGTAATGGCAATAGCACTTAGACTTATATATTGCTCCATAGTGCTTTACAGCACCCTGTGGGTAGTTTACAATGTCAGAATATTGCCCCCAACAATCTGGGTCCTCATTTTAATGTGCTAGGAAGGATGGAAGGCTGAGTCAATGTTGAGTCCTGTCAGGATCAAACTCCAAGCTGTGGACAGAGTTTGCTTACAATACAGGTAGTCCTTGACTTACAACCACAATGGAGCCCAAAATTTCTATTATTAAGTGAGACATTTGTTAAGTGAGTTTTGCCTCATTTATGACCTTTCTTGCCACAGTTGTTAAATATCACTGCAGTTGATAAGTTAGTAACACGGTTGTTAAGTGAATCTGGCTTCCCCATTGATTTTGCTTGTCAGAAGGTGGCAAAAGGGATCACATGACCTTGGGACACAACGACGGTCATAAATATGAACCAATTGCAAAGCCCCTGAATTCTGATCACATGATCATGGGGATGCTGCAAAAGTCATAACTTTGAACGGTTATTAAACGAATCTAGAATAAAATGGCTGAGAAGTATGATGCAATTCTTAACTTCTTTTAATTTTTTATTTTTTTTTTGCCATTGGAAATTACTACAATGTGCAGCTCTTAGCAGACTTACTGCCATTATATTTTAGTCTACAGCACTGAGACAAATCACCTTATGTTTCTACACTCCAAATATAAAGCAATCCTTAAGTGCTTCTACAGGCCTTTCAGAGAAAGTTTGATGGGCTCATTATATCGCTTTCACACTTGTTCACCCGTGCCAGTAAAGGCTATCTCCATAAATTTTATGACCAAACATTTTTCTAGGAGCAAGCCAAATCTTAAGAAATCTTATCATGCCTTCTTTTTCTTCTGGCTGAAAGTCAGCAAGTTCTACTGTCTCTAAGGAAACCATTTCCAAATGGGTGATTACTGACTTAGTTGAGCATAAACACACTGATCCTTTCAGATAGGAAGGGTTTTTCTTATGTTATGGCAGGTTAATCTTTTTATTCTTCCAGCAAGATGCTTACTTGTCAACTGCCTTATAGTCTTGTCATGCACTCATGAATCACTCTGTGTCTTGCTCTAACTTTTTAGAGCAACGTCTTTGATTTTTCAAGAAAATTCTCCCCCATCTGGTTTTAAAACGTGGACGTATGTGCTTTATCTCTCTCAGTATTTTTTTTCTCCAATTATGCCTTAATTTTCATGTTGTCTTTCCATTGGAGGTTCAGTGTGTTGTTTGTATAGTGGCAGTTATCATTATTTAATTGTTTTAGAGCAGGGGTCGCCAACCCCCGGTCCGTGGACCAGGGAGCCACGGCATGCCATCAACTGGTCCACACAAACAAGCAAAGCTCCATCCGTGGGATGCAGGCAGCACACAAAACTAGACACCCTCTGGTCTGCAGAAAAACCTCTCTCCACGGAACCGGTCCCTGGTGCCCAAAAGGTTGGGGACCTCTGTTCAAGAGTTATCCCATGGGGCAGTATGGCTTTGAAGTCTAGAGATGTGTTACTTTTTCCTTTGGGGAAAAAAAATGGGAAATTGCTTCCCTTTAATTGATTTGTTCCAAACATGTTATGACAGATCACCCACTCACCCACTCTGCTCTTTTTGGAGCTGAGGGTTCTGTAACCTTCTTGTGCATATTTCAGTAGAGTGCTTTTGAGATTATTTCTGGCTGGATCAGAAAAGAAAATTTGCACATAGTGGGACTCGGAGTTCTTCACAGGAACTGGGATTTGGCTACATTTGGCAGAATGAGCAGTTAAAAGCTTGGAGAAATCTCAGTGTGATCTTTAAAAAGAAATAATTGCAAAGAAGGAAGAAATGGTGACCATCCTTTTCTACATTATTTGTCGATCTATTTTATAGCGAAGCTAGCTAATTAATGGAGACCAATGGTTCACTGATATATACATAATCTAACTTACTGTATATTCTTCTTACATTCCAATTAAGTCCTGCATTGTTTCTATCTTACTGGGGAGAATTGGGAACCTATAGGAGGAAAATTCAAGTTTTATAGGCTATTTCTGCCATTGTATTGTGGTGTCCTGAGTAATTAGTCTGAATACCAGAACTATCAGAAAATTCATGAAAGAAACAGAAGACCATGAAAACAAATTGTCTGGCAGGAAAGAACAGCATTACTGATTTTAGATGTATTTGTTCTATTCTGGTTTTAACAGGCAGGCAGCACTGCAGATGCTTTCTGATAACAAAATAAAACAGGAATGAGATCTATGCAGAACACTATATTAGAACCTTGAAAATAAGGTTCAGATTTATGTGCCAACTTTAGAAAATTGTTCCCAATAACAGGCATTGTACATTTCACAGTTACCATGTGGAGAGTTGTTGATTTGGTTTTCTTGGAAAAAACACCGATGCCATGATGAGGTGTCATTGTATTTGCCTCTATTTAAATTAAATTGAGTAAAATCATTTCAGTTTTGCTTCAGAGCTATAAAAAGAGCTGTTTTTCCTCTCTCCGTTGTAATTGAAACACATTTCCAAAACAGAAATGGCTGAAATTTCAATCCATGGAATCCTGTTGTTTGCTTTTATTAAGCAAAGGGTAATACCTCAAAATTTGAATGAGTTGATTCTTTGAAATTTGCAATTATTTTTGGCAGCAGTGCTACGTTTACTTACTTTGGAGCAAGCAGCACTAACTTCAGTAAGTTCTGTTTCTGAGTAATGATGAAGCATTTAATCCAACGTTTTTTTTATAAGATTTCTAGAAAGGGTTACTATTGGAATGTAATAAAAAACTACTGACACGTTATTTTATCCTCTGCCCTCGTTTTACTAAAACTAATAATCCCCTACTCTACAACCCACCTTTCATTGATAATGAATAAGTAATGCGTAATGATTAAAAAAAAATGAAATGTAGTCATTTTGGCACCTCATACTCTCTAAACTGGGGTACAAATAGCATCAAAACAATTAAGTTTCATAATACTAGATTGCTACAGAAATTGAAACCCTTAACCATTCTTAAAAAGGTCGAGACAAGTAACATGATTGAAGAAACTGGTTGTATGCATGAAAAGCCACACATACCAACTGCAGATTTACATGTTAAAATCCTATTACGTTATACCTTTTTTAAGACTAACTTTATTTAAAAATCATAACCCCTGAGGAGTTTTGTGCATCACTCCCTATAATTTGCGTATTTTCCCAGAAAGAAAGGATGTAGCATTTCCTCTAAATAATTTTCAGCTAGACAATGCTCTGTTATCTTTGGATATTTACTGTCATGCCACCAATACAGGTAGTCCTCGATTTACAACAGTTCATTTAGTGACCATTCAAAGTTACAAAGGCACTGGAAAAAATGAGTTCTGACCAGTGCTTTTTTTGTAAAACAAAAAGGTGCCGGAACTCACACACGTCATACAACCCGCCTTTCCTACCCTACAAGGTTCCATCCAAAAAAGGTGCCGGAACTCCGTTCTGGGCGTTCTATGACAAAAAAAGCCCTGGTTATGACCATTTTTTACACTAATACCCATTGCAACATCCCCATGGTCACATGATCAAAATTCAGATGCTTGGCAACTAATATTTATTAGTTGCAGTGTCCCACGGTCATGTGATCACCTTTTGCGACCTGCTGAAAGACCAATCAGTGGGGAAGCCAGATTCACTTAAGAACCGTGTTACTAACTTAACAACTGCAGTGATTCACTTAAGAACTGTGGCAAGAACGGTCGTAAAATGGGACAAAATTCACTTACCTGTCTTGGTTAGGAACAAAAATTGTAGGCTCAGTTGTGGTCATAAGTTGAGGACTACCTGCAGTAGAATGGATTTTTTTTTTTCATTTATTAAGTTTAAATGTTGATGGCAGAAGACTTCGCTGTTCTCTGCTGCATTCTTATCCCACTGCAGACTTTAATGTTGTTTCCCACGAAGATGAGGTAAAATCTTGTGCAATGTTTGCTATCTAATGGCTGAATAACATTTGATCCAAGAGGTGATTGCAATAATGGATGATGCTTTGACACTTTGGTATTCAGATGAAGATACCAGATGGAGTGGGAAGACGCTGGGCAACATTTAGGCCAGTCATTTCTCTCACCAAACAACTACTTGGAGTTACGCCATTTTGAACTCTTGTACAAAAGGCAGCATACACTTCTAATAAATAGATAAGTTCTGCAGCTATAAAGATTTGTATTCTTAGTTCTCATCATAACTAGGGAACTATAGGTAGTCCTCAGAGCCACAACTGAGCTCAACATTTCCGTTGTTAAGCAAGACAGTTGTTAAATGAGTTGCTTGTCATTTTTACCACAGTTGTTAAGCGAGTCACTGCAGTTGTTAAGTGAATCGTGCAGTTGTTAAGCCACTCTGACTTCCCCCATTGACTTTGCTGGGAAGCCGGCTGGGAAGGCCACAAATGATGATCACTGGGGTCACCAGGACAATGCAACTGTCATAAATACATGCCAGTTTCCAAGTGCCTGAATTTTGATCATGTGACCATGGGGATACTGGAATGGTCATATGAAAAACGGTCATATGTCACTTTTTTCAATGCTATTGTAATTTTGAGCAGTCACTAAATTAATGGTTATAAACCGAGGACTATCTGTATTCAGGAGCCCTGGTAGTGCAGTGGTTAAAGTGTAGTATTCCAGGCTAACTCTGCCCACAGCCTGGAATTCGATCCTGACGGGGCTCAAGATTGACTCAGCCTTCCATCCTTCTGGTATAATGAGGACCCAGATTGTTGGGGGCAATATGCAATATGTAAACTGTCTATAGAGAGTGCAATAAAGTGCTATGGGGCAGTAATTCTAAATGCAGTTGCTATTGCTATTCAGTTTTTCAGATTCAGCACTAGATGAGGTGAAAACAGGCTGCTTATTGGAAACACTAAGAACAAAGGTAAAACTTAGATATTTGAGGCACACAAAATTTTATTGATTGGTTGATTAGATTTTTTTTTTTACCCTGCCTTTATTTCTCTGTAAGTAACTAAAGGCGATGGGCATACCTAATATTCCCCCTATTTTCCCGACAGCAATCCTGTGAGGTGGTTGAGCTGAAAGAGAGTGAGTGGGAAAGTTAACAGCCAATGAAGAAGATCTTGATGCCTAAAAATTGAAAAAGAGGGTATCAGAAGTAAAAGTGGCTTGATAGTATCACAATTACATAAGCATAAGTTTTGAGGAACTCAGAAAAGCACTTACTGACAGACAGATGTGGCAAAATAAATTGAACATGAAATAAATAAGAAAGTGAAAGAAAAGAAAGAAAGAAAGAAAGAAAGAAAGAAAGAAAGAAAGAAAGAAAGAAAGAAAGAAAGAAAGAAAGAAAGAAAGAAAGAAAGAAAGATATCCAGTCGGTCCCAGTGAGTGGGGAGTGACTGAACGAATAAATAACTTTCTGTAGGAATCTCAAAAGTCACCTCTGGGTGCCTTTGTTGCTCTCTTACTCCTAGCTGTCTTTGATATTTTTATAAATCCTTAGATTAAAATACAAAGAGCCACTGCCACCCATCTGAATCTGCAGTTAATATGCTAAAGGTGTTTGTCCAATTGACCATTATAGATTAAAAAGCGTTGCCAAAAGCAAACCTTGTCACTGAACCTCAAAGGAAAACGAAAACCGGCATGGCTGCCTCCAGCTATTAGCAGTACACAAAAAATGCCATCAAATCTCAGTGACATCATTTTCCTCCCTTAAGGCACCTTTCAGCTTCCAGCAACAATTTTTGTCAGTTGGCTGTCATTAAATCAGTATTCTGGATGACAATAGACTTCAGAATATGCTCTAACTGGAGAGGAGCAACAAAAAGACACATCTGGTATGTAGGCCCTGCCAAAGTGCCCTTCTCAACTGAAATCAGTGCAAAGCAGCGCTTTTTGTTTTTTTGTTTTTTTCCCCTCTTGCCCTAAAGTATTTTTCTTTCCTATTATTATAAACAACATTTTGAAGGGGGGGGGGGACCAGGCAGTCATTGAAATGATGTGGGCTGGAATGTTCCTAAAGGGATAATATATAGACATAAAATGCTGGGATGAAAATAAGTTTCTTTCATCAACCAGATGAAACTCTAGTAAACTAGGAATGAATTGTACCAGAGAAATTTACTACAACAACTTTTTCTGTTCAGGCTGCAGCAGAACTTTTATTTTGTACTCCAGCTGCCCTGTCATGTTGTTTCTGGACTTCACAAGGCCTATTGTTGCAAACCATCTCCTTAAAGAAATACCAGGAGCTCAATATTGCTCTGATTATATTATGTGGGAAGGAGAACTTTTAAATTCCTCACATTCCAGTCCCCCCTCCCACCTCTGCACATTGAAAAATCTCCCTGAGAGTCATCTTTCATTCCCAGCCAGCTTTTGATAAGCAAAATGGGGGAAGCCAGATTCTCTTAATGACCGTGTGATTCACTTAACTGCAGTGATCTGCTTAGTAACCTTGGCATAAAAAAATGGTCATAGAATCAGGTGTGACTCCGTTAACAACCGCCTTGCTTAGCAATGGAAATTCTGCTCCCAATAGTCGTCGTAAGTTGAGGACTATCGGTAGATGGGAAGGAGGAACATTAGGAGAAACATTAAATAGAGGGGTCCTTGGTGCTCTCTGAGCTTGCTTGTTTTCTTGCAGATGTTTTATTACCCAAATTAGATAGATAGACAGACAGACAGACAGAGACAACCTTTATTGTCATTTTTTACTGTGGGCATAATGGCACACATTAAAAATGAAATTTAGTTGCTTGCTCTCAAAGTGTACACATACATAACACACATTTAAACATACTATATACAACATACGTATAAACCTACACCCTTACATATAAATAACATATAAATATTAATCACTGTCCATCTTGAATACATAATGGAAGGAGGAAGCTTTAGTGTTCACAAGGTCAATACTGGAACTAGATAACATCATCAGTGCTACCGGTAGTAAGGAGTGCTGTTTGCTGTTGGTTTACATTCTGGTGTCTTGCCTGTCTGTGTGGATGGGTGGGGGTCTTAGGGATTATTTGGTTGGGCTGTTTACTAATGGCTCTTCGGCACTTTCTTGATTGGGGTATTGCTTACTTGATTGTTGGTCTGAAGTTGACCTTGCTGCTCTGAGTGCTGATTGCTGGTGGAGAGGTGCTGGAGTCTTTTTCTCTTTTGGGCTGGTTGATTGTCTCTTTTGCGTAGTCTATAGATGTTGTTAATGTCTATGTGTCTGTTGATGGCTGATTTGTCAGAGTGCCAGGCTTCTAGAAATTCCCTGGCAGTTTTGGATTTGGCATGGTCTAGGATTGTCACATTTTCCCAATTAAACATTACATTTCTCCCACTCCTGCCCCCCCCCCTCTGCACACTGAAAAACTCTCTGACAGACCCATTCTTTCATTCCCACCTGTAATAAATTTTCTCCACATCCCTAACCTGTAATTTACATTAGAGTAGCTTTTCTTTCTAACAGTATTCCAAGTTGCCCTATTTGTTGTAAGAATCCCACTTTTATACCATTTCTTTAAAAAAAAAAAAAAAAAGTCTGAGGATCTGTATTCTTTGGCACTGCCCTGGTTTGGAAATTATAGGAAGTCCCTTTGGGAATTTCTTCTTTCTGGTTTCTCTCTTTTTTTTTCCTTCCCTTTAAATGCCTTACTCTTCACACTCACTCTCTGCTCTTGATGATGCCATCTGCTATATTCCCCTCTTCCATTTCTGTTCAGTTTTGGCTTCTTCACACCCCACTCCCACACCCCTTTCCGCGCGCGCTCGTTTTGCCCAAAAGGCCTGCGCTTGAAGCTTGGTGTTTGTGTATGAAAGCCCACAGAAAAAGGCAGGGTTGTCACCGCTTCGGGGAGCGGCAGCTCCCCCCCTTTTCTTAAATCGAGTCTAGTTCTCTCTAAACAGAGCACATGGAAGTGGGGAGCCCATGTGCCGATTTCCTAAGAAAAGCGAATAGAGGTGAGTTTGCATTGAAGTTTCGAATGTCTGGTGAACAGCTTGCTGTGTTTCTTCATCTTTGTGCACATGTTATGAATGCATTATTAGCAAGTCATCTTTGTCTTGAGCAGGGAAGAGCTTCAAGACTGCTGCCTCTCTTGTAGCTGTGCTACTTTGGTAGCCGGCTTTAGGAGGGAGTATTGGCTTCATCACGTATGCACAGCGAATGCTTTCACTCCAAGCTGTGAATCAGCTTCACTCTAGCTTATCCCAAATTCAAAGCCTGCGGTTGGGATTTCCAGAAGAAAGTACTGCGTCTCAGTAAGAATAAGGAAAGGGATTTATCAGAATACAACGAGTTCATTGAAATTCCTCCATTGGGTTAATCTTATTCCTAACATTTTCTTCATGAAGATTTTGCCTTGTAAAGTCAATGAGGGGTACTCACCTTTGGGTACCTTTGTAGATTCAGGTATTTTCTGGAAAGTAAAGACACCCTATTTATTAGGTTTGGTAGACTTCTTGAGGTGAGGGGATTTTGTTGGCTACATAATGCAGCCCCTTTGCTTGTGGCAAAACATTTAAAGCTACTGTATCATTCCCAGAGTTGTCCAATTCCCCCAGCAAGGGAGATTCCTCCTTTTTTTTTTTTTCTGGGTACAGCAATTGGTTCCATTACTGAACAAGGCCTCCTGTCAGGACGCGTCTCCTCATACAGGTTGTTCTTGGCTTTTGACCACAATTGAGCCCAAGGTTTCATTTGCTAAGTGAAACATTTGTGAAGTGAATTTTGCCCCATTTTGCGACCTTTCTTGCCACAGCTGCTAAGTGAATTATTGCAGTTGTTCGGTTAGTAACACGGTTGTTAAGTGAATCTGACTTCCCCATTGACTTTGTTTGTCAGAAGGTCACAAAAGCTGGTCACGTAATTCTGGGACACGGCAACTGTCATAAATGTGAACCAGCCGCCAAGCATCCGAATTTTGATCACGTGATCATAGGAATGCTGCAACGGTTGTAAGTGTGAAAAACTGTCACAAATCACTTTTTCCAGTGCCGTTGTAACTTCGAACAACCACTAAACAAACTGTTTTAAGGACTATTTGTATTCAGCTGAAATCTAGACTCCTGTGATTTATCTATTAAATCTAGCCCTGTCTTATGTTGCAGAAGAGAAAGCTATTGTATAATAACCCTAAGGTGTTAAAATAGCTCTGCCATGTGATGTTTCTCCTCTATCAGTTCCTTTATAATTTCTTTGACAATGGAATGTCTGTGGAGATTCTCAGTCATCCAGGTCATAGTTATCTCAAAGGTGCTTTTTCAGGAGGCAACTGGACTTCCTTTTTTTTCTTTGAAGACATTTCGCTTCTCATCCAAGAAGCTTCTTCAGCTCTGCCTGGACGGTGGGGAATGGAAGGAATGCAAACGACCAGCTGTCTGCAAGGAGTATAAATCCTTCCATTCCACACCATCCAGGCAGAGCTGAAGAAGCTTCTTGGATGAGAAGCGAAACGTCTTCAAAGAAAAACAAGAAAGTCCAGTTGCCTCCTGAAAAAGCACCTTTGAGATTTGACAATGGAACTTGTTTTCCATTATGATGGCTACTGTTCTCCTCTGTATTGTAGTGTATAATCATCCCAGATTTAGATTATTTCAGTGATGCAAATAAGGCCCATTTTTCTATATATCATGGTATAAACACAACCTTTCCAAAGACACATATTTGGTGTAATGTTGCAATTGTTCCCCGGAACAGGTATTTACCTAATGCTGACAAGAGATCATATGAAGCACACCCAAGCAGAGCTGCCTTCTGGCCACCATTATATACAGACAGATTGCAGCTTTTGTCTTGCAATTATGAAATTGGCTTCTAGAGCAGTGTTTCTCAACCTCTGCCACTTTAAGATGGCTGGAATTCAGCTCCCAGGATTCCCTAGCCAGCATACTGGTTGGGGAATTCTCAGGGTTGAAATCCAGACATCTTAAAGTGGCCGAGGTTGAGAAACATTGTTCTAGAATTTGACCCTTAACTACATCACTGACATAGTAATGCAGTAACTTAGTGCATATCATTGCAAACCATCCCCTTTAAGAGATACCTTAAGCCCAATGTGGGTTGAATTGTATTACAGGTAGTCCTTGACTTACAACCATTCCTTTAGCGTTCAAAGTTACAACAGCATTGAAAAAAGTAACTTATGGCCTGTACTTGCACTTATCATTTATTACAGCATCCCTACAATCGCTTGCTCAAAAGGGCAATGGAAATATATTTACAATGGTTGCTGCACCCCGTGGTCATGTGATCACTCTTTGCGACCTTCCCAGCCAGCTTCCAGCAGGCCAGGTCAATGGAGGAAGCTGGAGTCACTTAATGAACACATGGTTCATTTAACAACTGCAGTGATTTGTTTAACAGCCATGGCAAAAAGCTCTGAAAATTGGCCGCTTAACAACTGACTTGCTTAGCAATGGAAATTATGGTCCCAATGGTGTCATAAGTCAAGGATTACCTGTATATGGGAAGGAGGAAATTAGTTTGTATTTCTCCCACTCCTGTCCCCTCCCCCCACAAACTGAAAATCTCTCTGACAGGGCCGGGTTTTTTGTTGTTGTTGTTGTTTTGTTTTTTCATTTCCACCTGCAGTAAATTTGCTCCACATTCCTCAGTCTTTACATTAGATTTTCCTTCTAACAGTATTCCAAGCAGTTACCCTATTTGTTATAAGCATCCCAGTTTTGTACTTTTAAAATCTATATCACTATCTGTATTCTTTGGCACCACCATGGTTTGGGAATTATAGGAAGTCCCTTTGAGAATTTTCTTCTCTGAATTATTGTGACATTCTCCTGGCGACACCCCGTTGTTTAGCACCTATTCATTAGATCAGCATAGCCATCAAATCCAATAAACTTACCATTTATAATTAAACATTCTATTTTTTCCCCTTCTGATTCTGTGCTCTTTTCCAACTGTACTAGTTCTCTTGTTGACAGAAGAGGTCTGAACTCTGAAACATGTAATTATTACATTTGAGGTTTAGGTCAGCTGTGTGAAATCTCCAAAGTCCATTTTTCCTACCACCAGAACACCGTTTGACTACCCTGCTAAATTTTGATTTCCCACCAGTAAGAGATTCATGAAAACTATGGTGGAAGTTTAAAATAGTTCTTAACCTATTTTTTAAAAGTTGGTTTTAACTTTGTTGGATGAGCAAATCCACTGTTGAATTAGAGCAGGGGTGTCAAACTCAATTTCATTGAGGGCCGCATCAGCATTGCGGTTGCCCTTGGGGGGGGCGGGTGGGTGTGGCCAGGGTGGGTGTGGCCTACTGGGTGGGTGTGGCCTACTGGGTGTGCGTGGATGGAGTGGGTGTGGCCTACTGGGTAGGCATGGCCAGCTCTACATCGTTCGTGTCAAGGCCTGGGCAGGAGTGGGACAGATCTGAGGGTCTCTGGCAGAAGGGGGTGGGACCAGGGCAAGTGCCAAGGCATGGTCCACTGGAGGAGCCTCCCCAGCATGCACCCAGGTTCCTCGCTGTTTCCAGACGGCCTTGTGGAGCTAAGACTGAATGCCTTTCAGCATAGATGGCCACCACAAAATTGTACATTGGCTCCTGGCCGGCCTGGGCCAGGGCCAAGGCAGCGGGGGCCGTTCCCTCACTGTTTCCAGGATGGCTTCGCGGGCCACATGAAACCACTTCGCCGGCCGCATCCGGCCCCCGGGCCTTGTGTTTGACATGTCTGAATTAGAGCAAAAAATTGCCACTTGTACACTTAATGATGTGTTTCTGAAGCTGCATTAAACTGCAGGGAGTTCAAAATTACATAATTATAGCTGAATTTGCTCTCATTTATTTTCTGTAGATATTTTATTTCTTAGCATTTATATTTTCAGTCTTCTGAGGCGGTTTGTTTATTTCATTGCCTTATATGCTCCCTCAGTTGCGGAGGCATCATTACTTAATTATCCTATAGAAGAATTCAAAACAAAATAAATTCTTAACAAAAGCATAAACACAGGATACACGATGAAAAGAATTTGACAACAAACATTGCGAGTGCTTCTTCGTGCAGCTTCTCAATGGAATTAGTTTCAGATTGTAAAGGTGCCTGTAAACCTAGGTTGAAACAGGGATTAGATAGGAATACCAGATTTTTATTTTTTTAAAAAAAATATTCTTTTTTTTAAAGTGGGAAGGTAGTAAATTATTTATATATTTATGTTATGCCAACGGCGCTTTAATTTTCTTGTAAGCATCTTTATGGGGTTAGTGTCATGTAAATTCAAGAAATAATTAAAAGGACCAGTCTCAAGCCTAATAGTTAGTTCCAAGAATTCTTTTCATGCGACATATATCTCAACAACATTTTCGGAAAGCAAAAATGAAAGGGGACTGTAGCCCTGTGCTTTGTTGTGTGTGTGTGTGTGTGTGTGAGAGAGAGAGAGAGGGAAAGAGAGAGAGAGAGAGATTCCTTGGCAACCCATGTGCTTTGTGTCTTATGTTATGACTTGTGTTTCAAGTAAATGTTTACTTACTTACAGGTGGTTTGTGGGGAGTAATGGCCAAGATAAGAAGTGTTTTGTGAGAATACATGTAATGTGCTCTCAATATTTCCTATGGGTGTGCTGATTCCAATAGATTAGGCACCCTGGAATAGCTTATTTTGTTTATTATTGTCATACCTGCTGTAAAATTGCTTTGCTTTGCAAGATGTCAGTCTGCCATAGGCAAGGGGGGGGGGAGGGAGCTGCTGGGGGGGATAAGAAAGAGGGGGCTAGCATAAGGGGAATCGAAACTAAACTTTGTACCATCCCAGGCACCAGCAGATCCAAGGTCATACCATGGCATGCACCACCAATTTGCCCGCCGAGCAAGGGACTGTTCCCAAAACCTAGTGGGCAGTTTAGTTGAAGCTTAAATCACATCCTGGAATGAATTTGTGATGGAGTTCTTTAGACCACGTTGCTTTCATTTAGCCTTTCTAATGTGACAACCCCTGGGGGCACCTTGATCCCCTGAAGAACTCAGGGAGATGAAGCTTTGGACAAAAAGGTTTGAAAGAGGGGTCAAGGAGGCCATCTATGTCAAAAGAGGGGGAGGGATACGACATCATCTATCTCCAGTCTATAATACAGTCCTTTCAACAGTTCTAAGAAGGCTCCACACCCATTTGCACTGCTCAGGTGACAGATAAACCTCCAGGTGGCCTCAATGACTCTTTAAAAGAATGCAAATGGCCAGCTGTCTGCAAGGAGTATAAATCCTTCCATTTTCCCATCATCCAGTCAGAGCTGAAGAAGCTTCTTGGATGAGAATCAAAATGTCTTCAAAGGAAAAACAAGAAAGTCCAGTTGCCTCATGAAAAAGCATCTTTGGGACAACTATGACCTGGATGACTGAGGATCTCCATAGACATCTGGGAGATGAAGTGACAGAAGAGGCCCTTGGAGCACCATTGGAGGCAGATAAAGAACAAATCTGGTTGAACATGATTGGGATTACCTTGTGGCAATAAGGGCATTTTAATGTTATTTCTCTGCCTTTATCACATCTGCAAACAGCTGTAAAGCAGTTTTGTTTAGGGTGACCTGCTCTTTGCTGGAACTTCAGAAAAGGCCACTGTGAAGAATATTTGAGCTAGCTGGCAGATAAAGATTGATTGGCAGGTCTAACAGGTTTCTAGAACACCATCTTTGGGTTGCCTGTACTGAGTTTGACTTGCAAATGCAATTTAGGTTATCATCTATTAATACCTTTCATGGCATAGGGCCTGGTTATTTGAAAGACCAATTATCTCATATAGTTTCTGCTCTGGGAAAAATAGAAGTGCTTCAATTGAAAAATGTCATCTCTCAGGATCTCACCTTCTCTGTTGCAATGCATGTCCTTTGGAATAGTATCCTCCCACAGAATGGGATGGTGTAGGGCAGGGGTCTTCAAACTTGGCCCTTTTATGACTTGTGGACTTCAACTCCCAGAATTCCTCAGCCAGCATGGCATGGCTGGCTGAGGAATTCTGGGAGTTGAAGTCCACAAGTCATAAAAGGGCCGTGTTTGAAGACCCCTGGTGTAGGGCTTCCATCTTGAAGGTGTTCTATCTTTGAAAACTTGGCTTTGCCTCCAGGCCCAGAGGAAGGGTGGTTGCTGTGTTATTCCAGACTTCATCATTTTTGTTGCTCTGTTTTGTTTCTATTGTTTGTGACTTTTAATATGTAAGCCACCAGAATTAATTGGAATTGAAGGGCCTCTAGATCTAATAAAATAATGAATGGATATGTCTTATTGTAAATAATTTATACTGCAAACATATATTGAAAATTTAAAAAAGCTGTGTAGCTCAATGTAAAATAAATTACAAAATGCACATCCCATATTGTCATTATGCAATACCAAAGTCCAGCAGAGCTGGGGTGCAACTATTAACACATGCTTTTTATTTACGCCTGCCATTTTCAGAAGAGGCTCATTTTAAAGGAAGCAATCCGTTCAACCTTTTCTACATTAACTGCTGAGAGTTGTACTGATGACAGAGACATAGCACTATGCTTCATAAATTAATACATTTAATAAATATACTGGTCCTAAATCATAGGGGGAGGGGTTAAAGACTTAGAAACCTACTGGAAGCCTTTGGAACTGATCTAATAAATATCATGCTGATGAACCAGGAAGGAGAGGATTTTACCCATTTTTTTCTCTCTTTAGCTTGTAAGCAACTTGGAACTGTGAGAAGGATCTTGGAGTCCTGGTGGACAATCACTTAAATATGAGCCAGCAGTGTGCTGCAGCTGCCCAAAAAGCCCACACAGTTCTAGGCTGCATTAACAGAGGGATAGAATCAAGATCACGTGAAGTGTTAATACCACTTTATAATGCCTTGATAAGGCCACACTTGGAATACTGCATCCAGTTTTGGTCACCACGATGTAAAACAGATGTTGAGACTCTAGAAAGAGTGCAGAGAACAGCAACGAAGATGATTAGGGGACTGGAGGCTAAAAGATATAAGTAACGGTTGCTGGAATTGGGTATGTCTAGTGTAATGAAGAGAAGGACTAGGGGTGACATGATAGCAGTGTTCCAATATCTCGGGGGTTGCCACAAAGAAGAGGGACAACCTATTCTCCAAAGCACCTGAAGGCAGGACAAGAAGCAATGGGTGGAAACTAATCAAGGAGAGAAGCAATCTAGAACTAAGGAGAAATTTCCTGACAGTTAAAACAATTAATCAATGGAACAACCTGCCTCCAGAACTTGTGGATGCTCCAACACTGGAAGTTTTTAAGAAGAGACTGGACAGCTATTTCTCTGAAATGATATAGGGTTTCCTACCTGAGCAGGGGGTTGGACTAGAGCAGGGCTTTTCAACCTTTTCACAGATTGTACCACTTTTAGGATATGACAATATTCAAGTACCACCAGTGCTTAGCAAGATGTCAGAAACTTGACTAAAAAAGAGGAGGGGGGAATTTTGGGTTTTACTGATTAGATTGAGTTGTTTTTATAGAAGTGGCTAGTTTAGTCTATTATCGAAAAGTAAAAAGTTGAGGTTTGATGTTAATGCTTCATTCTACTGCAGCAGAGGAAGTTGGAAGTTAATGCCTTTTCTTTTCCCCTTCTCCCCCTCACTTTTCTTTCCCTTTTTCCTTCCCACTATGTCATACTATTTGCTTTTGTATTTTTGTATTTTATTGTATAATCTAATTAAATGTTACAAACCATTAAAAAAAAAAAGTGCCGGTTTTAATTTCTTCAGTGGCGGTTCCTTTGCTGAATCACTTTCCCTTTGCACTGAGGAATGTATAATGTATTTATCCATATTTATTAATATTCACCACTCCTTTGGTGCTCCTCCTTTTATATCCTCTCCTCTGTCTCCCCTCCTCCTTTTATATCCTCTCCTCTGTCTCCCTCCTCTTCCTTTTCTCTTCCAGCGCCTATCAGCTGGAATCGCGTGCGCCAATCCTGGGCTTTTAGCAGAGCCCCTGCAACACCGCACACAGCTCCAGGTGAATCTCCCACAGGCCTGTGCGGCGCTGCCACCGCTTTACCTCATCCACTTTTACACTTTTTTTTTACACTTTTTCTTTTTACAGTGCTTTTCAACCCATCGTACGCGTACCACCTGCCAGCTGCCGAAGTACCACCAGTGGTACGCATACCACGGATTGAAAAGCCCTGGACTAGAAGACCTCCAAGGTCCCTTCCAACTCTGTTATTCTATTCCATTCCATTCCATTCCATTCTATTCTATTCTATTCTATTCTATTCTATTCTATTCTATTCTATTCTATTCTATTCTTCCGTTCCGTTCCGTTCCGTTCCATTCTATTCTATTCTATTCTATTCTATTCTATTCTACTCTATTCATAGGTCTGTCTCTTTTTGTCTATGTTTGCTGGTGTGTCTTATATTAGTTGCAACTTGTATGGCTAGAATATTACTTCTATTTCCATAGTTGCGAAAAAGAAAAATGAATTCCTGAAGTCTTTTCAAAAGATTCTGTTTATGTTGCAGGATATAGAGGCAGAAGCAAAAAAGCTACAATCCAGAGAGCACTTGCTTCTCCACCCTGAAATTGTTAACCTTGAAGTAAGTCTAAAACAATTTCTCAAGTATTTGGCTTTAATGCTGATATTTCAGCTCTTTTCTTCATCTTGCTGTTAAATGAAATCAGTCTTTAAAAGTGCAATGATTATTGTGTCTTCAGTATACTTTAAGGTCCCTTTTATCAAAATAAAGGCTGTTATCCAGTTTCAGTTTAATATCGGATCCTATCATTTCAGTGTAATGTAGTGCAATGTTCATTTCATTGTGAGAACTGAAAGCTTCCAAGCTGTTTTTCCATTCCCTCATTTTATATACAGGTCGTCCTCATCATATGACCACAATTGGGATCAGAATTGTTCTTGCTAAGCAAGGAGATTCTTAAGCAAATCACACTTGATTTTTATAACCTTTTTTGCCATGGTTGTTAAGCAAATCACTGCAGCTATTAAGTGAATCATGGGGTCACTGAGAGAAGTCGGTGTCCCCCATTGACTTTGCTTGTCAGAAGCCGGCCGGGAAGATCACAAATGGTGATCACATGACCCTGGGACCCTGCAATCATTACTACATGCCAGTCGCCAAGCGCCTAAATTTTGATCACCTGACCACAGGGATGCTGTGACAGTCATAAGTGTGAGGACTGATTGTAAGTCACTTCTTTCATTGCCATTGTACCTTCAAATGGTCGCTAAATGAATGGTTATAAGTCAAGGACTACCTGTATTGGGACTTTTTTCACCAAAATAAGGAAAAGACATTCTTAAAAAAAAAAACCTTGTACTGTAGAAAAATGGCTACAGTATTTGTTTCAGCTTTGGCCTCTCAGTTGCACTTTGTTGCATTTTGAAGGTCCTCAAAATTGACCCAAAGTATCATATGAAAGTGGTACAATTCTCTGCCCTCTCCCACATTTTCGAGTTTAGAAACAGTGCTAAAACTCAATCATACCATACTAAGCATAGCCAGTTTGGTCTAAAGTGCTGGCCTAGAAACCAGGAAAATATGAATTCTACTCCCATCTTGGGCATGAAAGCCAGCTTGGTGATTCAGCTCTCTCAGCCCAACCCACTTCATGAAGTTATTGTTCTGGGGAAAATAGGAGGAAGAAGGAGCATTAGATATGTTTTCTGCTGTGAGTTATATATGAAAATAATAAAGGTGAGATTTTAAAAATCTTGAATAAAAAATAAATAAAAAGAGACGGGTCAATTCCATGTTTCCTCTGAAATTCAGAGCTATAGGGAGTAGAGGGACATCATCCCACCCCCAGCTCTAAATACTTCAAAAGCTAAAGGCAATATTTGAGGATGAATCAGCATTTTCACAACTGCAAACATTGGGTGGGTTTTGCACAAGAAGTACAAGAGCAACAATGACGGACAGGAAGAAAATGGAATCAAATTGATTGACAAGTGGAGACAGTTTAGAAATGGGAATGCAGGAGAACAATTTTTTTTTAAAAAAAGTTATTGAGAGAGAGGAAGGATGAGACTGATGGTTTGGATAATTCTTCAAGGAAGAAATATTTATTAGGTAAAACATTAGGCTATTGTTTGTTGGGCATCAAATGAACATTTGTTTGGGCTACTTCCATAAATAATTATTAAGCAGAAATCTGAATCAAGCAAGATCTTTTCCACCAGCGCCAATGCTCTGGTTTTGAGATTTATATATAACTGAGATTATTTTATTGCCCTCTGAGAATGAAAGAACAAAAAAAGTGAGGTAAAAAGGTAATAATAACTTTATTCAGGGGATAGTAGGGCAAGTCTGAATTTATTGGACAATGGGACCTATTCTTTAATATCAAGATCTGCATTTTAACAGTGGATCCCAGAATATCACAGTTTTTAATGCCAGCAAACCTCATGGAACCTTGAACAGATTTCTGAGTTTGTTCTATTCCCTTGACATTGTAGATTTAAAGAACAAAAACATTCTTTAAACCAGTAGAATTCATGGTTGTGCTTATGTAAATGTCAAGCCATTTTTAGCCTCCGAATAACGTTTTGGACAAGGTTTTTAAAAATGAAAATGTTTGCGAATAACACCATGGTTAAGAAAAGAAACTATCTATCTCAAAGAAATAATTACGAAATTGAAGGATTACCTTTCTAATACATTATTCACCACAAGAGGGCACATCCAATTACTGCATATTTACTCTAGTAGTGAGATCCTTCCAATCTCCATTATATTGTATAATTGAGGGATTTAAGATTTAGCCACTAAGTAGTTTGGCCTTCTCTAAATTACTTCAAACATATAAAGCAAGCTGTAATAATGTTTCATATATTCAGATCCTTTTGCTGTTGTGCTGGTAAATAATAGGTTTTATTGTGAAGCAGTTAAATTGCATGTCGTGTTTTTGTTTTTTTTTGTTTTTTTCCAGACTCTTTACTGGGCCAAAGTAGAAGAATCCATTCCTAAATGGGAGCCATTTTTTTTAGGAAGAACACAAGTCCCAATTGGTTTTAAAAAAAATATCACATCAACAATAAAGCACATAAGATCAGCGCCAAGATAAACTGGAAACAAAGACAGAAGCATGTCCATGGGGGAATTTATTCAAGCTTCAGATTGGTGGATTGTTAAATATTTTTTTTAAATATTTGTTGGATAAGATACTCAATTCTAAATCTGCATTGAAGAGTTCTTCCCTAAAGGCCTGTTAGCTACGTGGAAGTGACTTTGATCTCAAATACGAACAACGCAGTGCAGGATGTATACTCTGCTGTTCAGTTACTTTATTAAGATGAGAAATAATGTAATCGGTTACTCGTCCTTCATTTTTGCTATGGAGAGATGCCTTGTTCCCCAATAAATGTGTAGAAGGTATCGATTTGGCTTATTGTCCCATAAAAGGATTTTCTTAATGAGGGGGCATGACATTTATAGATTATTGATATGTAGCATAGGCTTAACGGCCCAGTAGGAAATCAGGTGATGAAGACTCAAATAGGACCCATTGAATTTGCACATCCTATGTCAGATCTGAATGGAAATACAAATTCTATGACTAAAGATTTGAGTGCTTTCTTAGAATATTTCAGGTTGAGTCCAGCTTACAATTTGATTTTGTAGGCTTGTTAGAATTATCCAACTTTGGGTTTGGAGTTAATTATTAATCATACAACAGAAGTTTTCATATCAGATTGTGGAGTTATTTTGTCAAATTAAATATTTAGAGCAAATGTATCTTGAAATTATTCACACAAGCCCTTCATTTTATATACTTTTCTATAGCTGACAGCAAGGGAATATACTTAACAAATTATTATGTATTTACTCTTTCTATACTGTGATGTTAGGGACACAGATTTCTGATTGTCGGATGAGCATCTTAAAAATGATACCTGGTAGGTGGGAAGCATGGAGCTCCTTAGAGCTAAAATTTAAGGGGAAGATAGGATTCCTTTTTATTTAGGGCTAGAGACTTAATCTGTACCAGTAAATACTACCAATAACAGAACTGCGTTATTAAGCAGCACATTGACACTTTGAAACTTTGGTGTTGAAGAAGATTCCGGAGAATACCGTAGACAAGTCAAGAAAATCAATGGATCAGCAAACAAAGCAATCCAGAGTTCTCACTTGAGGCACACATTACCAGGTGTGGACCTATTATGCAAAGATCTATCTCTATAAAAGGCCCTCATGCTAGGAATGGAGGAAGTGAAGAGAAGAAGACGACAACCAGGAGCAAAATGGATGGACTCAGTTACAGTGGTGGAATGAAAGACCAGGTTAGGGTGGAGAAAATCTTGTGGTGTTGCTAAGAGTTGCAAATGATTTGATGGAACATAATCAGTACATTCCTATGCTTTTATCATTAGTAGTAACGTGAGCTTTTTAGCATTGCTAATACATCACCAATCACTATAGTGGGAGCCAGATACCAGACTTTGAGAAGATTTGGAACCTATTTCCAAGAAATAAATACCTTTGAATTTTATTGTATTAAAGGTGTATTATTTCAGAGATAAGGTAAGCATTTACTGGGGTGTTTAATATTTTACCATAATATGGATGACTTTGTTTCTAATCAATATGCTTGGTTTGGTCCTTGTATTTTGATGAAATGGGCATTTTCCTTTAGCTCATTGTCTGAGAAAGACAAAAGGAGGCATATGAGCAGCTAAGCATGAGATTGTAATAAGCAGATACAGTTCCCCTGAAGAGAGAGCAATGGGGACACGATAGGAGTAAATTGTCTAGACAGACAAGTAACATGTTAATGACCAGCAGAGGGAGCAGGCGGACTATTGCCACTTTTCTTCAATAGATTTGAGGAGGACAAATTTAACCTTCAGAAATTTTAAGGCCTCAACATTTATGGTGGTTACTGTTTCCCGACTATGTGAATTTCAATTCTAAAACGTGTTAACCAAAAATCCCCATTAAACTGCTATTACACCAAATATTTTCATTTTGAAAGATAATTGCTAGAAGTTGCTATCAACTTCTTTTTCTTCACTGCTAAAGTGTCCATTAAACAAATCAGGTTTTCTCTCTTTCTCTCTCTCTCTCTCTCTCTTTTTTTTTAACAGAAACTGCCATCTTAGAACTATCCTGTTGAGTGGGTGTTGGTGTTTGTAACAATAACGTTGTTTTCATAATATGTGATGGCAGATTAGCACGCTTCTCTGCAGTGTTGTTAACAGTTCTAATTAAGTAATAAACAGTAAAGGGTGTCAGTCCGATGACAATTTCATCTATAGTGTCACAATACAAAATGTCACAAAATATTACTGTTATATAACTACAAAAATATCAAATTAAGCTTTTATCTTAGAAGCAGGGAAGTTTTTTTAAAAAAAACAAACAAAACAAAACCTGGCATAGAGACCATTGCGATTTTATACCTACTCAATGTTCTGTCACGAAGACAAGTTGGTAATGTTTTCTTCTGCAAAGATTTGGTTCTTTGCCACCCAGTTGAATTAAAAGAAAGGAGGAAGAGCTGATCTACTGCATGTCTTGAGAGTTACATACATCATTGCTCGCATGAGCTTGGAGACAGTGCGGTATGTTCCTATGTCAGCTTGCTCCAGCACATAGGAACACAACATGCTATCTTTACAGAATCTAGATTATTAGTCCATATTGCCAACATTTTCAGTGCTGAGTAGTAACAGCGCTGCAAGCTTTCAGTAGATATTTTCCCTTCCTGAAGATCCTGGGGATTGAACTTTGAATACACATACAAAGTGTGCACTTTTCCATGGAGTGTTTTTGTTGCCAGAATTCTGTAACAATGCAGATTCCTTTCCCCATGGCACCCATTTTATGAGAGTCTCTTGCAGCAGATTGCCTATTTTGTCCTAGGAGAAATTCATTTATTTATATCTTGCCTTTACAGGTATACCTCGACTTACAGTCATTTGTTTAGTGACCGTTCAGTTACAACGGCATTGAAAAAAGTAACTTGGAACCATTTTTCATGCAGCCATTGCAGCATCCCCATGGTCATGTGATCAAATTTGGATGCTTGGGAAGTGGTTCATATTTATGACGGTTGCAGTGTCCCGGGGTCATGTGATCTCCTTTTGAGACCTTCTGACAAGCAAAGTCAACGGAGAAGCTAGATTCACTTAACAACTGTGTTGCTAACATAACTCCAGTGATTCACTTAACAACTGTGGCAAGAAAGGTTGCCAAATGGGGCAAATTTACTTAACAACTGTCTAATTTAGTAGTAGAAATTTTGGGCTCAATTGTGGTCGTAAGTCGAGGATTACATCTATTAATTTTTATAAACAACTCAAGGCAGCGAACATATCTAATACTCTTTCCTCCTCACATTCCTGACAAAAACAACCCTATGAGATGAGTTGGGCTAAGAAAGAGTGTCTAGCCCAAGGTCACCCAGTTGGTTTTCATGCCTAAGGCCAAACTAGAACTCAGTCTCCTGTTTACTAGGCCAGCACTTTAATCACTATACAAAACTGGCTATGAGTAATAGGTAAAAGTAAGAAGAAAAAGAAAATAGGAAGTCATGAGAAACAAAGGGAAGACAGGAAACTCGTATAATTATTATTGTTTATACTATTATATGTGCACCTAAATAGCTTACCTTTATTGCAAACACATCCTGTACACACCTCTCCCTGACCCATATTCTACATCACAATTCTTCTGTGGGAAAGGCAAACTTAAGTGTGATTTCATAAATATATATATGCATTTAAAAATACAAAAATAAGCTGGTTGTACTCTTATTTACTTTTTAATGTTCTAACTAATCTTACAGATGCGTTTGGCTATAACAATAAACTATGGTTTATCATAGCAAGAACAAGCTTAGGCTTACACATGCCTTCTCTCGTCTCTCATGGCTGCAAAGATTGGAAGCGTTCGTTTCTATTCTTTGCTTAATAATAAAAATTAGTTAATTTGGAGTATCATCACTGAAATCCAGCACATTCATTAGGAGATCCAAGGCAAAGCTTGGTTCATTTGCATGCCAGTCCATGCTTTAGCAAGTTACAAGTCAAAACCGGATACATTTGGACTTTTGCACATGTATGAATTTAGCTACTTGCTATAGCTCCAGAACCAAAATAAACTTGAATTGCTTACATTATTCTCTTCTAGTTAGTTAGCCCTCAAAGTCTAGGAACCGTATTCCCCCAGCCCGTAGCAAATTTGCTTCCTTCTCACTTTAGTCAGATTTTTCTGCAGTTTGTGTTTACTAAACAACTATTTAGCAGTAGGAAAACAACCTGGAGTGTATTGCATGAATAATAATAAAAGGTGTGCATCACTTCTGTTCAAGAGTGTTCTCCACACGGAGCATTCCTTCACAGCCATAAGTTAGGAATGAAAAAACAGAACAAGGAAAGTACAGATAGCCCACTCTGTCCAAGGAGTTTTTAAAAAAATAGACTTAGTTTCCCCACTAACATCACCATCATTACAGAATCCTCTCAACCAAATGAATGATGAACCCAATTAATTGTGCATTTTGAATGCAGGTATGTACCGAATAAACGCATTTACTTTGAATATGAGCATGACATAAACGTATAAAGAGGCAACATACAGGTAATCCTCGGCTTACAACCATTCATTTACTGACCGAAGTTACAGCGACGCTGAAAAAAAATGCCCGTTTTTCACACGACTGCTGCAGCATCCCCATGGTCACGTGATCAAAATTCAGATGCTTGGCGACCGACTCATATTTATGACAATTGCAGTGTCCCGGGGTCATGTGATCACCTCTGGTGACCTGACCAGCGAAGTCAATGGGGAAGCCAGATTCACTTAATCGTGTCATTAACAACTACCGGGATTCACTTAACGATGGCAAGAAAGGTTGTAAAGCAGGACAAAATTCCCTTAATAACTGCCTCACTTAGCAACATAAATTTGGGGCTCAGTTGTGGTCGTACATTGAGGACTACATGTATAACAAAGACAATGGATGAATTGTACTACCATCCACCCATCCTCAAGTCAATGGAAAATTACATAGGTATGGAATGTGTCACTCCTTATTGTCAATCCCTCTTTTGGGGGTCACTGTAGTTCCCTGATTTTCCTTCAAGGTCACTCTAAGCCAGCGTCATGAGAAAATACTACCCTTATACCAAAACAGCAAATGATAACTTAAGCCTGCTTCACAGATTGCCGAGGCTCAAAGCAATGCCATGATGTCATGAAGGGGAGCTAATCGTCAATAATATCTTTATGCTGCCATAGTTTGGCGGCAGTGGGAAAAGGCTCATCTATTCAGCCAGCACTCAGGATGTTTTGATTTTCAGATATCTATCTGTGGGGCACTGATTGTGTCTTCTCTAAAGGTAGCCTGGGTTTTTTCCGCTTTTTCACCCATGCTTAGCTGCACCGTTCAACCTTTTCCCTCAGGTTTTAGCAGACATTAACCTGAAACACTATGTCAATTAATAAGAGAGAAAGCGAAGCATCTTAAGAGGCATTGTACATTCTTAATCACTTCATAATCCAAAGGAAACGAGAGCTCAACTTTAGGCTTTAGGCTTCCTTTAAGAACAAAAACTAGATACAGGAAAAAACGGGGAGACCTAATCTCCTCAAACTGGTTTGGTCCCTGACTGAAATGAAGTCTGTCGTGGTTCTTACTGTGTCGTCTAGGAACTGTGTTTAGAGCGTGTCTGAAGAGTAAGCTTTGCCCTACCGTGTGTCGGTTTCTCAGTGCTTCCTTTCCCCCTCACACACTCTGTTTTCTGGCTGCTGAGCCATTCTTGGGTGCAATTTGGCTATTTTGCCTGAGTCAGCCTCCGCTTTGCCTGTTGTCTGGATGTCTTCTGCGATGGCACCATCCAAGGTAATGACATCCTTGGTTTGTTAACAGAATGAATCAGAAGGAAGAGGCTGCTGCATACGTAAAGAGCTCCCATTTCTGCAGAACTGCTTGGCAAATGCCAGAAACAAACAGGGAAGGAAGCAAGGAAGAATCATCTTGGCAATTCAAAGAGCGTTTGAGGAATATTGTATCAAAAGGTCTTGGGCATTCTTCCTCCTGTTTAATTGGCCCTTTAGAATTGCTGGTTCTCCATCTCTGATTGCTACTCAAATCACTTACAAATAGTCTTCAACTTATGGCCATTTGTTCAGTGACGGTTCAAAGTTACAATAGCACTGGAAAAAGTGACTTATGACCATTTTTCACATGACCATTGCAGCATCCCCATGGTCACATGATCAAAATTTGGACACTTGGCAACTGGCTCATATTAACGATGATTGCATTGTCCCGAGGTCATGTGACCTTCTGACAAGCAAAGTCAATGGGGAAGCCAAATTCACTTAACAACCGTATTACTAACTGCAGTAAAGGAAGCCTAAAGACTAGTTGAGCTCACTTAATAACTGGCAAGAAAAGTTGTAAACTGGGGCAAAACCCATTTAACAACTGTCTTGCTTAGCAACAGAAATTTTGGGCTCACTTATGATTATAAGTCAAGGACTACCTGTATTCTATTTTTCTAAAGAAAGTGCATCTACTCATCACCATGGATATAGAGCAGAGGTCCCCAACCTTTTGGGCACCAGGGACCAGTTCCGTGGAGAGAGGTTTTTCCATGGACCGGAGAATGCATGGTTTTGTGTGCTGCCTGTATCTCACAGATGGGGCTTTGCTTGTTTGTGCAGTCTTTCCTCTTCATCCTCTATATCAGGGATCCCCAACCCCCGGTCTGTGGACCAGTACCGGGCCGCAGCATACCAGCAACCAGTCCGGTTGCTGGTATGCTGCGGCCCGGTACTGGTCCACAGACCAGGGGTTGGGGATCCCTGATATAGAGGATGAAGAGGAAAGACTTAATCCTAATGTATTAATCAGAAACTGCCAAAGCAGAGGGGGGGGGAGGAAACTGACATGGTGCAAAGCATCACGTCAGCTTGTAACTTTATTTTTACCCTTCAGAAGTTTCCAGAGCCTTGCCAAGGAACCAAGATGATAGAAGTCACTTCTTAAGAAAAACTATTTGGGATTCAGATTACTGCAAAATGGGAAGTAATTCCCTGTGGAAGCTTCTAATCAGGACTTAGCTTTTGGCCCCCATGTTTCACATGTACAGGTACAGAGAAAATTTCAGTGTTTCCATGAGCTCCAAATGACATCAAAATGGTGGTATCACCATTATAGTAACGATGTGCTGTTCCATCCCCTACTCCATGATCTCATCCAGAAACTTCATGGAAATATTAAAAGGTATGATCAAAGTGATATGCTTTGAAGGAAGTTCTATGGGATCATGTAGAAGCCCTAGTTCTGTTTCTGAATCCATCCCTGCTGATAGAAACAAAACTATAATATCCTTGTGCCTTCCTCAGCCTTACGGCAGAAGCCACCAGCTAGTCAAATAAAATAAACAGAATCTCCATCTTTTTCCTTTAAGTTCCTCAAGCAAGGTGATCACAAGGAAGCTGTGTCTAAACGTAGATTGGATTGGGTTATATAATCCACACAAACATGCCTGGAGTTGAACTACCATAGCCTTCTCTAAGAATTTGTTCCTACCAGCTCATTTATCACTGCATTATGGTTGTTAGGATCTCCTGGGTCTAAAAGGGGTTTTTGTGAAGTAGAGTAATGAAGAGGAGCTACTTTTTAGTTACCACACTCTGCCTTGCACCATGGTGTCCCCAGTAGAATGCCTAATATTTGCAATGGATCTTGTGTGGCAAAGTACCCATTCTCCAAAGCACCTGAGGGCAGGACAAGAAGTAATGGATGGAAACTTATCAAAGAAAGTTCCCCTCTAAAATTAAGGATATATTTCCTATCAGTGAGAACAATTAACCTGTGGAATGGCCTGCCTCCAGAAATTGTGGGTGCTCTATCACTGGAGGTTTTAAAGAAGAGATTGGACAGTCATTCATCCGGAATGGTATAGGGTCTCCTGCTTGGGTAGGGGGTTGAACTAGAAGACCTCCAAAGTTCCTTCCAACTCTATTAAATATTCCATTATTCTGTCAAAGCTAATAGAGGATTTTACCTCAGAATCTGAAAATTGGTCCATTAAAGTAGAACTAACAGATAAAATTGTTAATTCAGTTGAGTTATAAGCAATTCTCACCTACCTATTAATGATTTAAACAGCTGAATGGATAGACAGACAGACAGACAGACAGACAGACAGACAGACAGACAGACAGACAGACAGACAGACAGACAGACAGACAGACAGACAGATTTGTAGATTCTTTGTTGGGTTTTTTAATTCTCCCCTTCTTTTGCTTTCTTCTTCCTCTTGTCAACTTCCTTTGTTTTCATTCCATGCTACCCAGTCTGCATGTCTGCATGTCTGGGAAAAGAAAAATTGCTTCAGCATAGATTTTGTTATCTCTAGGAAAAAGGATTGACTAGTAAAGAAACTGAGGCTCACCCTCTTCTCACTATCTATTAATCCAAGGACCAATTTCCACAATAGAAATATATACTTCAAAACTGATAAATATATTACTTTCAGGGATAAATGAACCAACAATCTAATCCACCATTGCTTGATTAAGGAAATTGTAGGAAACCAATAAAAGATAATAGAATGAATGATTGAATGATCAAGTTCATCCAGAGAATTATTCTATTTTTTTCAGTACCGATATAAATAAATGTCAATTTGGGATCATTCTCCAGAGAACTAAGCATTCTTCAATTACCAAGTCTTATGTTGCAAAAAGCACTCCTGACCTCTTAATAGTAGGTATTATGTTATGGTCACGATAGGAGATGAAATAGCGGCTTCTGGGCTGTGGTTCAGTTGTTACATGTAAGTTTTCTACTATCAGAATGTGAAGATGAAATCTTGCTTGTTTATTGAACTGGTAGGAAGACATTACTGTTTTTCCTACCAGATTGATTAGATTAACTGATACCTTAAGATATTTCATATCCTTTATGGCATTAATATGGCTTCTTACTTCAGTGCACAATCCTCATCATCATCATGGAAGGACAACAATAGATCCCATGGAAATAATGTCATGGCTGGTCTGATGTCTCATCTTGTACCTTGATGAGAAAAACACCATTCCTCTCTCATCGTCTTCATTGTGCCTTACATCTTTCTTCTCCTCAAAGTTCCAATGCAATTAGTTATCATTCTCTGTTGACAGACAAGCAAAGAACTTCTGTTCAAAACTGCCATTCGGTCATTTTATGGTTATCATACCTTACTTTTACAAACATGCCTTGATATTTCCCCCAACTTCAATTAATGGCTTTCTCTTTCTCTCTCTCTCCACATTTATTGGAATTTTATTTTAATAATTAATTATTGACTGATTAAGTGCCACTAAGACAGTGTCAACTTAGTGACCATATGTATAGATTTTCTCCATGACAATCTGTCTCTAACCAGGTCTTTCAGGCCTTTCAAATGTGGTTGAATCCATCTACTTTGCTTTTGGTTGTCCTCTTCCTTCCATTTTTCTGTCCATTAGAGTCTTCTCCAAAGAGCTACACCTTTTCATAATCTGTCCGGAATAGGATAATTTGAGCCTGGTCATTTGTGCTTCAAGTGAGAATTCTGGGTTGATTTGTCTGTTGATCCATTTGTTTATTGTTCCATGATATTCTCAGGAGTTTTCTCCAAAACAAAAATTCAAAAGCATTAAACACTCTTCCTATCCTACTTCTTTAAAGCATCTTTCACTTCCATAGAGTATCATAGGAAATACCATGGCTTGCAAAGGGCATCACAGGGATGTACATAATTAGCATGATGGTTTCATCTCAAAATTACACCAATTACATCATTTGTGTTGATTTATATTATTAGCATGTTGAAGTCATCACCCAAAACTAGTAAATTGACTAAAATTATGGCATGTATGTTATTTGTGTAATGAATTTAGCATGCAAATTACTTAAATCACAGAGGAAATACGGCTAGCGGTATATGAAGTCTGTTTACATTGAAGTTCATTAAGCATATAGTTCACTGAATGAAAATTTCAATATTTATTTGTGTGTATACGCTCACCTCAAAATAGTCTCAGATTTCGTCAACTCTCTAGATTCTCTTCTGGACTTCTTCTAAGTATATCCTGGACTAATGTATGTTTACAACAGGTCGTAAGTACCTGCAAATTTTGGAAATGTACAAAAATAGCTATTAGGTTTGACAGATACCATTCATCTCTTTCCTTCATCAAGCATCACAGATGCCAGGTCAGCCCAGCATGAAGATCTCTTCAAAAGTTTGCATTCTTGTGTGCATCATCACGTATCTTTGTGTGATTGGTTTCTCAAGCAACAGAATTTGAAGAGCAGGAATTCCCATTGTGATGATGCCATCAGGCCATGATTGTATTAAGTCAGTTTCATCACATATGATTGTAGATGCTGTTTACCCGAGCAATAGAGTACAGCCTCCTGATGTGATAAATACAGCTTTTTTAACATGGGGAGAAGGTGCCACCATTTCTGATGATTCCCAGTAGAAAGTATAGGAGAACTCTCTAGACTCCATGTCAGCATAGGTTTTGTCTCTTCCATAAGGACTTCAAAGAGGCTGCAGACCCAGACAATCTCCTTTGAAGGAGAACTCAAGCAAAGCTGTCATCAGAAGCCTGGGAAAAGCTCTACAGGGCTATTAAAAACTTCCAACTTTTCCTTCTGTAGAAATTCTACACAGCAAGTAGGACTACAGTTATAGCTAATAAGCATAAACCAGAGATGCACAACCTTTTTCACACTGAAAGTTAAAGTGCATAAGTGCAGGCCAGTAAGGAGACAATGCCCTGACGAATTAAGTGCTCTAGGGCAGAAATTGGAACTGATTTTATTTTATTTTGATGTAAAGGTGATACCCATAACTTGAATTAAACGTTATTCACCAAAGTGTTGTTACTGTCCCATCGCTAAGTCATGTCTCACTCTTAGTGAACCTATGGACCATAGCATGCCAGCCCCCCCCACCAATGGTGGGATTCAAATATGTGAACAACTGGCTCTCTGTGTGGATGCCGCTTCCGGAAGTCCATTCTGGGCCTGGGCAACAAAAAATTAGCTACCAGTTCTGCCAAAGTGGTGCGAACCGGCTGAATCCCACCACTGCCCTCCACCCTCCATTGTCTCCTGGAGTTTGCCCAAACCTACACCCACTGATTCGATGACACTATCTAACCATCTCATCCTCTGCTGTCCCCTTCTCCTTTTGCCTTCTATCTTTCCCAACATCAGGATCTTTTCCAGTGAATCCTCTCTTCTCATTTGGTGGCCAAAGTATTTGACCTTCAGCTTCAGTATCTGGCCTTCCAAAGAACAGTCAGGGTTGATTCCCTTTAGACTCGACTGATTTGATCTCCTTGCAGTCCAGCTGACCAAAAGACTTCCTCTCATTTAATAAGCCCCCCCCTTCTCCTACCTTTCATTGAACACTTTGGGGGTTGGTGTACCTCCGGCTCACCTGATTTCTCATTTTGCGAATCCCCACTTTGCCAGCTCAAACCTGCTATCAGAACAAAGGAGCGGCGGTGGTTATTGATTGATTGACTGATTAGATATGTTTTCTACAATTTTCAGTTACATGTCTTGTGTTCACAGGAGAGATTTTATACATTGCCCAACACACTTTACAAACAGGGAACACAGTTGGCCCTTATATGCTCAGTCTGCAACCATTCATATTGACTGAGCAATGTGTGCAACCTCACATATACTTTATTTACTTCTGGCTGTCCTTTGTCACGCCTTGATGGGGATGGATGCAATTATTCACCTACAGCTAGAGATTCACCAAACGTACAGAATGAATTCACATTCGCCCACTCCTGTACACATACGTGAGCATGCATGTTTATGTACATGTAAAATATGTATTTCGCTGACGGATAAACAAACACTACACACAAACATTCCACGTTTTCCTGGGAAAACCTTACACTTCACAAATTTGATAGAAGCTCTTTCCTGAATTGCAGCCAATGCTGTCTGAAGCCAGAGATGGATCCTGTTACCTTTTGGGCTGCTTCCAAATTGAGGCTTTCCTACTGCTATCGTTACCCTTCTTCTCTTAGCAAATATTTTACGGAAAGGAAAAAGATAGCAGAAGCGATGGGAAAATGAGGCAGGGTTAAAATGGGGCCCAGTAACGTCTGGAGCCCCCCCTTCCCCCGAATGGGGTAGGACTATTTCTTGATCAAAGCAACCAGCTAAAATTGCTCTGGCTGCAACCGAGAGCTGAAAAGTGTTTTCACCCATGTCAACAAAGTGTTGTACGATTGCTGAGTTGTTCTATTATTATTTGGCAGATTCAACTCCACTGCCCCCATACCAAAAACTGGATGCTTGAATATCTACCTATCTGTTCTCTAGGAAATGATTGAACAAACATCAGGTCCAGCCGGGGGGGAAGATGGCCGTTTTGGCTGATCTGTCCTGGAGCTCTTGAAATAAGGACCCATCCCTTAATCCATCTTACTCGGCCTGAGATTAACCTAGATTAAGCTGACCTCCCAGTCGGTCCTGCCCCTTGACCCTGCCATGCTTAAGAGAACCCAGCAGCCATAAACGCTGGGAGGGGGCACTTGCCCCTCCCAGAGGCCTCCTTCTAATCTCCAACACTTAAGAACAGTTTGAAACACCCATGTATGAATTTTATTATCTCTCCCCTCCCCAAATGTAGTGGGTCTGTAAATCCCCATTCATCGCCTAATTGGGAAGCTTTGCAGTGTAGCTTGCCGGGAGGAGCGGAGGAGTGTAAGGATTGGCCATTCGGCAGCACCAGGGCGGGAGGGGAGGGGAGGTGGATGAGATGCCAAGGCATTTCCCATTCTGATCGGGACAGTTGAGGGCTCCACTCCATCCCCGCAGCGGGGGCCTTTCTTTTCTTTCTCCCCACCAGCTTTGAGCAGGCCTGTTTCAGATTGGCCTTTTTATGTTTGATCTAAAGAAAAGTTGTTGGCCAATTCCATCTTTTCATCACTCTTCTGCCAAGCCTAGATCCAAGCGGCTTGTCAGATGCTCATTAACTCCCCTTTTGGCTCTTTGCAGTGTGTCTCCTAAGCTCATTGTGCCAAGAACTCGCGCTTCTTTCTCTCCCTTTCTCTGCTCCATCAGGGAGACAAATTACTTTCCAAAAAGGGGATCGCCAGGGATGGTTTAATGAGAATTTCTCCAGGGCTGGCTGTGGAAAGCGATGTAGTTAACATTCGGTGGACTTAATTGGACTTTTCTCTTCTGCCTCCTTCAAAAAAACTCTGAAGCTATCCTGTTAATCTCTCATTTGTAATCAATTGTGTTGACTCAACAAAAGTCTAGGTCGTCCTTTCTTCCTGTCCCAGACAATCCTTTGTTGCCTCTAAATGCCTCATTCTTGAGTGCTCCTGGTCTTGTAGATGGGCTCAGTTGTTGACAGTTCATTATTGCGCTTTTGTCCATTTAATCTCCCTTGCTGTGTTTTGCATGTGCATGCCTTAATGAGCTCTGTTGGCAATTAACATGTTTCTAGCAGCAAACCGGTTGCTCAGACATTTGGAGAGTGAAGTGCAGGAAAAGGGCAACGCGGGCTGCCTTGAAGGTTCCCTGCTTCCCAGCCCAGCAAGTTAAGAAGCATCTCCTTCGGATTCCCTTAGGATGCACCTGGGATAAGCCTTCCTCCCATCCAGGCACGCACACACCCCAGCACACGCACCCCCCGCACCCCACATACTGGTCCCTGGCTCCCTCCGCAAAGGAAAAAGAGGCAGGAACATTTGGCTGGTTGGGAGGGGAGGCTTGGAAGGCTCAGCCAGGCAAATGGATATTACACCCAAAGGGATTTCATTTATTATTTTAGGATTCCAACCCTCCTCTCCTCCCTCCCCCTTTTTTTTTTTTAAAAAAAAATCCACACGCCTGCAAATGCTGGCAAGTTTTAAGTGTCATTCTTTACATAAAGGAACCTCTAACCCCCCCTTAGGCACTAGGCCTGTTCAAGCTGTTCATGTTCATGACTACGGCTTTGGAAGAGAATTTCCCCACCCCCTTCTTCTCCTTATTTTTTTTTTTGGGGGGGTGAAATTACATTATTTGAAGCTTGCTGGCAAGATTGCTGAAGTGTGAGCAGTCATGGACAGAAGAAACATCTTGAGAGGGAAAAGATAATTGGAGCCTTTTGTGCGTGTGTGCCTGTGTGTGCCTGTGTGTATGTGCAACAGAATTGCTATCCCCCCCCCTCGATTGAAGCATTTTTAATATTTACAAGAGTTGCATGGGAGGAAATAATGAATCCATGGAAGAGCCCAGTTTGTTGTTGGGAAAAGCTGAGAAGCAAGAAATTGATCACAAAAATGTAAGCCTCGCGTATATGGAGAAGAACAGCTGCTGTGTTCCCCATCTATGGTCCCTCCCCCTTATCCCAGTAGGGGGTGTCCCCAAGGAGGGGATCAAAAATCCAAGATGGCAGCCGTGGTCATGTAATCAAAGTCCTGCTTTTTTTTATTGCACAAAGAAAGGGATATGTTGTGGCCACCAATCTTCACTTTTTCGACCCTCTGCCAATGCAGATGCACCCGAATATATGTATCCAATTGATAAAAGACTACCGCTTAATAAATTCCTTCTTGTTTCCCCCTCTGGCTGGAGTTGTGCCCTTTCATAAAAATTTGCAGAACCTTGATTGTGTTGTTTTATAAAAAAATAAAAAAATTGGGGGGGGGAGGGTAGAAAGTTCTGGTTAAACCGCTCACCATAAATCCCACCATTCTATCATGTTAGAAGAAACAGCGTAGGATCTGCAACCAAATGCGGTCCCCGTTTTCCTTGGGCTGTGATGGGATTGGGAGACGCTGTACTTGGAATAAGAAATCTAGGTAGGCCAGGTTGAGATCCAGAGAGGGATCCAAATGTGGCAGAGTTAGTCCTTATAAAGAGTGCCTCCAACCCGGCTGAGATTCTTCCAGTTCACACAGAGTGTCCCCAAAAATAAAAAGCCATATAATCTTCCAGTGCATGTATTGGGGGCTACAATTCACAACATTCTCAACCAACAGACTCAGAAACTAATCTCAACACTTTGGAGAATCCCAGGATGAGGAATGCTGGTCTAGAGCAGGGGTAGGCAACCTTGGCTCTTTTAATGATTCGTGGACTTCAACTCCCAGCCATGCTGGCTCAGGAATTCTGGGAGTTGAAGTCCAGGAGTCATAAAAGAGCCAAGGTTGCCTACCCCTGCACTAGAGTAATGCAAGTGGTGTGGCTCAGGAGCACATACCTACTGCAATAAACTAGAGTAGCATGAAGTTTAGATGTTGCTTTGTGGAATTCCCAGCATATCTCAATTGACTTTAAGCCGTTTACTTGCAGGACCGCTTACCTGTGAGAGTTTCTCCCCATCCCAGCAGATCCCAAGGGGTTAGGTGTATTCTAGGCACCTCTATTAACCAATATCATCTTCTGGGAGTGAGGATCAACATCATCTTATGGGATCTTCTCTGTCATGGCGCCTTCTTTTCCTCCGGCTGGCTTCCAGAAGGTTTTGAAGACTTGGCTTTTCTGTGAGATGCTGGGCCAGGAGGTTAGGGGAGTCTAATATAATAGGTGTGATTTAAGTTTGGTTATTATCATACTTTCAGTTCTGCTGGGTGGGTTTTCTTGGTTTCTTTTTTTGTTGTTATTGATTTGTAGAAGTTTTATTAGTCTGTTCTTTATTCATTGTCATTGCAGAGAATTCCAGTGTAATATGAGCAGCTCTGTTAACATTTCTAAACAAACAAATAAATCTTGGTAGGCACTTCTGTACAGCAGCTCTTATACTGCAGAAACTTTTCCCAAACAGTTTGCAGCTATACTCCTTGTGTGCAAATTTGTTTTGAATAGCACTAATGGTAGTATTTTGTTTGCTATATTGCTTAGGAGATGCAGCTCTAGAAGATGTCATATATACAAACATGCTAAATTATATGTTACATTAATACAAGGGCTTGGCCAGTAATATATCTTGTGTAGAATAATGTTCCGTAATGAGAAATGAGGGGGGGGGTGAAAATATTGTAAGATCTTTGGATTTAGACCGATAAAATCTTGGCTCATAACACACCAGGTTTAACTGCGGCTGAAAAGAAGGAAATGTGAATTACTGATGTGGCAATACCGGGCGATAGTAGCAAAGAGGACAAAGAATTAGGGAAGATCACAAAAAATATCAAATTCTGAAAATCAAAATTGAAAGATTATGGCATAAACCAGGCATGGTGGTCCCAGCGGTTCTCCGCACACTGCCTGGCATACCAAAAAATCCTGGATCGCAATTAGGAAATATGCGCATTGACAAAATTTCCATCTGTCAATAACAAAAGGCCACACGGCTTGGATCTGCACATATACCCTGCCGATACACATTAACGCATCCTAGGTCCTTGGAAGAGCTTGATGCAAATAAAGACCAAAACCAATTAAAGAACTGGCAGCTGTGATTTCATATTTTTATCTGTGTAAGAATAATGCAGATCCAGTCTAAACATCTGACCCAATGTGTATAATAATCCATTGCATTTTGTTCACCACTTTGAGTAAACCTGGTTCAAAGCGATCATTTATAAATTCGGATGAAAGCTACATAGGATTCAAAACTGCCCTGGTGTAGTTCATGGAAAGTTGCACCTCGATTGTGACCTTCAGTTCATTGTTGAGTTGATCATAACCTTGAGTTCTTTGTAAAAATAATAAAAGGCGGGATACAAATAAATAAATAAATAAAATAAAATGGCAACAACATTAAATATTTCCTTTGTCTGTAGTGTTCAGGGTGAACTTTGGCTAACCATTCTATGTACAGGTTAGCACAACACACTTAATTTAGTTACCAGTTTTCTGCTTCTCACAATGCATGAAATGATAAACTAAGCAAATGGGCTGCATATGCACATTAAGCCACAATACACAAGCCAAAGAACAACCTAATAAAAGTTGTGTGAGTGTAGCTGCTGGGTCTTTCACAAGTTAAGTGTGTTGTGAATTCAGCCTTTGTATGCCTTTTTTTCTCCCCAATCTATTTTAAAGGGTCGTTGTCTGTATAAAGGAGGCAATTTGCATACATACAGCACAGGCAGTGAAAAAAGAAAAAAAACTGCAAATATAGCAACCTGTAACTAATAATACTCTTTAAGTAAAAGAGTGTCTACAGCCAGGTCCTCCACTTACAACTTGAATACCTATTTATGAAGGTTCTGGATAATGATGATCAGTGTATTCCAGTTCCATTTTTTTTCGACTGCACAATACTGTTAACTTACACTGCTACAGTGTAGGTTTATGGATACTTTTTCAGGAATAGTGTATAGGTTTGGGACATTTTGCTGGTCTTCATTCAGTTGCTTCTGATTCTTGGTGATCCCCTGAACAATAGTTCTCCAGGTTTGTCTATCAATAATTGTTTCTTGAGATCCTTTTTAGATTCCTCTTGTGTTGTCAATGACCACATCTAATCATGCTGTATTCAGTTGGTTTCTTTTTCAATTACTCTTGATTTTTCAGGGTCCCCTCCCTGACATTTACATTTTGTGTTCACAGAACCTAAGCCTTAGCTTCATTTGTAGTGCTTTCAGTAAGGAGTCTACTTTTACTTTGTTTAGTACCTAAGAACTTCTTCTGTTTGTAGTCCAAGATAAAACCTCAGAAACCTGGAGTTTTCCTTATAGACCAGGGGCTAATGACCCCTTTCTTAATACCGTATAGGTTGTCCCGCAGATATGCACCCTTGTGAAATGAAAGGGACTTATTTCAGAATAAGCATGTAAGGTTTCAGCAGTATGCTCCTCAATAGTGTTATCTTTTAAATTTTCTATAGATTTTGAGCTAAAAAAAGGGAAGAGAAATGGTGTGAGTACTCTTCTGAAATCCTGATTCAAAGTCAATGTAAATTTCAGAATCTGGATATACACTTGTAGAAACACATCCCGTTCAAGTAGAGTGTAGTCTAGCCTTGTTTTCCCATCTAGGAAAGCACTTAGGTCTAAATCTCTTATGGCTCTGTATATAAATGGGTTCAGATTTCCATTGGAGAAACTAGGAAATAGTTACGCCTGTATCATGCTATTATTAGCCGTTTGCTAAATTTGGCCTTATAGAGTGATACGGAAAACACAAGGGATGGATTATCCATGTTTGCTTTGTCTTCCCTCTGTGTGCTGTGGCCTGTGCTGTACTATTGACATACACAACATCTCATTCATCTGGATTTCTTAAGGTCCAGTTATTTGAGATAAGATGTAATCAAGCCAGAAGGAGCTGGAGGACTTCTGAAAGCAACAGGAAGGGCATAATAAACAAGACAATCTAAGGTGATGCATTAATATTACCTGTACGTAGCCTGTATGCAATGAAATTTCATTTTAATGTATGCCAATTAGTGTACATTCAAGTGACAATAAAGTTATTCTATTCTATTCTATTCTATTCTATTCTATTCTATTCTATTCTATTCTATTCTACTCTACTCTACTCTACTCTACCCTACCCTACCCTACCCTACCCTACCCTACCCTACCCTACCCTACCCTATCCTATCCTATCCTATCCTATCCTATCCTATCCTCCCTTAAGACCCTACTTGCAGAATGCAAAACCTACCCAATCTCACATGGACTGAGAATAAGCTACTTCCACTGATGCTGAGGCAGCTCAGCCTAAAATGGCATAAAATGTTTCTTCAATTCTCTAGGAGATGGCTTATGTTCCTGACGATGGAGACCTGGATAAATAGACCAGAGGTCAAATTTGGTAAAAGGCAGTTTTGTATGTTCAATGTAAAGCCTTTGGGCATTTCTGTGGAGCAGTCTATGGGAAGAATGTAAAAGGAATAACCTGCGAATCAGATGAAGACCTCACTTTGATTTACAAAGAAGTTGCTTTTTGGAGCTGGGAGCCCGATTGCCGTTTTGGGAACATATGACAGATACACGCCTAGAACGGTGGCTAGGGAAGACTTCCTTGTTCATAAAATGATTGACCAAGTGAGTATGGACAGTCATAAAATACTAAACACCAGTCCCACTGCAAGGATGATCTCAACCATTTCCGTGGGATTTGGAAACAGAGACAAGGGCATTGCTGTAAACCTGGCATTTTGCTTTTTGGATGCCAGTTTTCTGCTTAATTTTAAAGTTAATATTCAAAGGACCTTCTCAAAAGAAGTCATCTGGAACACCAACCTGGGAGCCAAATGAAGGCATCTGAGGATAGATTAAGAGCTATTAAAACATATCTAGTTTTGCATGATCTTCAGTCCCCTTTGCCAAGTTTATACATGTTGGGGTTGGCTCTACCCAAGCTTTCAACTCAGGCTCTTTTATCTCCATTCCAGATTCCAACCAGTCTCAGCCATGGACCAGATGCAGAAGAAAAGAAACCTTGCCCATCCCTAGCTTAGAAGAAGAATATCTAAGAGGATGTATGAGCCATGAACTCATTTTGGAGAGGTCTCCTCTATGTGAAACTGTATTGTGCTCACACTAGTATATGCATGACTGAAATACCCCATTTCTCCAGCCGTTTGCTCAGTGTGATGAGATATGGGCACTTTTGCCTGATCTCTCCTATTGTGATTGAAGTGTCGGCATTCAGTTTGAGTTCCTGCAATTACAGCCCCATGTGAAATATCACCTTACCAGGTGTAACGGAGACAAGGACTTGGTGTTAAAAAAAAAACAAGGAATGAGTTATCCTTTTTCAGACCCTCAGGAGGCAGAAAATGCTGTAGTAGCACCTCTTGGAAGTCTAAAAAGTTTCCAAATGGAAGCTTCCAAATTGCCGGCCAACTTTCCAGATGCAATATCCTGGCTTTATTGCGCTTAATGGGAATTTTGCCACCGAGCTAAGCTTGTTGTTCTGATAAAAATCCATATTTTTATACCGAGGACTGCCTAGAAACTGGCACTTTATCCTTTAAAATAATCCAGGGGATCACGAGAGTTCCTTTTTACAGAGTGAAAAATACTCACAGGAAGATGTTTTCTAAAAGCATTTTACACACAAAAATATTTCCAAATATGTATATGCACGTATAGATATATGATGCACTGACTAACACATTTGTTGGAGAAGGTTTTACTGCGAAGTCGAAATCTTTCAAAATTTGAAGGTAATTCTAGAGCTGTCAAACTTGAACTGCCGCATCTTTTTAAAAATAGTTGTTTAGCAGCACTGATCATTGTTTTCCAGAAGGCTACCCTAGTATGGCCCCAACCTAATATGAACTGTGAAAGTTGCCCTTGCACAAAACAGCGTGGCTCTTTACATGTTGTCCAACTACTAAGGGTATATTGCTGGGTTGCAAAAACCTAGATAACCACTAGAGGGTATCAATGAAACAGAGAATATCCCAACTCTTTACTGCCATCGGCTGGTCATCTGAGGTTTTGTAACCCAGATACTGTAGCTAACCCCACTGTAGGTACAAGTACAATTCTTATCAGCCCAGCCAGCTTTATTAAGGGTGAAGAATACCATTCACTAACATTTAGAGGGTCACAGGGATTTTGTTCCAATGTAAAAAACTGAACACATTTCTCCAGGAATCAAAGGAGGAATGTATAGAAGCTGTACTCCTAGATGAACAAGCTGAAAGCTTCCAATTCGTACTTTGCCTGATAGTGTAAATTTCAATCTTTCTGGATGAGTGCATGTGACTTTGTGGGGCTCTTTCTCTATTTAAAATTTGCACCTTTGGAAAGATATAGTAACCTGGATTCTGATTATGACTAATAAGAAGTTACTGATTCTTATGATACTATCTGCTGTAAGGAACGGTTGGAGAACAGCTCCCTGTACACTTGAGAAAGAACAAGCCCCATTAAATAAAATACAATTTACTTTAGAGTAAATATATTCATAATAGCAAGGTAGTTAATAAAAACAATATTTTGGGTGGATAGATCCTTCAATTCCACAATTCCAAAAGCTTAATCTATCAAAGAAAACTTCAGGTCCCCCCCCCCTTTTGGAAAACAAAAGTAATTCCTTTTTCTCATTTACTTGATGGGCAGGCAGGGTAAAGAAATACCAGAGATTTGAACCTGTAGGTAGAAGGAATGAGTTGCAAGGTTTTAAAGCCATTCTTATGAAGAGGTCAAAGGATGCTTTGAACAGGAAATGTTTTGTGTTCCAGAAGTAAATAGAATAGAATAGAGCTGGGAGGGACCTTGGAGGTCTTCTAGTCCAGCCCCCTGGTCAAGCAGGAGGACCTATACCATCTCAGACAAGTGAATGTCTAGTCTCTTCTTAAAAATCTCCAGTGATGGAGCGCCCACGATCTCTGGGGGGTAAGCTGTTCCACTGGTTGATTGTCCTCACTCTCCTCACTGTCAGGAAGTCTGTTAACAACCCACAGTCATTTTGGATGGTGAGTTAGGCAGCATATAAATGGAATAAACAAATCCCATCAAGAAATAAATGTCCTTAAGAAATACGTGGTGCAGGGTGCCTAATGTTTTCTCTTTCTGCCTTGCTTTTTGTGGCAGCCTGTTTTATTTGATGGCATCTCAGGGCACCACAGATTCTTAAATTATCTCTCAAATTTATCCCTGTTGACCACTTGATCAAGAAGCAGATGTAGAAGAGTTGCCTAGATAGGAACACCATCATTATATGCTGCCCAAAACAATCTTGAAGGGCCTTTTAGAAAACTGGTCATTAAAAAACAAGGCAAACATCTGGAGAAAAGGAGGAGAGCGTGTAGCTTTCTGAAAGATGGACTTCGTGTTTTTGATAGGTAGAATTCTGAGGTCCGTCAAGCGGAACCAGAAGCAAAGAGAGAATCCCAGAAGCAAAGCAAGGGAACCTTATGAATCAGACTGGGGTGCTCTCTATACCCCAGTACATGTTTTTCTTTGGGTTATTACTGGATTTTAACCATGCCATTTAGCTCAAAATCTGCCCGTTCGTTCTTCAACATTTTTCAAGATGGAGAGTCCTACTCATTTTAGGGTTCTTGTTGTCCATCCTTAATCTATAATTGTTGCCATTATATTTTTTTCTGTACGTTCAGGGCTCTATTGCCCACGGCTACACCAAACCCAGTTTCTGGCAAGATCACACAATATGTATGGAATATATTATGGAATATATGGAAGCAGCATGTAGAGGAGTCTGAGTACAGGGAACGCCCTCAAAACAGCAAATCCAATTTAAAGTTTTATTTACATATTCTACCTTTAAATTTGTTTGTTTGTTTATTTATTTATTTATGAAACGTATATGCCACCCATTTCACTATCAAGTGACTCTCTGCTAGATTTTCTTCTCTCTCCTGAGGAGAGCCCACAAAAGCAAATGTTTGAGGTGGGAAATCTTGCCCTTTTGCTTTCTTGACCAGGCTGAATACCGACCAGTTATCTATTATGCAACCCATCAAAGCCAGCAATTTATCCATTTGCAAAGTGAGCAAATTATCCCTCCCTCCATCCAGATCCCTCCATCCAACCCTCCATCCTTAAAACTCGAAATATTGACATCCACCTGGATGTTTGATTCAGGCCACATCAATGCCCATCCCCATGGAAGCGTGCAAAAGATCATTTCCACCCCATTCTAAATAAAGCTGAGGAAATTGCACTGCACACACACACACACACACACACACACAAAAACAGTTTACATAGCCGGATTACATAGCTAGCAAACCAGCGGTGGAGACGGCTGTCCCTTTTCCCTTCCCCCCTCCCCAAAAGATTTTCTTCCTCTCTGGTGGGAGGCTGGCACTGAAGAACTGGAGGGAAAGTTTTGAAAATTTTAACTGCCTGTAAATGATGGTGGCCAATAAATGAGGCCCGAGAAGTGAAGGTGGGTGAGATTAGCCAGCGAAGGAGGCGATGTCGGGAAGATTTATCGTGGAAAGGAGGTATGGATGGGAACACCAAGCTGCAGTAAAAGAGAAATAGTAAGTAAGGGCAGAAGGAGAAAAAACCCTATTGCAGGACCTGAGGCTTTGCGGCTGATGCTTTTTTTTTATCTTGAAAATGGGAACGTAAATCAAAAGGCCTGGAAAGGAAGGAAGAGACAGAGATAAAGACAGGCAGAGATACTTCCACATTATTTCCCCTGGTGGGCATTTTCCTTCCAAACCGGTGGGTTTCCTTTCTTCTAATCCAACTTTTTAACTAGGATTGGATTTGTTTTTCTCTAACCTGGTTGAGCGTGTGTGTGTGTGTGTGTGTGTGTGTGTTGTCGTCCTTGGTGTTCCTTTTCAGTCGTGCTAACTTGGACTTCTTGTCTGCCTGGCTAGTTTTGTGCATCAGCGGCCCGGGCAGCTGCTGAACAGACCTTCACAACTTATTTTGTGACTCTCAACACAGCCGCCGAAGGAAGGAGCCGGATGGAAGCGGCCTTGCCCGCCGCTAGCTAGGAAAGCGCCCTCCATTCAACTCGGTCGCTCCTGAGCATTTAAGCACTCCATTAAGCACAGAGCAAAGCTGAACAGTCCCGAGGACGTCGTCCCCAGACACCGGGGGGGGGGGGGGGTGTCCGGCTTAATTCCCGCTTTGCTTGGCCGCTGGGCATGGGCGACGGGAACTGCGTGGGCCCCGGCGCCCGGTCTTGCGGGCGGAATAGACATCAGCGCATTAGGAGGAGAAGCGGGAGCAGCCCAACATCCTTCTTCCCTTAATCCAAGCCCTTGAATTTTTTTTTATTTTAAATGAACATTTCTGGAGCCTGCTGTGGATGATTACATGATTAATATAATAGGTTTGGAGGGTCTGTGTTTCTCCTCTTAATTTGGGTCATTACTCGGAAAGCAAGCAGGAGATCGTTTCCTTGGCGTCCGGGGATTTAGAAGACGGGCAAGCAGCGAGGAGGAGGAGGAGGAGGAGGAGGAGGATAACCACACCGCCGCCACATTTGGGGAAATCGCTTTTTAGGGGAGGGAGGGAGAAAAATAAAAAAGGAATTTAATTGAGGGAGACCAGAAGGTGGCATGTTATAGCTTCCGGTTTCGAGATGAATATATCCACTTTGAAGAATAACCGTCTCCCATCGCTTCCTTGTCCACACACCCCCTCCACACACACACACACACACACACAAACCACCCCACCCCCGGGTCTCTCCCTCCCCAGCCAAGGATGGAAAGGTGCCACCGAGCTGAGAAAGCTGTTTCTTTTCTAACCCGCCGACGAGAAAACAAAAACAAAAACACAGTCCTCCCCGCAACCCACCCACCCACCTACCCACCCAGGAAGGAAGCAGCGGTGGGTGTTAGTGGCAGACGCCTGTGTGTGGGGGGTGGGTGGGTGGGAAAGAGGGAGGCCCCCGCTTTTGCGCTCGCAGGTTGCCGTCGTCGGTGGATCTGCTGGAAGCCAGAATGTCTGACTTCCTCTTGTACGGGAACAAATAAAATGCGTAATTAAATGTGGGCTATTCACATTTCCCCTAGTTGAGAGGGGGAAGGAGCCGAGCCTTGGGGAGGCTGCAAAATCTCTCTCTCTCTCTCTCTTTCTCTCTGCCAACGGGCCTCCCCATCCCAAAAGGTTGGTTTATCGGCATCGCTAGCGGGGGTGGGGGGGTGGGGGAAGGGAGTGGGGAGGCTGGCCGCCGCTGGGATGCCCGAGGCTGGCAAGGAGAGAGGCCCGGCCCGGCCCGGCCTGACCAAGGGGGCTTTTGAGAGGCGAGAGCAGCGGCCTTTTGGCTCGTGGTTTCTCGCCAAGCCTCGATTCGCCGACTTCCCCCTTTCTTCGCCTTCTTTCAGATGCGATCCGAAAGCGGCCCATTCAATAGAACAGCCGGGAAAGGAAGAGGGGGGGGGGAGAAAATCATTGGAGCAAAGGCTGGAAGTAGCCCTTCCCCCTCCCCCTCTTCCTCCAAAGTCCCCGACGGAGGTGGGGGAGGGAGGAGGCTTCTCCTAGCGGTCCCAACCCTCTGCTGGGAGACCCCTGGCCCGGCCTGGCAGGGTCGCTGCGCTTTAGCCTTTTTGCTCCGAATCGCTCTGGGTTTACACAGGAACTCGGGCGTCAAGCGACCCGCTTCGGAATCTCCGCTCCTGTTTAGCTGAGGCGCTTCTTGGGGACAACCATTTCTACTGAAAAAGGGGTCGAGGGATCGGGGTGGGATGGGGGTGGGGGGAGAAAGCCCCGTACACACAGAAGGGAAGGTTTTTTTTTTCTTTTTTTCTTTTCCAGGCCTTGGAGGTGGGAGGCAGTAGGCTTCTACTCTGCTTCTACTATTTACTACGAATAGAAGAGAGTCTATGTCGCCGAGGGTTGACTGGTGGAGTCCACCACAAGTATCACTAATAAATTGGACCAGAATCGCATTATTTCTTTTAAAAATGTAGCTCTGGGGGGGGGGGGACGGGACCTGGAAATACGACTCACGTTAAGCGATTTTTATTGCCTGGGAGATGATATATTCCTTAATTAATCGAGTGGACATTAAAATTTAATTTTACAGTCCTCTATGTACATATTTTATTAACCAATCTGCGGGTGTATTTTGTCTTTACAGTCCTGGGAAACACTCATAAGAATCGGTAGCAGCAACAGAGAATTAAATTGGTGTTTTTCCTTCCTTCCTTCCTTCCTTCCTTCCTTCCTTCCTTCCTTCCTTCCTTCCTTCCTTCCTTCCTTCCTTCCTTCCTTCCTTCCTTCCTTCCCGCAAGGATATGTATACATACATACATACATACATATACATATATGTCTGCATGTATGTGTGTATCCCTTTTTTTTATTTTTTGACACGCATACCAAAAAAACAAAACAAAACCCCGGTCCTTCGCTCGGCTTTGTTTCTGGCCTTTCTCGGCCTTTCGGTCTCTCCCAAGTCTGGCCGAACAAGACCTCCGCTCTGCCGGCCGTGCCGAACGCGGGCGCTGCGCCGGGCCACTTTTAGCTGGGTCCGGTCCTGGAGAGCTCTTTGGAGGAAGGCACGGCGGCGGCGGCGGCGGCGGCAGCGGCAGCGGCGGCGGCGGCCGGGTCGTGCAGCTTCCGCACGTGCTTCTTTAAGTCAAAGTTCCGGCAGAAGCCTTTGCCGCAGGTGAGGCACGTGAAGGGCTTCTTGTCGTTGTGCGTGTGCATGTGGAAGGTGAGGTTGTAGATCTGGTGGAAGGCCTTGCTGCAGACGCTGCACTTGTACTGCTTCTCGCCGCTGTGGGTCAGCTTGTGGTTTTTGTAGTTCCCTGCCGGGAGGAAGCAGGAAGGGCGGAGGGAGGGAGGGAGAGAGAGAGAGAGAGAGAGAGAGAGAGAGAGAGAGAGAGAGGGGTGGGTGGGTGAGTGGGAGGGTCAGCAAAGGAGAGACGAAGGTCGGAAAGCGGCGCAATCGTTCGGCCTTTCCCCGAGAGGAGGCCTTTTGCGGGGCTTGGGTCTCGAGTTGGCCCTGAACCAAGGGACTCGGCCGCGCCACAAAGCGAGCGAGCGAGAGAGCGAGCTAGCAAAAAGCCCAAGTTCAACCAAGCCAAGTTCAACCCCCCCACCAAGTTTTTGACATCTCAGAAATGCCCGTGGCTCTTGTTGACTGAAGGGGGGGCTGCGGGCTCGGCGTCGGATGCCGGCGGCAGCAGCAGCAGCAGCTTCCCCCCCCGCCCCGCCCCGCCCCCCCCCGCCCCGCTTTCTTGGGCCAGGTTTTTTTCCCCGGCGTTAGCAGGCAACCGCCTCTTTGGCGCGGCTTCATTAAGAAAGTGTCCTGCAAGGGAGAGTCGAGAAGTTGTCAAACTCAATCTGCGTCATGGCCACGCCGCGATGCCAACTAACGAATTAAAAAATTAAAGGCCGGGGGTCAGGCGTCCTGACCCGGAGCAAATGGGAGAACCTGGATGGGGGATCGGCCGGAGGGGTGGAGGTGGAGGTGGAGGTGGAGGTGGGGGGTGGAGGGAAGAGACCCGGGACTCCAGACACCTCCAACTTACAAATTGTGGGTCGCTGAAAGCGAGAGGAATTCCTAGCCAGCCGGGGAGAAACCGTGCCGGGCTCGCTGGAAAGTTGTGATTTCCCCCAAACTCTTCCCAGTTTTATGAGAGTTTTAGGAGAATGGCGAAAGAAAACAAAACAAACAAAAAAACCTACAAAGACAGTGGCGAGCAATTCTTCCCGCGGCCCCCTTTGGAAAAAAAAACACTCTCTTGCCGATCCAATTTCAGGCAAAGAACACGACTCAGTCCCGCTTCAGCACTTTCTCCTTTGCTTGATTAAACTGGGACGCGCGGAAAACGAGGGCTTTACTCTCCCACGGACCGCCAGAGGAGTTACTATTTTTCGAAGGGCTTTCATTCTGCTTGGATCGTGCCCTAAGAGGGCCGAATTTACTTCCCCAGTTTTAATGACAAACGGCAGGACTGAACTAGTCCTTCGTTGCAGCCCAGGCTAAGCATTCCTTCTCTCCCCCCCCTCCCCGGGACGTTTGAAGGGGTCACCTTCTGGTAACCTCAAAATCCGCTCAATTCCGCCGCTACATTTTGGCACTGCCAGAAACGCCAAGATTCTATGCCGAACGTTCGCCACGTTCTATTAAGGACCTTCGTCCCGACTGGAAGCCGAAATTTGATCAGGCGCTTAAACATCGGCGGGACATTATTTCCCCAACCTTCCTTCTATTCTCCCCCACATGCACCCACGCCGATCTCCCGTTTGCAACTTGGCGTTCTCCCAGAACGAATTTGTTTCTTCCAGCTAAGAAAAATACATATATATATATATATATATATATATATATATATATATATATATATATATAAGGGCGCAAAGGCAAGCTGGCTTTTCTCTCGCCAAAGAATGGTACTAATTCTTAAGAACGTTTCTATCCTCTCCCAACTCCATCCCCAATTAGCTCTTCGGCGATTCCAACGAATAGGTGCGCGCACAGAGGTCGAGAACTGGTCCAAGCCTGGTCTAAAAATACCTTTTTGATGAAACCCTTTGCCACAAAATTCGCAGACGAACGGTTTGTAGCCGGCGTGGATCCTAATGTGTGTGTTTAGCGTGGAACTCCTATTGAAGGCTTTCCCACATTGGTTACACTTGTGGGGCTTTTCCTGTTGGTGGAAAGGACAGTTAAGCCGCTGCTCTCAAATTACTCACCGCGCTTTTGCCTTTCAAGGCCATCGCCCGAAAAAGCGCGGCGCTTAAACTCACTTTCCCCTTCCCTTTTTTTTTTTGTTTTTTGTTTTTTTAAGGCAACGGAAATACACACCAATCGGACGGGTGTCTCTTCTAAGACCCGGCGTACCTGCGTGTGGATGATTTTATGCCTACAGAGCGTGCTGGCCTGGCGGAAACCTTTCCCACAAACTTTGCACACGAAGGGCCTGGCTCCGGTGTGAACAGGCATGTGCCGGGTGAGGTTATAATGGGCGTTGAACACCTACGAAGAAAGACAAGGCAGGGAACTTTTGAGGCCCAAGTACCGGAGTTCTCGCCACGTTTTAGCCTCTTTAAGCCGGCCAGTCCGAAGGGGGCTAAAAAGGCTGGGTCTGAGGTTTCGTTTTAATGCCCCCCCCCCGGACCATGCCCTCTTCCCCTTAACATCGGGGCCGCCTCTCACCCTTTGTAAAACCGAACCACGCATGTTGTTGTTGCGGAGCCGGGGCTGCCAGTGTTAGGCGACCCAACTTTCTGGCGGCTTATAAAGATTGCAAGGCGGCCAGAGCGACCAGCTAGAGCGGGTTGGGGGGGGGGAAGGGGGTGAGTTTGAAACCTCGTTTTGCGCAGGATGGCCTGGCAGACCAATGCAGGAGGCATTGGCCCCCCGCCCCCCTAATTCAGTCCTCAGCACCACCGCGTAATAATTTAGGGAGCTATTGTGGGTCCCGTAGGAGTGATGGAGAAGCCCAAGGATAGGCCTCTCTTCCCGTTTAAGCGCCCCCGTACCTTGCCGCAGACTTCGCAGGTGAAGTTTTTGGGCTTCCCGTCGGCCGAGGTGCCGCCTCCGCCTCCTCCTGCGCCTGACCCCCCGCCCAGCTTGGCGTGGTGGGCTTTCCCGCCGGGCCTCTCGCCGGCCAGGCTGGAGTTCTCCTTCATCACCTGGTCCAGCTGGCCCGGGAGGCGCTCCTTGTGGGGGTACTGGGGGTTGGGGAACTTCTCCGGCGGGGCCAAAGCGGCCAACTTGGCATTTTCCAGCAGGAAGAGTTTCTGATGGGCGGACAGGGCGGCGGCGGCCGCGGCGGCGGCGGCCACCGGGCTCGGAGAATGCAGGAGGCCCGAGGCGAAGAGTTGGCCCTGCAGGATCTCCGACGGGTGGTAGGAGGAAGAGTCCAGGCAGTTGAAGTAGTAGAGGCTAGATCCGTTGGCCGGCAGGGCCAGAGTCTGGTGGATGACCTGGGGCTTAATCACCCGGCCGGCGGCCGGCAAGGCGGCTTGGCCCAGGGGCGGCGGAGGCGGGAGCTCCCCTTTGCAACAAGCGGCGCAGCTGCTCTTGCAGAAAGCGCCCGTCGAGCCGCCCAGCGCCGCGGCGGCGCCGCAGTGCCGCAGGCTCCCTTTCCAGAGCTCCGAGTAGTTGAGCAGCGCCTTGGTGGGCAGCTCGTAGGCCGGCAGCGGCTGGACCGGGATCACGCCGGGCAGAGGCGAGCAGAGGCTCAGCAGCTTCTTGGCCGGAGACTCGCTCGGCCTGGCCTCGAAGGCGGCGGCGGCGGGTTTGTGATGGGTCTCCGAGCCCTTGGCCATGATCCGCTCGATGGAGAAGGCCAGGCTCTTGGCCGGGTTGGCGGCTCCGGTCCGGATGCAGGCGGCAGGCATGACCGTCTCCAGCGAAGCCGACGAGGCCATCTCTGCGCGGAGAGCGGGAAGGGAAGGGAAGGGCGGCAAAGGTTGGGGATCCGCAGCCGGAGGTCGCCCATAAAATTGACAGAGCCAAGAAGACGAAGAACCGGCAAGAAGATGAAGAAGAAGAAGAAGAAGAAGAAAAAGAAAAAGAAAAAGAAAAAGCGGAGAAGTCAAGCCCAATTAATTCGGCTCGGTCCTGAGCTCAGGATAGGAGACAAATCCATTTAATAAGCGCCTCTTTTCTTCCTTCCTTCCTTCCTTCCTTCCTACCTTCCTTCCTCTCCCTCCCTCGCTCGTTTCCCCCCATCCCCGCATCTCCTCCTCCTCCCATTTGCATTCAAATGAACCGGCTGAGCGCAGGGGGACCAGACCGCTGCTCATTCGTTCAGTAGCAGAACGCGCGCCAGGAAAAAGTCGCCGGCAAACTCCGCAAGCCTTTCCGTGCGCAGGCGAGACGGCCTGGCCTGGGATATTTTGCGCGGAGGAGGCGGAGGGGGGGGGGGAAGGAACAGGCAGGGAGGCAGGCTGCCCACCCCAGCCTACCCCGCGACCTCTTTTCGCTTAAGAGCGATGGCGTGACCCCCGAGAGGCAGTGGGGCGGAGAGGGGAAAGGAGGGGAGGGGGGGGAGCCCGGCCTAAGGGGGGGGTGAGTTACCTTTGCTCGACGACGCATCCGAGCCCCGCAGTGTAGCCGCCGCCCGGTCAGACCTGGATAGCAAGCGTCTTCCCGAACGTCCCTGGCATTTCAAGCTGACATCACACGAAGTCACTTCAAGCCGAGTGACACGGGATTTTTGGCCACCGTGCACAGGCGGGCGGGGAAGCGAGAGGGAGGCAGAAAGCGGAGCGAGGGTTTTCTTTTTCCTCAGCCAAACGTTCAGCCCAGGTCTGGACGGATGGGAGGGGTGAGCAGAATAAAGGAACTCCCCCCCCCTCCTTTCCAATTTAAGGCACACCCTGGATTTCTTCCGCGAGAGCCTTTCCAAAGGGAAGAAGGGGGTGGGGGAGGGGGGGAGTCGGAGAGAGGCGCGCGGGCGGGGGGTGGGGTGGGGGGGAAGTGGAGAGCAACTTGCAAACGCCGAAGAGTCGTTTTGCATGTGGCAAATTAAGACGGAAAGTGCTATTCGCAAGTTGGGGCGCCAAACAAATCGCGCAGCCGGGGGAGAAAAAAAAAAGAAAAGAAAAGAAAAAAAAAGAAAAAAAAAGCCGCCCAGGAGAGGCGAGCGGAGCTGTATTTATTTTAACCAAAAGTGGGGGAAAAGGAGGAGAGAGAGAGAGAGAGGAGAGGAACAAGGGTTCAGGAGTTGAGTTCTCTCTCTCTCTCTCTCGTTGAGTCCAATCGGGACAGATCGTCTTTCCAATCAGATCTTTTGGCGAAAAAGAAAAAGAAAGAAAGAAAGAAAGAAAGAAAGAAAGAAAGAAAGAAAGAAAGAAAGAAAGAAAGAAAGAAAGAAAGAAAGAAAAAGTCGCCGGGAAAACCCAGTCTCAATTTAAGGCCGGCCGGCCCGCCTCCCAGCTTTTGGAGCTCGCCTCGGCCGAAAGCAGCTCTTTTAATTAGGTCCTGGAGGCGTAAATACGAATTAAACGCCGTTGAAGGCTGGCGCCCAAAGTCTTGCGTTTCTATAGACCGGCCACCTGCTTTTGCCAAAAGACGAACGGATCCAGTCAAACCAGCGAACAAACAAGCAAACAGTAAACAAACAAACACACGCCCAAGATCTTTCCAAGGGCGAGGTGGGGTTTTCACTGGGGCGGTGAAGTCCCCCCCCCCCTTTTCACAAAATGCAGGGCTGAAGTGACACCGGGCCCCTCTCTCTCTCTCTCTCTCTTTTTTAAATTTCTTTCTTGAATTCTTTTCTTTCTTTCTTTCTTTCTGTGTGTTGTTGCATATTTGTTTCCCTTTTTTTTTAAAAAAAAAAAATCCTAATAATGCACCAGAGGTGTTTTTAATTTTAATTATTCTTTTTCTTTCTCAACTTCAAATAGGGGAAATTTACAATTATCAAAGGGTGTGGGGAAAAAAAAAAAAGAAGCCGAGAAGGGAGGGAACAGAGAGAACTAGAAACTTGAATGTGTTTTGTATGTGGGGAGGGGGAGGTGCGAAGAAATTGTCCACGTTCCACCTAGCGGGGGAGGGGAGGGGAGGGAAGGGGAGACTGCCCCGTTTTTCGGGGATTCGCCCCCCCCTTCCCCGCGATTGGGAGCTGCCTCAAAAACTCCTTCAATAGGCGAGACTCTAAAGCGCGGCAAGACACCTGATTTTTCTTTTTTATCAGCAATAAAGGGACGGATTATTGGGAAGGGAAGGAGGGAGGGAGGGAGAGAGAAAGGAAGGGGGGGGAGAAGAGAGGCTTCCGCAGTGGGTAAAGTAAGGCCTGAATACCCTTCTTTTAATTTTTCCATGTTTTTTTATTTATTTAAAGGGAAGGGTACTTCGGAGGAATCTCGCTTTTATTGTATTATTTTATTGTTCACAAAAGGTGTCCAAAGCGGCTGTTTGCCGTCTCTCGCTTTCACCTGAGGAACACAACGAGCCCCCCCCCCCAAAAAAAGAGGAGGCACCGGCCACAACGCCAACTTCAGAGGGGGGAGAGAAGAGAAAGGAGCAAGGGGTGACCCTGCTGTTCCCCCTTCCACCCCCTATCCCCCCGTTTTGTTCCCGGATCCTAGACACCTTCCAAAAGGGCGGCGGAAACCGCCCGAAGTTTTAAAAAGCGGAGGGACTTTTAATAGTTCGAGTAAGGCGTCGCTTACTTCAGCTTACTCCCCGGGTGTTAGAAGGGAGGAACAGCTGTCTGCTTCTCTTAGGCTTCGTCCGGAATACAACATCCGCCTTCTCCCTCCCTCCCTCCCTCCCCCCCCCTCCAAGCAACCTACCCCCCACCCACCCCAATTTGTGCAGTGAGCGTTTGATTGCTCTCTTTTTAAAGCCACGTTTCTAGCCCTTATGGCTGAGGCTTGAAAGAAGCGGTCGGGCTTTCCCCAGCAAGCATGCTGGGCGACAGCCGCAATCTCGGGTTAGCGCTTTGCAAGTCTCCAGTCGTTGAGTCTCGGGTAAGGGCTTGTGGTGTGCAGAAAATTTCGGCTTTACTCGCGAGAAAAACCTTCCTTGGGGGCCTGGTGTCAAAATAAGCCGCCGGAGGTCCTCCGGATGGGCCTGACCCCGAACAGTGAGACCCAGTTTCTAGTGAAACATCTCAAGTCTAAAAGTGACTTTTAGAGGTCACATCTCAGCCTCTTGGCCAAAAGATCTGGGGGGAGGGGGGGGGCAAAGAACGACCAGAATCTTTCCATAAGGCCTTCGGCTACTTTGCAACGGATCTCCGTTGCTTTCTGAGCACCCCCCCCCCCGATTTCCAGAGCCAATGCTTCTCTGAGCGGTGCTGAGGATTGAGATATGGCCTTCCTCATTCGCTAGTAACGCAGACCACAACTCCCAGCATCCCCAGCCACGGCTCAAAGCAATTGAAGGTGTATTATTGCGTTCCATTTCCTCACAGGCATGGAAGGGTACTTTTCCTGAGATCCAGCGTGCGGGGGGGGGGGAGATTATCTAGGCTAGATCCCACCGCAGAAGGAGTGAGCTGCACACCGCAAAGGCTTCCTGCTCGTGGGGAAGAGCAGCCAAGCGCGGATCTTGAGTGTCCCGAAGCCTTGCGAGTTTAGTTCAGTTCAGGGCCTGAAAAGACCTTCAGGGCGAAGAGTTCAAGCCCCGGACATGGCACTTTTTAAATTGTGGTCGGCCCAAAAAAAAAAGAAAAAAAAAAGACCTCCAATTGCCCGGCCTCTTTGGGGGAATGTTTCCTTCCAGCTGCCGGGAGAGTAAGATTTGGGGGCTGGTAGCTCCGGGCCCCGAGCAACCGAAGCGGAAGGGCCCTTTCCCATTGAAGGCGGCCAAGCAATACTTATTAAAAGTTGGGGGCAGCGCCTGGTCCTGGTGTGGCCGCGAAAAGGGGCCAACGGCCCCAACCGAATCCAAGTCTAACTCGGAGAACCGAGTTGGGGGCTACGATGAAGAGCTGGAGACGGGGGTGGGGTGGGGGGTGGGAAGGGGAATCCCCGGCACGGGGGCGCCAATCGCAGGGCCTCCTCGGCCGGGGCGATTGGAAGAAGCTTGTGCAGTGGGCGAGTCTCGCTCTAGGGCCCGCAGGCAGGAGGGCCCGAAAGCCAGATCGGGGACTGGAGTCAAGGGGTCGAGACCAGCAAGACCCGACCCCCCCCCCCAAGAAAAGTCGGCCGCGCCCCGGGCCTCTGCCACCGTCCTCTTGCTCCTGGTTCGAGACCCAGACTAGCTAGGCGGGCCTTAGCCGGCGGGCCCCTTCCAGGAGCCTCTTTCTCCGAGTCACTCCCGTTGTCCGGTTCGCATCTGCTCCCGGTCCGTCTCCGTTTCGGCTCCTGCGGGGCCTGCGGGACGAACGGGCGAGCCGGGCGGCGGCTTCGGGCTTCGGGCTTCTGCAAGAGAGGATCGAAGCGTTGGGCGACGCGTTTAATCAGCCGCCGCCAAGCTCTTCTCCTCCCGCCTCCGCCGCTTATCCCGAGCGGAGGGTTGAGACCCCTTTTACACCTCGCCGCTCGCACGTTAATTAATCTCCATCTAACCCTAATTGCAGCTTCGCCGAGCGCCGCTCAAACAAGCTCACCCACACAACAAACAACACGGCGCGGACTTTCTCTCCCGATTTACTCCCCGCTAACGCGTTTGAGTAATCATTAACTTCAGGCCCGGCGAAGGAGGCGAGCAAATATTTGCTGTAAACGAGGGGGAAAGCGAAGCAAGAGGAACGCTGTGGGCCAGGCTGGCGCGCCCGGTCCCCGGCCCGGAGTCCCCCGCAGGATCTCCTGAAACCACCCCGTGGCGCTCGGGGGGGGGGGAAGGAGCTCTCCTCCCTCGGCCTGCCCCCCCCGCGCCAGCCAGACCCCGGATTGGCTTCGCTTTCTTTCCAATCTGCGGCCCCTCTGCGCCCCTTTCCCCGTTCGCGCCACTTAGATCCGCGTTGCGGCGGGTTCAGCCTTTTCCCTCGCCAAGGAAGGGAAGGGACTGAAAAAGGGACTTGACTTCTGTCCTGGCCTAATCCGGATTCCCCTTCCTGTGATGCAGGCTGAAGTTTGGTTGGGGCACCAACAATCCAGTACAGCAATCGAAGCTGTTTTAACCGGATTCCGGTCGAGACTAGAGGATCTCCTTGGTCTCTTCCGGCTCCCTTGATTCCTTGACTGATTCCTAGTCTCGCTCCCGGAGCGCCCCGCAGCTCTGATCTACTAACAGTCAAACAACGCGCAATCCTTTCCCTCGCCGGCTGGTGCTGCCTGCCTTGGAAAGTCGCATCTAGCACTGATGATATATTACCTAGTTTGGGCAACGAAACGTCTGCAAAAAAAAAACCCCAACCGACCTCAGAGAACACCAAGAACCCCTTCAAATCGTATCTTCTCCAGCGTCGAGACACCCACCCGAAAGCCCCCTCCCGACTGGATGGTGGGGAATGGAAGGATTTATATTCCTTGCAGACAGCTGGTCATTTGCCTTCTTTTATGGGAGTTGTAGGGGCCATTTGGAGGTTTATACCTGTGTCCTGAGGGTCCTCATGCAAATGATCAGCTGTCTGCAAGGAATATAAATCCTTCCATTGCCCACCATGTGGTCAGAGCCGAAGAAGCTTCTTGGATGAGAAGCGAAAGGCCTTCAAAGAAAAACAAAGGAAGTCCGGTTGCCTCCTGAAAAAGCACCTTTGGGACAACCATGACCTGGATGGTTGAGAATCTCCATAGACATTTAGCTGTGCACTTTGGGATGAACTCCCCTCCCCTTGGCTGCAATCGTGCAGCCAAGCCCTGCCTGGTATAGGATCTCTTTCTCGAGCAAGGGGTTGGACTAGAAGACCTCCCAGGTCCCTTCCTACTCTCGTTATTCTATGCTCTATGTCCCAGCGCCATTCCCAAAACCTTGAGCGGCTGGTCAGGAAAATGAATCCTGGTTCGCATTGGGGAGATTGATTGATTGATTGATTCTTTCACCCAAGCATAATACACATACAACTCATAAAGGGAGAATATTTGTAACTCAGGGTTGAAATGAATCACTACTCCCGAGTAATGAATGGTACGTGGGGGTGGGTGGGTGGGAATCCGGACAGTGCAATGTTTGGGAGAGAAAGAGGGATTAAGTGGGTCATTGCGTTGGAACCCGTGTTCTTTTTTGGGGAGGCTTGATCACGGGGAGGAAAACCAGGGGGCGAGAAAGCAAGGGACGCCAGGCGTGAGAATCCTCGTAAGTATCCGAAAGGGGTTTAAAACAAACCACCCTCGCAAAAAAAAACAACAACAAAAAACAACAACACCGCAATTAAATTTGCGCCAGTTTACTTCGACTTGAAGGTAATCTCCGTCTCTTTCTTGCGAAACACACTTTCGTTCTTTTACTATCTCGTCGGGGTGAGTTCTACCGTCCCCTCACACGTAAAGCACACACGACATTTTGGTCAAAAGGGCGACGTCTCCTATAAAGATTCCTGCCCCGCAAAGAATATTTACAAACGGTACTGTAGGTTGAGGTTGTGGGGATGGGGAGGTTGAAGTCGGCAGAAGCGACTTTCAGAAGTTGCCGTTTTGTCACTGGAAGTGGGGGGGGGGGGGGGGGGGGGGGGGGAGGCGCAACAGCAGACTGGAAAGAAAGTTAAGTAGGGGTGGGGAAAAAAAGCGAAGTCCGATGCCTCCAGGCGGGAGAAGCAAACGCCCCTGAACGCAGCAGGAGTTATTCGGGCTATAAAGTAAATGAATGCCGGGACAAGGGGACGTCTAAAAAGGAACAGGAGATGCTAAAAAGGGGAGAAGGAGAAGACAAACGAAGGGGGTCGAAAAAAACAGGGAACGGGGGAGACCCGCAATTGATTTGGGCAGGCAGACCGGGAGCCTCCCTTTTTGGGCTTCTTTGGGGAAGCAAGCCGAAGAGTTTTCCTTGCCTGTGGACTTGCGCAAAGAGTGCGTTTGATCCCGCGTGGGGCCCTCAGGGGTCTTACACGAGCCTTTGGGCCAACTCGCAATTCTCTCCGCGCTTATTCTTGATTGACCCAACCCAATCCGGATTGGGCGGGGTGTTGTCTGTGCGCCTTGCCCTTTGCTGCCAGGTCGCGTTTTGTCTTCCCTTCTCCTCCTCGACCCTCCTCTGGGGGAGAAGGTGGGGAAGGGGGACCTCTTCGCTGCCATCATCCAGCAGGCCCCCAGCAGGGCAGAGAGGGGAACCCCGCCTCCTCCTGTTCTCTTCCCATTGTTTGCATACGGCCTCCCCCCCCTCCCCCCCCCCCCCCCGCCTCTCCTCGACTTCTTAAAACCCCCATTGTGAAATGCTTGCCTCTCCTCCACTACTAAGTGCTTAGGGTCCCCCGGTCCCCGAAACCTGCCGCGCGCTTCACTTTCTAACAGGACCGCTCGCGAGGAATCCAGGGAAGGGACAACCGAGCGCCGGTTTAGCATCTCCGGCCCTCGGAGCGAGGCCCAAAGAGATCAGCTGGCCAAACATTTAAAGGGGGGGGGGCGGCGGCGGGAGGGAAGGCTAGCCTTTTCCCGCTGGAACTCGCTCAAGCTCAGGCCAAAGTTAGCAACAAAGATGGTTAGGGAAGCGGAGGCTAAAACCCCATGAAGACCGGTTGCAGGAGCTGGGCATGGCTAGTCTAGTGAAGAGAGAAGGACCAGGGGAGACATGATAGCGGTGTTCCAATATCTGAGGGGCTGTCACAGAGAGAGGAGGGGATCAACCTATTTTCCAAAGCACCTGAAGGCCAGACAAGGATGGAAACTGATCAAGGGGAGATTTAACCTAGAAATAAGGAGAAATTTTCTGACAGTGAGAACAATAAACCAATGGAACGGCTTTGCCTTCAGAAGTGGTGGGGGCTTCATCACCGGAAGCTTTCAAGGGGAGACTGGACAGCCACCTGTCTGGGATGTATAGGATCTCCTGTTTGGGCGGCGGCGGGGGGGGGGAGGAGGGGTTGGACTAGATGACCTACAAGGTCCCTTCCAACTCATCTGTTATTCTGCTATTGTGCTATTCTGTCATTCTGTCATTAAGTCCAAAGGGATTTCAGCCTACTCTTCTAGTGAGACCTGCAACTTTCCGCTAAAGGATCTGGCCCTTTATCTGTCGTCTCCAGGTTCCCGCTGAGAAGGAGAGGTTGCTCGGAGAGTGAGAGCTAAGAGGCAAGATCTGGGTCATTTCGCCCCCCCCTCATCCCCCTGCCCGCCTCCCACCCAGCGTGGGGCGCTTTCCTCCACGGCTTGCCTGGGTGGGAACTGCGGGCGGGACCTAAAGCTATCCATCCTCGGCTTGCAATGCTCTTGGGGTAAACCCGTCGCGTTCTGAAGTTGTTCTTTTGTGGCCCTTTTAAGTCAGACCTAGACAGGCGCTTGACTCGGACCAGAAGAAGGAGCGCTGGGTAGTCACTTCAAGGAAAGCTGGGGGGAGAAAGAGCTTGCTTTCTTAGGGGGGCTGCAGGAAAGGGCTTGGGAAAGAAGGGGAGAAAGTGGCGCATCTCTCCCCGTCTGTTGTCATCAAGATGTGCTGGATTATCTTGTCATTTATCCGTACTCTCTAGAAGTTGAGTCATGGACTTCTCTTTGCAGTCCAGCGGCTCAACTTCTGTCTGGATGACTGAGAATCTTCATCGACATATTTCTCCCAAACTATAAATTGCCATTCTAGCTGGATGATGATGAGATGCAACCCCACAAATCTGTTGAGAATCTGGTTAGCAAAACTCATTTTAGCCTAACTTGCCTATCATCTCTCTCTATCACTTCCTCTGCTCTCTCTTGGATCACCAAGCTGATCTCAGCAGATCTTTTTCATGCAGTGTTTTGAGAGTGTGCATTGCACCCTCCCCTAGAGAATCCGGTGTTCACTCTTTTAGAGTCTGCTTTCTATGGAATATGTTTACTCTCTCTCTCTCTCTCTCTCTCTCTCTCTCTCTCACACACACACACACACACACACACACACACACACAAAAACACACACACACACACACACACACACACGGAGGGAGGGAGGGAGAGAGGGAGGGAGAGAGAGAGGGAGGGAGAGAGAGGGAGGGAGGGAGGGAGAGAGAGGGGGAAACATACATACCTACATATTTTAATTAAGTTTGACATCATAACATAAAAGGGAAAGAGAATGACAAAAGAATAACATGACAAAAGTACATCAAACAAACATAACAAAAGTGACTTCCACCTTTTTTACTAGATATAGTAAAATAATATATAGTATATATATTGTATAAAGTACAATAAAACTACTTTTTATATTTTTATTGTTTATCTATGTTTTTAATCTCTGTACAGTTTTATTTTTTTATGATTGTAAGCCACCTAGAGAGTTACCCTGAGGTAAGATGGACAGCCAATAAATTTTATAAACAAACAAACAAAGTTTTGACATCATACATTAACTAACATAACAGGGAAAGGGAATGACAAAACAATTACATGACAAAAAGTGCCTCAAACAAACATAACAAAAGTGACTTCCAACTTTTTTTTACTAGATATATACAATAAAACTACCTTTTATATTTTTATTGTTTATTTATGTTTTTATCTCTGTACAGTTTTATTTTTTATGATTGTAAGCCACCTAGAGTTAAGAGGTAAGATGGACAGCCAATAAATTTTATAAACCAAGTTTTGACATCATACATTATCTAACACAACAGGGAAAGGGAATGACAAAACAATTACATGACAAAAAGGGCCTCAAACAAACATAACAAAAGTGACTTCCAACTTTTTTTACTAGATATATACAATAAAACTACCTTCTACATTTTGTTTTATTGTTTATTTATGTTTTCATCTCTGTACAGTTTTATGATTGTAAGCCACCCAGAATTACCCTGAGGTAAGATGGACAGCCAATAAATTTTATAAACAAACAAACAAAATAAAATTTCTCTCTCTAGGTTTAAAGAAATAGTACCATCTATATAATATCTTAAAATACAATCTACACACTAAAAATCAGTGTTCATTAAATGTTCTCTTAATTTACATTTAAAAGTCAATAAGATATCAAATGTAAATAACCTTATATTTAAAAAGCTACAATATTTCTGTAGCCAAGTCAAACTCATGCAGTTTTCTTGGCAAAGTTTTTTCCTGGAAGTGGTTTGTCCTTGCCTTCTTCCTAGGGCTAAGAGTGTGAGACTGGCCCAAGAACACCTAGCTGGCTTCTGATCCAAGGTGCAACTAGAACTCACAGTCTCCTGGTTTCTAACCTGGTGCCTTAACCCAGAGGTCACCAAGCTTTTCATGCTGGCGGCCCAGAGGGAAAGGGAGCAGCTGGGAAATTTTCATATGCGGATGCGCGTGCGTGCAAAAACGGGGCCACGCACACCCACATGGCGCTAGAGGCCCAATTTGCATAGGCGCACAGGAGCTAGCTGCCGCTGCTAGCCCTAGACAGTTTATTTTACATAATACATTTAAATGTAATTAAATATTAAAATGATTAATTGCATTTAGGGTTATTCTATTCTATTCTATTCTATTCTATTCTATTCTATTCTATTCTATTCTATTCTATTCTATTCTATTCTATTCTATTTTATTCTATTCTATTCTATTCTATTCTATTCTATTCTATTCTATTCCATTCCATTCCATTCCATTCCATTCCATTCCATTCCATTCCATCCCCCTACCCTACCCTACCCTACCCTGCCCTACCCTACCCTACCCTACCCTACCCTACCCTACCCTACCCTACCCTACCCTATCCTATCCTATCCTATCCTATCCTATCCTATCCTATCCTATCCTATCATCTTATTGAAAAATTCAAATTATTGGCAAATTTTGTAGGGCTTTCTGGGCCAAGTTTAAGGTCTTCATAGCCTTTAAGTGGTTCAGGTTCTCTAACCCCCCCCCAGGATGATTAGAATCATGTTATACTTCATTTTGGTGGGCTGCATCTAACATTCTGTATTTCTTTTGCTTATGCTCCATCTTTTCTTCATCAGATGTTCTTGCTCTTTTGCAGGCTGCTTCCATTACAAGTTGCCTTAATGATACCACCTGTAGCATATTTGTTCATGCATTCAGTTATTTTACAATTTTATTTTTAAAAAATCATCCATTGAGAAGACTGGGCAGTGGACAACATAAAACATAAAATCATCTCAACATAACTAACCTCTCAAAACTTGTAAAAATCAGCTTGAAATGTAGTTAAAAGATGGCTGTCCAGTGACCATCAATTTAGTTATCGAAATCCCATTGAAAAAAACAAACTGTTCAGTCGTTTTCAGAATGCCAAGACCAAAAGACCCAGATGTGTCCCTTGGGGGGGGGGGTGTCTTCATAGGATTGTGGAAAACCACAAAAAAGATCTACTTACTGGCCCATGTTTTCTTGACCTCTCATGGCCTGATGCTTTAAGTAGACCCTCCTTAGCTGACCCCACAAGAAAAGCGATCCTTAATCTACCTTAATAGCAAGCCATATAGGGCTTTGCAAGTTATACCCCTCACTTTGAATTGGGTCCAAAAGCCAACAAGTGGTCAGTGCAGTGATTGAAGTCTATGGGACTGTCTTTCAGAAGTGTTCAGAAAGTCAAGATGGCGGCCATCATTGCACAACTGTAGCTTCGCCCAAGGTGATTACAAACTCCATCTTGACATTTTTGACCACCTCTTCTCCACAATGCCCCTGATCAAGTAGCTATTATTCTGCAAGATAGGGTTTCCTGTGCTTGTAGTCTGGCTGTGTATTCTCTACCAGCTGTAGCTTCTGCATCATCTTCAAAGGAAGTGGTGTGCAGCGCCTGTTGCGGTAATCAGCCATGTCATGATAATACAGCCATGTGCAGAAATCTAACCAGGACTTCCTGCCCTTGATGTAGTCTGTGGTGTTTTTTTTCTGGATATACGTGTGTAGACTGTCAAGCAAGTACATCCGATGACATAGACTGGAATGGTAACCACCATTATTAGCATGCAATGGTCTCTACAGGATCCCGGAGGAAGTCAGCAGTCTGAAGACTTCATCCTCTTATGAATGTACTGCAAATTCAGCAATACACTTTATGTGTTATAAAAAGCAACCTTCTTGTCAATCTGATTCCATCCAACCACCTGGCTTGTCTTCCAGGCAGAAAAAAAATAAGTCATAACATGTTTGTTTATTTCAGTGACTGTCTCTCTTGCATTGCAAATGAGCCAATGTGTCTATGATGGGCACAGCAAAATAATCTTGCCTTTTGCAATGCTTGCCCATCTCTCAGCTTTCAGCGTCTTCCCATTCAACCACACTCTTATTTTTGTACTTCTGGCACCTGTTGTTGACTTAATCTTCTGACATGTTCAGATTAAAGTTTTCTCATCCCACTGTTGTGTGTATTTAATCAGTTTGATCTACATATTAGCCTGCTGCCTCCGTCTAATTTGTTTGCTGAGTGTTTTTCTTTGTTTTGACCCAAAAGCCACTTCCATCCTGGCAGAGGGCTTCTGCAACATTGTATGTAATCTCTGCATTTCATTTCCCATAAAATTTCGGTCATTGCGGCAAATACAGATTTAGCGTCTCAAATCACAAAAAGAGTAAGGATGGAGGATGAGACTCACTACTACTGCTTATTTGGAAGATGAATTAAAAATGAATTAAAATTAAATTGAATTAAAAATATAACATCTTAAATTATGAAATTAAGACTGGGGGAAAGTATTTCTATAGGCAAATGTGTATAGGAGATGACCAGGCTGAATCCAAGGGAGGGGTCAAATGCGTCATAAGTCATGAGTCTCTGTGCACCTGCAAGAGATCTAAGTTCAGCCCACCTTGAATGCCTCTCTGATCTCCTGTGCATTTCCCTTAAGCTTAAGCCTGTAATAAATCTTTATATTCATTTGAACTGCCTGAATTTCCTGATTTCCCCGGCACTTGACAATATAGGCACTTATATTTGATTATGAGAGTTTACTTGTGGCCCAAAGAACTGAAAACTTCAGTTCATAAATTCATCAGCATTTTAATCTTGTAGACTTGCCTTAAATAATTTTCTAATTTTGTTCTCAACAGAAATCAGAATCTTTTACTATTTATTGTGGGCATGCTAGGAATCATGGGACCTTAAATGCAACCCCTCAAGAAAAAAAGACAATTGGGGATATGCCATCACATCCCTTTCTATATACTCCTGTCAGGCGCAAATAATCAGGAGCATTCATTGAGTTCAAAGCACAGAAAAGTTTATTTTTGCTACCTATACACAAGAGTTTGGTCAACTAAGGGTCAAAGCTACCTTAGCAATAGATAAGGGTCAACGGAATTCATGGGGGTGGGAGGACTGGACTTATGTCTGTTGTGGGAATGCAAAGATTCCAAGCTGATGACACATTTAACCCCACCTTCCTGTTCAGCCTGCTATTCTCCCACAATTTCTCTTCAAATATTTCATTAAAACCTACTTTTCCTCAAATATGCAACCACACTGCATACCAGTTTGCTGCTAAAGCAGTAACAATTTATCCCCAGAATTTAAATAGCAAAGGCAATAAATTCATCTCACCCCACGGGAAGACATCTGAGAGAGGTTCTAGATAGTTTGATTGGGTTAATACCAAAGGCCAGGTTCTTATCCAATGCAGACAGAATACATATTCTCAGTATCACATGTTACATTGGATTTCTTCCCATGAAGAGGCTGCTGGACACATTGCTCCTTTGTAAAATTTCATTTTGGCTGGGCTACCTGCTTCTTGGAAGTAAGTATTTATTTTCTGAATGAAGTTCATTGATCCAAACATGCTATATCAGTGTTTCTCAACCTTGGCAACTTTAAGATATGTGGACTTCAATTTCCAGAATTCCTCAACCAGGGGAGTTTGGGAGTTGAAGTCCACATATCTTAAGGTTGCCAAAGTTGAGAAACACTGTGCTAGATCAGGGGTGTCAAACTCGCGATGTCACGTGATGTGTCGTGATGTATCGCAACTTTTTTTCCATTGCTGGCAATGGGGTGGGCGCGGTTTTGCTATGATGCATCCGGCCCGCGGGCCGGCAGTTTGACACCCGTGTGCTAGATGGTAGTGCTTGGCCAATAAATTTTGTTTCAGATGAGCAAATCATTCCTTGACACCATTATTTTAACCTGTTAGGAGGGTGATAATTCATGAATGGTCTATTCTTTTGATCAGAGCTTTGGATTAGCTACTTCAAAGATTCTTCTCAGCTTTACTGGCAGGGCCAAGATTTGAAATCATATCAATATTGTCAGGTAATGGACTCTTTGGGAAAATATCTTTTAGTTTAAATTTATCGTTTAATTAATATGGCCTGTTAGGAGGCACAGGTATAGTAACATCAAGCTTTGCTCCTTCCTCCTGTAATGGGAAAAAGTAGGCGCAGGTTGAAAGCACAATTAAACTTATAATGAATTATGGCATTGTTTTCCTATTGTCTCTCTCTGCAGGAAAAGATACATGCATGGAACTGTCTTGGCACTTTTTAAAATTCATAGCAAGAGTTGTCTCCTGTCTTCTCTTAACTTCAGGGAGGATTGCTTGCAGCTTTTCTGGCACAATAGAGAGATGGTATACCATTGTCATCTTCTGGGATAAAGCAATGTATTTAAAAATAACTTCAGAGCATGGTATTAACAATAAGAGAATGTCAGAAAAATAACTTCTCCATGGCTTATACATTGTTAGCATTCACAGGGATGAATGAATGAATGTTAGCATTCACCTTATTCTGTAGATTCCAACAGAGTAACTATAGATCCAATCAGCCTCTTAAACTTTAAAAGAGCTGATTTTAACAAACCCAGAGAGAGCCGAAGAAAAATTTCATGGACAAAAATCCAAAAGGGGAAAAGAAGTCAAGAAGCGTGGGAAACACTGAAAAATATGATCATAAAAGCCCGGTCCAACACAATACAACTGAAAAAGAAAATCAAGAAACCCAAGAAGAAACTAGCATGGTTGGACAAAGAGCTCTGATAAACTGAAAGACAAAAAGGATAAGTACAAAAAAATATGATCATAAAAGCCCGGTCCAACACAATACCACTGAAAAAGAAAATCAAGAAACCCAAGAAGAAACTAGCATGTTTGGACAAAGAGCTCTCTGATAAACTAAAAGACAAAAAGGATAAGTACAAAAAAATGGAAAGAAGAGCACATAACTAAGGTAGAATATCAGTAGAAAGCCCAAACCTGCAAAGATGAAGTCAGGAAAGCAAAGGCTCAGAATGAACAAAGACTTGCAACAAAAGTCAAGGATAATAAATAAAAAAAAGTTTCTTTCAATATATAAATAACAAGAAAAAAGTCAAGGAAACAGTTGACAACAGAGAGAAGATGTCAAGGAAGTAACAGACAGTAGAGAGAAAGCAGAGCTGCTTAACTCATTCTTTGCATCAATCTTCACTCAAAAAGAAACTATAGCCCAACCTACCAAAAACAAAACTGTAAAAGACAGACTAGAAATAAAAATTAAAATAACCAAGAAAATGGTAAAAGAACACCTGTCTGACCTTGATGAATATAAATCACCGGGACATGATGGATTACATTCCAGAGTTCTGAAGGAGCTGGCAGATGCTATCTCAGAACCATTGTACCATATCTTTAAAAAATACTGGAGCACCGGGGAACTACCAGAGGATTGGAAAAGAGCTGATGTGGTTCCCATCTTCAAGAAAGGGAAAAAAATGGACCCAGGAAACTACAGACCAATCAGTTTAACATCAATACCTGGGAAGATCCTAGAAAAGATGATCAAAAAACAGATCTGCAAACAACTAGAAGCAAACAAAATTATAACCAGTAGCCAGCACGGGTTTGTTAAAAACAGATCATGCCAAACCAATCTTATGCTTTCGATATAGTATATTTAGACTTCAGCAAGGCATTGGACAAATTAGACCACAACCTACTTCTTGGTAAGCTAGAAAAATGTGAGATAGACAGCACCACCACCAGATGGATTTGTAATTGACTGACAAACCATACTCAATAAGTAGTCCTTATGGTACTATATCTACATGGAGGGAAGTAAGCAGTGGGGTACCACAAGATTCTGTCTTAGGCCCAGTACTCTTTAATATCTTCATAAATGACTTAGATCAGGGAATAGAAGGGGAACTTATCAAATTTGCAGATGACACTAAACTGGCAGAAATAGCCAACACCCCAGAAGACAAGTTCAGGATCCAAAAAGATCTTGACAGACTTAAACAACAACATGAAATTTAATGTGGAGAAAAGCAAGGTTTTTCACATAGGTAGGAAAAACCAAAGGTACGAGTACAGACTAGGCAAAACCTGGCTCAAAAACAGTAACTGTGAGAGGGACCTTGGAGTCCTAATGGATGATCACTTAAATATGAGCCAGCAGTGTGTGGCAGCAGCCAAAAGAGCTAATACAATCCTTGGTTGTATAAACAGAGGGCATAGAATCAAAATCATGTGAAGTATTAGTACCGTTTTATAAATCCTTAGTGAGACCACACCTGGAATACTGCATTCAGTTTTGGTCACCATTACAAAAAAAGATGTTGAGACTTTGGAAAAAGTGCAAAGAAGAGCAACTAATATGATCAAGGGCCTTCAAGATATGAAGAATGATTGTAAGAATTGGGTATGGCCAGTTTAGAGAAAAGAAGGATGAGGGGTGACATAATAGCAATTTTCCAGAATTTGAGGGGCTGCCACAAAGAAGAGAGGGTCAACATATTGTCCAAGACAAGAAACAATGGATGGAAACTAATCAAGGTGAGAAGCAATCTGGAATTAAGGAGAAACTTCCTAACAGTGAGGACAATTAACCAGTGGAACAGCTTGCCTTCAGACATTGTGGGTGCTTCATCACTGGAGGTTTTTAAGAAGAGACTGAAGACCACCTATCTGAAATGATATAAGGTCTCCTGCTTGAGCAACGGATTGGATCATTAGAAGACCTCCAAGGTCCCTTCCAGCTGATTGAAATAGATATAACATTACAAACTGCAGACTTTGCCCTCTGTCCCCTTCTTTACAGGTTGTTGACTACAATTGGCCACAATTGGGATAGGAATTTAGAATAGAATAGAGCTGGAAGGGACCTTGGAGGACTTCTAATCCAGCTCCCCACTCAAGCAGGAGAACCTATACCATCTCAGACAAGTGACTGTCCAGTCTCTTCTTAAAAACTTCCAGTGATGGAGCACCCATGATTTCTGAGGGCAAGCTGTTCCACTGGTTGATTGTCCTCACTGTTAGGAAGTTTCTCCTTAATTCTAGGTTGCTCCTCTCTTTGATCAATTTCCAACCATTGTTTCTTGTCCTTCCCTCTGGTGCTTTGGAGAATAGTTTGATGCCCTCTTCTTTGTGGCAGCCCCTCTACTACTGGAATACTGCTATCATGTCATCCCTACTTCTTCTTTTCTTTAGACTAGCCAAACCCAAGTCCTGCAGCCATTCTTCATATGTTTTAGTCTCTAGGCCTTGAATCATCTTAGCTGATCTTCTCTGAACTTTTTCCAACGTCTCAACATCTTTTTTGTGACCAAAATTGGTTGTGGTCAAAAGGTGTGGTCTCAATAGGGTTTTATAAAGCGGTATTAATACTTTGCGTGATCTTGATTTTATGCCTCTGTTTATGCAACCCAGGATTGTATTAGCTTTTTTTGGCTGCTGCTGCACATTGCTGGCTCACAGTCAAGTGATCATCCACTAGGACTCCAAGGGCCCTCTCACAGTTACTGTTTTTGAGCCAGGTCTCACCTAATCTGTACTTATATATTTGATTTTTCCTGCCTAAATGTAGAACTTTGCTTTTCTCCACATTAAAACTCATTTTGTTGGATAGGGCCCATTGTTCCAGCTTGTCAAGGTCTTTTTGAATCCTGAGCTTATCTTCTGGGGTGTTGGCTATTCCTGCCAGTTTAGTGTCATCTGCAAATTTGATGAGTTCCCCTTCTATTCCCTCATCTAAGTCATTGATGAAGATATTGAAAAGTACTGGGCCTAAGATGGAGCCTTGTGGTACCCCATTGCTTACTTCTCTCCAAGTGGATGTAGTACCATTGAGGACTACTCATTGAGTATGGTTTGTCAGCCACCTACAAATCCATCTGGTGGTGATGTTGTCTATTCCACCTTTCTCTAGCTTACCAAGCAGTAGATTTTGGTCTACTTTGTCGAATATTGAAATCTAAGTATACTATGTCCACAGCGTTTTGCTGGTCTACTAATTTGGTCACTTTATCAAAGAATGAAATAAGATTGGTTTGGCATGATCTGTTTTTAACAAACCCATGCTGGTTACCAATTATAACTTTGTTTGCTTCTAGTTGTTTGAAGATCTGTTTTTTTTTATTATCTTTTCTAGGATCTTCCCAGATATTGATGTTAGACTGATTGGTCTGTAGTTTCCTGGGTCTGTTTCCGCCCCCCTTTCTTGAAGATGGGAACCACATCAGCCCTTTTCCAATTTCTATTTCTAAGTGGTCATTAAGTGATCAGCACCTTATTTTACAACCTTTTTTGCCACAGACATTAAGGGAATCTGGCTTCCCCATTGACTTTGCTTGTTGGAAGCCCAGTGGGAGAGGCAAAGGAAAATAACACGACCCCAAAGACTGCAACCATTGTAAATACATGCCATTGTAAAAGCTAACTGCCCAAATTTTGATCATGTGACTGCGGGGATGTTGCAACAGGTCTTAAGTGCAAGGACCGATTGTAAGTCATTTTTTCAGTATTGTTGCTGAAAAATGTGTATTTCTCTTGATTGATAAAGAAATATTGAAAATCTCAAATTTTGCACAACCTTTTGTGATGTTGAAATGGCCTAATAACGGGATGGTTCTAATATAAACTGTGAAAGCTCCATACGCATATTCTAAGCATCATGTGTTCCACTGGATTTCTTCCCGCAGACATTGCTCCTTTGCAAAATTGTGTTTTTGATGAACTGCTTCTTCGAAGCAGGTGTATGTTTCCCAATGAAGTGAATTGACTCAAGCATTCTAAATCAGTGTTTCTCAATCTTGGCAACTTTAAGATTTGTGGACTTCAGCTCCCAGAATTTGCCAGGCTGCATGCTGCCTGGGGAATACTGGGAGTTGTAGTCCACATATTTTAAAAGTTGCCACGGTTGAGAAACCTTGTTGTAGTCCGTAGTGTTTGACCAATAAATGTTTCATTCCTTGACGCAATTACTCTCTTTGAGTCTGTGATCCTGTCCTGATTCATTTCTCAAACCGTCGTGGCAGCAATAAGTCCATACCACTTTGAACTGAAAATAAGGAGCATAAAATTCTAATTTTAAATTAGGGGTAGGGTTGGGGGTGGAATTAAGTGTGTATTTGTGTCACTAAGGTGGCAACAGAGTAGCCTCCTACACTACCCAGATCCTACACCACTCACTTTGTTCAGCAGAGAGTAAGGGAGCTGCTGGGACTTTTGAAACAAATTGGACTAATAAATGGTGACATCTGTCAATTTGCTTGCATTTCCAATCTCCATGCCCCATGAATTAACACTGTTGAAGAAAGAAAGCTTAATGCAACTTTCAGAAGATGAAAGAGAATTTGACAGAGCGAGGCATGGTGCTACTGCCATTTGTGTGAGGCTGGATTCTTTTCCAAGTGATGCTGATGCTCAGCAGGATTTCAGAGTGGAAGTCTCCAATGCCAGCAGTGGAAGAGAGAACCAGAGGGTGTTTTTTTTTTAAAAAAAAAAATATATATATAATCCCATTTTTCTACCCTCCGGGTTCTGACAACCTGAAAAAAGTAAACATTTTGCACCAAAAGGGACAATATCTGCATTCCGAGTGTACTGAACTAACTAGTGTGATTTCCTTAATTTATCTGAGGATAGTCAAAACTTCCGTGTTCTCTGGAATATTTTTAGTTAAGATCTGGGGGAGGAAGAGAAACAGTCAGGCAATTTGGAAGTAGGCTCGACGTATATTTTTTAAAACTTTTTTAAAAAAATATATTTTATTAATTTTTTACAATAACAATCTTTAGTGCTCTGTGAACAGTGTGTTGTCTGGCTTCATATATTTAAAACCGTCAATGATAATTCATTTCTACAATTAATCAATATGTTGGTAATATATTTCTTGATCCTCTCTTCTTCCAGTAATATTCTCCTTTTGTCTACATTAAACAAATATAATTCTTAGTATTTTCAATATAATACCAAGTTGAGTGTAAACATTTTTTTAGTATTTATGCCTATAATAGTAACATCAACATATTTCTTCTTCTTCTTCTTCTTCTTGTGCCATATCCATTATCGGACGTTGGCGATCATGTTGGTGATCCTGTTTTTATCAGCAGCTGCACGAAAAAGTGCTGCTGAGTTTTGTCCAAACCAGTTCCCTTAGATTTTGAAGCCATGATGTTCTTCTTCTGCCTGGACCTCGTTTGCCTTCAATCTTTCCCTGGAGGATTAAATGGAGTATGCCGTATTTTTCTGGGTGTCGCATCACATGTCCGAAATATTCTAACTTTAATTTTTTAATTGTTTTGATGATTTCCCTTGGCTTTCCCAGGCGGCTTATCACCTCCTCATTTCTGATCTTGTCAACCCAGCTTATGCATAACAGCCGCCTGTAAATCCACATTTCAAATGCTTCTAGTCTCTTCAGGTGGCCTTCTGTCAGAGACCCACTCTCTACTCCATAGAGCAGGATAGAAAAAATATAGCATCTGACAAGCCTGATTTTCAGTCTTAGGCTTATGTCGTGACTGCAGAAGACCTTTTTCATTTTGAAGAATGCTGTTCGAGCTTTCTCTATCCTTGTCTTTACTTCAGCGGTCATGTCCCAGCTTTCATGTAAATTAGAACCGAGGTGCGTGATCCTTTCAACTTTTTCTAATGGTATTCCTTCTGAATTTACTGGTGGTAAGTTAACGGGTTGTTTGCTGACGACCATGATCTTGGTTTTTGAGGTGTTAAGCTTCAAGCCATATTTTCCAGATATTTCGGTGACTCTGTTGATGAGGAGCTGAAGGTCTTCAACTTACTGGCAAACATCAACATATAGCATGTTTTTTTTTAATCAGCTTGTGTTTCCATTGTATTTATAAAAGTCATCTTATTAAGTCATTATATGTCCTGTTTTCAAGATTCTTATTGAAGCTTAGTTTCCCCTCAGTATTCAGACCACTCTTATCAGTCATAATTTTCTCAAAATTCATTACCTTTAAAAATCCAAACTTTTCATTTAAACAGACCCTCTCAATGTTTTAACATTTCATATATTCTAAAAGTATTATACTACTTATATATTTTTTTAACTTTTAATGTTCAATGTTTGAAGGTTTGAATATTTTATATTTCCATTTTTATGATGTTGTAAGCAGTCCAGAGTCACTCAGCTGAAACGGGTGGCCTATAAATTTAATAAATCAATAAAAATGTAGAATTAGACACCACATATTTACCTATTGCACCTCTCTACTGGAGGGACATCAGACCACGTAGTCCTTACTGAGAGCTGCATTTGGTCTTTGAGTAATGGACCAGCAGCCACGTTCTCCCCTGAAAAGAATTAGAATAGTAGAATAATTTTAGCCATACAGTAAATGAAGGGTCTGTCCAACCAAATCCAATTAATTAAATGTGATTCGCTTCTCATTTGCCAGTTTACAACTGTAACTAATTGGCAGCCTTTGAAGGGATTCTAGGAGAGGGTTAGGGTATGATCAGCTTGTAAGAAAGGAATTGGAACCAAATAATTGTACTGTCATTGTTCCGAAAGATGAAACTCTTCAAAGAACTTTGAGGCATTGTTTCCCTTAAGGAATCTTTACTCGAGCAGCATAGTTTCGGCACGTACATAGTTGAAGCCAAAATCTGACTTCCCCTCCCTTCAGCACATAGATCAAAGCACAATTCCCTCCTACAACTAACAGTCATAAACCACATTCTCCAATTAGTTTGAAATGCTGGCTTTCTGCCCAGTTTTTTCTCCCGCCATGCCTTATCAGCTCTTGTTACAATTTTGTATGTCTAATTAACTCCTGTCACATTCCTCCCCCTCCCCCAGTATCATCTAATTCTAAGAGTAAAGCATAAGAAAGAACAAGGCTGCATCTCCATATGTTGTCAAAGCAAGAACATCCAGTGTTAGCAGCGTTGACATGTACTTCTGTTGAATGCACAAGAACACATGCTCAGTCCTGAGTCCTGCTGACCTTTCTAGGTTTCCCAATTCATTTTGATGAATGACCATTATGAGATTATTGGGGGGGGAGGCAGTCACTTGCAGTTCTTATTTCTGCCCAGGGGTTGAACCTAAAGATCGGGCTGGCTTGCGATGGTGGCAAATATCTGTAGCTTGGATGAAGGATGAGGGTGGAGGTTCATTCTCTGAGCTTGTGGGCTGGTTTTCAAACATTTCCTTACCAGGCTAGGTAAAGTTTCAATGGAGTTTAGGGGACGTCAGTGTCAGTGTTCCTCTATTTATAAGGGCTTGGTGTGGTCAATAGGTCTTGTGATGGGGAGGTCACGTCAGGTATGGGTCTTGCGATGGGTCTTGCGATGAGCCAGGTGTGGGTTGCATCATTAGGCTCCACTGTGGGGTCGAGCCTAATGATAGGGCTGGCTGTTGTCGGGTGTCTCCTGATGAAACGAGCAGATAGAAATTGATGGAGAAGGTTAAGAAGCGTCAAGCCCCACATAGATAATAAAGAAGCCAGGACCACACAGATTTCAGAAAAGTCTCTTTAATGCTAGCTTAATGCTAAAATACAATCTTGAAACCTCTGAAGAATAAATTCCCAGCCAGATTGATAGTGAATTAATTCAGGTCCCTTTGATATTGTTCTTACATCCATGCTGCGCTGCTTCTTTACACCTCCTCTGCTTTCTTCCCACAGTCTCTCTCAAGAGCTATGGGCAGTCAGAACAATGTTAGATGGGTAAGTGGACATATATTTGTACCTGCTTCAAGTAGTGCTTCACGCTGCCAGGTGTGGAGCTTTGATCAGACTATTGTGGCTCCCACCTTGACTTTTTAAAATCATACCCTGTGGACACTCCTGTCCCGTTCCCTGATTTGTGGGAATTGCATCTGAGACCTCTTTTGGTTTTCTGAGTTTCTCTATATCCTATTGGCATGCTGAAAATATTGCACTGCTATTTTAAAGCCAGCAATGGTTTAAGGGTCTGAAAAATTGCATTTCTTATAGCCACTACATTTGATGACTGATTTCCAATTCAACACTGGGCATGGAAACTACTAAATGCCAGCCACGCTTAAGAAAAAATCACTGGTATATAATGTCTATTAATGTTTAGTTGACTCCTAGCCTCTTAGCATCCAATCAGCCCATTAACCCATGCCAGTTAATGCAAACTAATTAATGCTGCCCTTTCCTTAATAGGTTTAAGGAAATTATGAAAAATGGAACTGTTTAAGAGGGCCTTTGATTCTTAGCTTCTGTTTTATTTTTTATTGCTTACTTATTGGGGTTTTTAAAATGATTTTTGTTTTAATGGGTTGACATTTTTTTGTAATTATTTGGAGGCGTGATTGTACCACAGAAATCTTATAAGTGATACAATAGTACCTTACTAAGAGTCTGTTGACTGTAGTTGGTTAAAAAATGGAATCAATCAATTAATCAATCAATCAGAGCCCTGAATATGAAAAGGATTGAGGGTATCTGACATATTTGCAGGGGCAGTGCCCAGAATCTGGTAGGGAATATATATCCAAATATGATCAGAGAGGTTGCAAATTGTCACAAGTGAGTCCTCCAAAACTAAAAGGAGGATAGCCTTTTAATGCTATACTCCCAGAATACATGGGAAGCAGCCTCTAACTTTCTCTAATTTTAGAAAAAGCAAAGCAAAGCAAAACAAAACTCAACTCCTAAAGCCCTTATACTAGCACTACCAGATCATGGATGCAATGGTATGGAAGATGATCAGTGGACAGTATCTTCACAGGGACATTTTTAAATTTATTTTTAATTACACAAGACGAGAACAGAGATCTCTGCCAATTCCTGGCCTGATCAAGCAGTAGTTTGAGGCATATCTAGGACTCAGAAAGCCTGTGAACATGTTGCCTTTCCTGGAACATCTAGTGTTCACTGCTCCTTTCCCACATACATCCTTTCCCTACTTTCTAGGGCTCGTGTGCTCTGGCTTTGAAAAAGAATTGTGGCAGATGTTTCATAAATATTCAAAGCAGTAAAGGAGGTTGAACATTTCCCTTTGCCAATGGGTTTCTCTCTCCCATTGTAGAGGAGAAAACCCCAAAGCCTCTAATGGGCTTTGGAAGAATAGGGATCATAAGTTTGCTGTCTGGTTTTAGTTATCAAAACCTTAACTCTATGTGTTCGTTTATTAAATGTATGTGCCGTCCATCTCATCAGAGATCACTCTGGGCATCTGACAAGCATTGAAACTCGTATACATTAAAATAATGAAACAATAAATAACAACAATAAATGCGGCTAAAAGATGCGGAGGAAGGAAACATGAAATGAACATGGGGAGAGGTGTGTGTGTGGGGTCTTTCCTAATCCAATAGCCATTTTCTGTTGGGGTGCCAAGCCAACTGGCAGAGCCAATTCTTCAGGCCAAAAAGGTTGGGTCTGGATTTCACCTTAAAATTATGTTTTTAATATTTTTAAAAATAACCCAACACTTGTTTCAACTTGAAAATAAATATCTATGGTGAATTGTATTGCACGAGGTTCCGTTGCAATGCAAGGGAACAGCAGAGGAAAAGAAAACCAGATTAGGTCTTTAAGTTTGATTTCTTCTGATTCTCTGATTCTCTTCCAGCTCTGGTTTTGAATGCTTTGGATAGGAGTGAGGAGGGGTAGAGCTGGGTCTGATTGCTGGTATGGGTGCAAGGCCATGTTTGCCTTGGGTAGAGAGTGAAATTTAATAATATCACTAAGTTAAATCTTCGTTTAACTCTGTTAAATGAACATTCACTTTTTTAGAGGTGAGAATAAAAGCAGTCCTCTGGGTCCCTCGGCTTCACCTTCCTTAGAATGCTTTATCCAGTAAACCAGGGGTAGGCAACCTTGGCTCTTTTATGACTCATGGACTTCAACTCCCAGAATTCCTGAGTCAGCCTGGCTCAGGAATTCTGGGAGTTGAAGTCCATGAGTCATAAAAGAGCCAAGGTTGCCTACCCCTGCAGCAAACCAATCCCAATGAGGAAGCCACAAGCTGGATGAACTAGCTGAAGCAGAATCACCTTAAGGTGACCTGGGTGGGTGGGTGGGTGGGAACATTCCTGCATTCCATTTGTCCATGATGAACTTCCCCAGCAGGAAAGGTAATGCACTGGGGGAACCCATCCAGTGAGGATTCCAGTTCCAATAAGGAACAAAAATTCAGAACAATGAAGCTCCAAAAGAAGCTTAACAAAGATGCGCAACCCCCCCCCCCGTAAGCAATAAATTAAAGATAAAAGATTCCCCCATTCAATTGTGTCCAGTTCTAGGTGGCACTGCTGATCTCTGTTTCTTAGCCGGGAGCCATCATTGTTTGAAGATACTTCTGTGGTCATGTGGCCAACATGACTATACACTGAAGCACACTAAATGCTGTTACCTTATTTATCTACTCACATTTGCATACTTTCGAACTGCTAGATGGGGCAAGTAATGGGAGTTCACCCCATTGGGGCCAAATGCAAAGTAAACATAAGCTATAACAATAATGAGGATATTAGGAAAATTAAAGCAAGAATGAGCTCTGATTAGTGAAGGAAACTAGGAAAAATGAAAAGGGCTTTTAAAAATGTTTTCCAAAAAAGAAAAAATAATCAGTGTGTGAGCTGTTCAATTATGGTTCCCAAATGCTAACAGGTAACAATGAAAAGTCAGCAAACAGTATTTCTGTTTTGGTTTAGCCTCGTCCATCAAGAGTTGTGTTCCACCAAGCAATTGTGTAGACCAAGATAAAGGGACAAAATTGAAATACCGGATTGATTTTGACGTTAAGTCTCCAGGGCCAGAGAAATGGCATCTGAAGACACCAAAGTCTGACTGAATCCTATGAATTAACTTTGAGAAGTCTGGAGATGAAGTGTCATAGGATGGGAAGAGAGGAAATGTCTCTATCTTCGAAAGGGAAGCCAGAAGATCCAGTAAACTGAAGACTGTAAATCTGACATTGGTACTTGGGAGGATTCTAGAGCAAATCATTAAAAAAAAGTGATTGGTATGATTTTGAAGGCAATGCAACAATTACTAGCAGTCAGTATGGAATTGCTAAATTAACCTTACCTAATTTTTGGATTGGAAAATTTCCCCAATAGATTGTGGGACCACAATACCTGTAGAGGTAATTAACTGATTATGGAAAAGAAGAGAACTAGATGATACGTTTATTAGCAAGTTAGTTAAGCATGGGTTGGATTGCATGACAATTACAGGTGCATTAGCTTATGTCAATTAAAACTTACCACAGCATTGAAAAAAATGGACTTACAATCAGTCCGCAAAGTTCTGGCTGTTGCAGTGTCTCCCCAATGACCTGATTGCGAAGTTGACATTTTGATAGCTGTTGCAACTTCCCTTGCCGGCTTCCCACAAGCAAAATCAATGGAGAAACCAGCAGGGAAGGTTGTAGGTTGCCCTCATCAGTCACTTCCACTGCTTTTTCTCCTGAGGAGCCCTTTATCTTCACCCTACTGCAGTCTGTAGCACATGTCTGCCTTCCTGCAGCACATTCCTGATTCACCCACCCTCCCTAGCACCAGTGGTGGGATTCGAATATGTGAACAACCGGTTCTCTGTCCATTCTGTCCTGGGCCTGGGCAACATTCTGGGCCTGGGCAACAAAAAAGTTAGCTACCGGTTCTGCCGAAGTGGTGTGAACCGGCTGAATCCCACCACTGCCTAGCACCCACTTGTGGCATCATCCCACCCACTTCTGCAGCCCCCCCCATGTATACCCAAGCAGTTCTTGGCATCTGCTGTTCGGATGGAAGAGTACTGTGGGTGTCTAGGGCTACAGGCAAGATAAAAAAGATGAGGATCTTGATGATTATTTCCAGATTGAGACAACGGCTTATATATCACATGAGGTGTCCATGTTTCTATCGGGTGCTGAGCTCAGTTTGAGTACATCTTTATGCTTGCCCAGCTGAATGGCACCACCAAAGATGTCTTAGAAAGCTAAGCAGGGACAGAGGTCACTGGTGCTTGGATGGGAGGCTATCAGGCTTTAGGTTGGACTGGGAAGTAAAAAAAGGAAAACACTGTGCAACAAGGCACTGGCAAACCACTTCCATTTTGTTGCCAAGAAAATCATTTGAACATATCCAGCAAGTCCACGGGAACTGAGCTTCATAGGAAAGTGCATGAACTAGATTGTTGCATTGAATGGGTTTCTCGTCATTTCCGTTTTTCTTGTTTGTATTATTTTTGGTTTTACTATTGTGGTGAGCTGCCCAGAGTTGTCTTCTACAAGGTAGGCAGCCATATGATGATGATGATGATGATGACAATGATGATGGTGATATAACAAAAACAAAGCAGTTGACTGCTCAGTCAAATGGCTAGTATGAACAAACATTTCATGGCTTTTCATACTAGCCATTTGACTGAGCAGTGAACTGCTTTGTTTTTGTTATATCACCATCATCATCTTCATCGTCATCATCATCATCACCATCACCATCACCATCACCATCTTTTATGCTTTAGATTGCCCTGTAAGTGTCCCTGAAATATAAACGTATATATGGATATTCTCTGTAAATTAAAACACAACACTGTCTGAATTTCCATTAAAATAAAGTGTGAAATACAGGTAGCCCTTGACTTACAGCCATTCGTTTAGTGACCATTCAAAGTTACAATGGCACTGAAAAGAGTGACTTATGGCCGTTTTTCACATTTAATGTCCATCGCAGCATCCCCCATGGTCACGGGATGAAAATTTGGATGGTTTGGCAACTGTCATGTATTTGTGATGGCTGCAGTATCCCGGAACGCATGTGATGGCTTTTTGCCACCTTCTGACAAGCAAAGTTGATGGGGAAAGCAGATTTACTTAATAACTGTGGTACTACTTTAACAACTGCAGTGATTCACTTAACAAGTATGGCAAGAGTGGTCGTAAAATGGGACAAAACTCACTTAACAACTGTGTCACTTAGCAACAGAAATTTTGGGGTCAATTGTGGTTGCAAGTGGAGGACTACTTGCACTCCACAACTGCAGCTGAAAACTTTTTGGCTGGTCTCTTAACCTGCTTCATGCTTAGTGAAAGGCTTCCTGTGTAATTGTTCTGCCTCATTCACAGCATATGTTGCCTCCCATTGGTAAATTTTCCAGGTTTTTCCCTTGTTGCTTCCAGCTTTTATATATATGATGCACCCGGTCAGCCCAAATATATATATATATATATAGCACAGAGAATCCATTAAGAAAGGTTGAAGAGGGCCTTCTGACTGGTAGCACTGGAGAACCATCTGTCTGAGAACATCCTCCCCAGCCAGGCTTCCTGAGTTCAGCGGTGCTTCTTTGGAAGGTGGTGGGCCTTGATGTTTGCATCTGCTTCAGAGAGCAAATTGGAAAAGGAGCCCCTCAATTCACAAACTATTTTTTTTTGTTTAAAAAAAAAACACCCAGGTGAAAAGAAAATTCCTTTATTCTAGAAGATAGGAGCTCTTACATGGATTCTTGTTAAATTGACTAATCTTTTTGTTTGTTTGTTTATGTTTTCTTCTTCTTCTTCTTCCTAAGGCAGACATAAAAAGACTCCAGTGTTTGATTAGCAGGACATCTGAACAGTTATTTATTGAAAAGCCACAGTCCCCACACTTTTACAACTGTCGGCTTGTATAAGGCAAAAAAGCAAGATGAATCCACTATATTACACGAAAAATAAAAGCTCCTGGAAAAGATTTGGGGGGAAAACGCAAGGACATGCACGTTACTGATCCAAATACAATGTACATGACAAGATATAAAAACCATTATGAAAACAAAAGGAGATTTAAATGATGGATACAGTCTACGAAAAGAAATGGTCGTTCGTTATCATTATTGTTATTATAGCATCCTCATTATTATAAACACATCTGTATAGTCTAAGGTTGTAATTAAAGTCCTTTTTACAAACACAGTTATTGGAACTCTGAACAAAATGTAACATTGAGAGGGGCAAGACGCTGACATAAAGCAACTGCTCAGAATCATAAGGAGGACAATGTGATCAAGGTCAGCCCAAGGTCAGCCCATTCTGTAGATGGATGACTAAGATTCCAGTGGTCAGTCACTTCTACAAAGTTAGCTGTATACTTTGGAAGAAAAGTGCTCGGGTACAATAAACAGGAATAATCCCAGCTTCTGGTTTATATTCCTCCTCCCCCAAATGTACAAAATAGGTGTCTTGTAGTAGCCTTACTCTGTTTCGAAGCAGTTGGCATCCATAGAAGAGAAACAAACATATGAAAGTACTTGTTTCACTTGTCTTCACAACAATTTACCATCAATGTATATACGTACATTAATGAAACGTCATTTATACTTTAATTATCATAGGGACACACCTAGTATGTTTTCTATGCAGATTTATTTTCCATTAACTGTTTTAAACAATGGTGCTCCATATTGCTTATAAACATAGAGATATGAAATCGGGAAACTCAATGAATCGAAACAGAGATGCTAAGTCTTAAGAACCACACAGCTAAAATGGGAGTTGTATTGGTAGACTTTCCATGGGCGTTTAGAGCAGACAGAAAATTTCCTAATGTGGCTAATTGAATAACCGACTAGATTACATGCACTGGTTTCCAGGCTACATTCCAGGTTGGGGGACTCTAAATTTGGAGATCTAATCATCCTCTTCATCTTCTTCATCGCTGTCTTTCATGGTGATCCCTTGGAGTCCTCCACCTTCGCTTACTGAAGCTGTGGCTTCTTCTACAGTCAGCCGGTTTCGGACTGTGTCATAGGTTTTACTATTCAAGGTAGAATCCAGAACTCCTTGCAATCGGAAATCTCTGTATTTTTTCTAGGATGAAGAAGTTGGTGTTGTGAAAAACATGACCAAACATCCAAACCAAACCAACCCAGAAATAGCAGGAATTAGATTTTATGCTTCCAAATATATTCAAGATGGACAGTATTTAATATTTATTTGCTATGTATATGTAGGGATGTGGGTCTATATATATGTTGTACATAGTATGTTTAGGTGTGTGTCATGTATATGTTTCACTTTGAGAGCGGGCAACTAAATTTCATTTTTTATGTGTGCCATTGTGCCCACAATATAAAAATGACAATAAAGGTTATTTATCTTATCTTTATTTAAATACGTTTCAAGCACTTTTGCTTTTAATAGGAACAGAAGCTATCTTATAGTATTTATTCCCCAGTATTTCTCAACTTATTTCTGCAGAAATAGAGAAGCTGAAGTAAAATGATTTGATAGTGCTGGATGTCTAATTATGAATACACATTGAGACCAAGAGAGAGAGGTTTGGTTTCTTAATTTTAAACTGATGTATACCGTACAATATATTACTGTTAATATTACATCCTTAATATTAAATTAAGGAACCAAACGATGCTCTTGTTCAATGATGTGCTATTGAGATACAGATAATGGGCTTGTTAAACCTTTGAAGAGTTTTGTGAAATGGGACAAAGAAAAAATGAAAAGAAATCAAGTTCCAGGAAATTATTTGAAGGGGCTAAAGATCAACATTGTTAAAAGTATAAGGAAGGAATATAAAGTTGGTTTATTTGATCAAATTTAAAGTAGATATGTCGTTATAGACTTTGGCTGATCAGGACTAAAGCAACAAGGGTTTAGAGATTTGTTTATAGATAAGAGATGGGATATGGGAAGAAGAGGTCATTTCTTATATTTTAAGAGAAGGCGATAAGTTACTAAAGTTACAAGTTGATACTTGTGAGGAAGAGGGAAATTATATATATATATATATATTTCTTTACTATATTCTTATTTTTCTTTTGTTTCTATTTTTCTTTCAATTTTTTTCTTTTCTGCATGTTCTATTTTTTCTTTTTAGGCATTTATATTTTAAACATTTGTATCACTATTAAGAGACACAGGTAATGGTACATCTGTAGATATGCTAGAACAAGGTATGTGTTGTATTATCATACTTCCTGTGATGAAGAGAAACCAATTGATAGTCTGCTCTTGCAAAATGAAATGAAAATTAGGCTTTGGCTGATAATCTGATTAAAGCTATATGCACAAAGCTTCATTTGCTACAAGAGATCACAGATTGATTGTATCTGTACCCATTTTGAGAAAAATTATTTGGACTGGTAAAGCTGAACTAGCAGACGCCTGTTCTCATGCATGCATGCTCTTAACTGGATCAGGTTGGAAGCCATTGTGATTGATGAAATAGGACAGGGGTGTCAAACTCACAACGTCATGTGATGTGTCGTGACATATTGTGACTTTTTTGCCATTGCCGGCAATGGGATGGGCGCGGTTTCGCTATGATGCATCCGGCCTGTGGGCCACCCCTGAAATAGGAGGTCATATGGACGCAGTTGTTCAATGTGTCTGACTTCCTTCCATGAGGTAAATCTTAAAGAAGGATGTTGAGTCTTTCCTTTTCATGCATCTTTGATTTTGACAGTTATCTGGAGTTTGTATTCTACAGTAGGGGTCCCCAACCCCTGGTCCGGGGACCAGTATCGGGCCACGGCATGCCAGCAACCGGTCCGCACAAACAAGCAAAGCCCCATCTGTGGGAGGCAGGCAGCACACAAAACCATGAACCCTCTGGTCCGTGGAAAAACCTCTCTCCATGGAACCAGTCCTTGGTGCCCCAAAGGTTGGGGATCTCTGTTCTACAGAATACAGTCTTCCTTCTGAAAGAGTGGAACCTGTGACAGTATTTTAAACCAGCATTATAGCAATTATTCTGACTTCTTATTGCCTAGGATTTTCTGAAAATAGTTTTCATAATGGGGGAAAAGCAACTGGAGGACTGAACAAGGTTTTTTAGAAGATTGTATATTATGACATAGCACAGAAAATTTCAGAATAATAATTATAGAGTAAAAATTGTGGAAAGGCTTATGGGAAGGCTGTTCCCATGTCACACACCAAAACTGGAAGTGAACCAAACAAAGGGAGGTCTAGAGTGGCAAACGTTTGTATAAAAATGTCATAGATATGGCAGGGATAGCTGCAGGGAAGGGCAAAGGGCGGAGGAAGGTGTGCTATGAAATCATGACACAACTGTGTCCCTTTCATACTTGTGTCGCAATATCAAGTAGGTAAGGAGCAAAATTTGCTTCATGATGTTGTGATGCGTATTTCATCACTCTGATAAAATTGTGGCTGCCTCTGAGTTGTGGGGGGGGGGGGCAATGGCCCCATCTTTCCATTTAATAGCCCTTCCTTGAGTATTTTGAGAATAAATGGGGCTGTGAACTCTCTTAGGTGTCAAAGCCATTTGTTTATCAAAATTTTGTCTAGGTTTGTGAAGTTTTTTGGTTTTGTTGGTTTCATAGAATTCAATGACATCATAAAAATACAAGTATTAGTTAAATTCACGTACTGTTTAACAATGTGTTTTGCATGTCTCTTATGCCTAGAGAAACTGTTATTTTTTTTTTAAAAAAGAGGCTATTATGTAGTCTAATAGTACAAAAGACACTTCCCGTGTTTTTCAGTGTTCCCAAGCTAACACATAATAATAATGTGCTAATACCTATTGCTTTTATTTTGAAAATTAAAAACCATGTTAGTAATTTATTCATGACTTCTTTTCTAAAGTATATAATTTTCCTCTTCTGCAAAATATATCACATGGAACCAAAAATGATCAAATATGTATTTACCTCCTCCTGAGATCTTATTATTTTATGTAAGCCACTGAGATTTCACACTGAAATAATTATCATCCATCCATCCATCCAACACATACACGCACTCGTGCACACACACACACACACACACACACACGCACACATACACACAGCTAAATTAAGGAGATCTTCTTGTTTTGTGTGTAACCCCTTTTTAAATGTTGTCAGCATCTATTGTAAGAGAAATTATTTTATTATGTGTGCTGTTCTGATATGGCATGTGTTTTTAAGGATCTTTCAAGTCCCTGAAAGTGAAAATAGTGGTGAAGATTGCTACCCAACAATTTTGGGTAGTATCTTTTGCTCCCTTTCTACATATAGAAGGGGGCAGATTAAGAGATACTTCTAGCTCTGCTAGAGAAGATTATCCAGCACTATGTGCAGAGACTCACGATAATCGTTCATCCTCATATGGTTCCCTGCCTTTCAGTACCATCTGTCTAGGTTGGCTCCTGTTTCATTTGATCAAATGGAAGGAACTAGAGCACTGATGGCGAACCTATGACACTCGTGCCAAAGCTGACCCACCATGATGCTTTGGGTGACATGGCAGCATTTATGCCAGCGTTCACCAACACCCAACACCTATTCTTGAAAGCACACCTTGTTCCCACTGAATTTTTTGGAGGCTGTGCAAGAATGAGGTATGCTCTTGTCTCTGAAGTGGCAAAAATCATATGAGAAGGGGGCGTGCTTCCATGCAGGCTTTGGAGTCTGCAGAGGCTGCAAAAGAGCATTTTTTGAAGCCATTTCAAGAACGAAGGCCTTGTGTGACACAGAGCAGTGTTCGGTAGGCTGCAGGGCCCTGTCAACAGAAAGAGAACACCACTTGAAGGTTAGCAGTGAATGGAAGATCCTGGGGCAATCCCAGCATTCCCTAAGGCTCATGTGCTTTGCAACAGCCAGTCTTTTTAAGTGGCAGTGAGGCTGCTAGGACTGAGTCAGGGCCTTGACCTCTACTTCACGTGAGCCTCAGCACTGTTGCCAAATGCCACTGTTCAGAATGGCCTAAGTGGGAGGAGAGGGGAGATAGAGAATTGTTTCTTGTGTGTTTGTCTCTCTCTCTCTCTCTCTCTCTCTCTCTGTGTGTGTGTGTGTGTGTGTGTGTGTGTGTGTGAGAGAGAGAGAGAGAGAGAGAGAGAGAGAGAGAGAGAGAGAGAGAGAGCGATGCCAGCAGAGTCAGGTTAGTCTTTTTACAAATTTTTGACCTGCCAAGCTCAAAAGGTTTGCCATCACTGAACTAGAATAATGCTAGTATGAGAGATATTACCCTTCTGGGTAATCAGGACTCCTGCCTTGGGCAGGGGGTTATAATAATAATAAAGTTGGAAGGGACCTTGGAGGTCATCTAGTCCAACCCCCTGCTCAGGCAGGAAACCCTATACCATTTCGGACAAATGGCTGTCCAGTCTCTTCTTAAAAACTTCCAGTGTTGGAGCATTCACCGCTTCTGGAAGCAGGTTGTTCCACTGGTTAATTGTTCTAACTGTCAGGAAGTTTCTCCTTAGTTCTAGGTTGCTTCTCTCCTTGATCAGTTTCCATCCGTTGCTTCTTGTCCTGCCTTCAGGCGCTTTGGAAATAGCTTGACTCCCTCTTTTGTGCAGCCCCTGAATATTGGAACACTGCTATCATGTCCCCCCTCGTCCTTCTCTTCATTAAACTAGACATACCCAATTCCAGCAGCCGTTCCTTATATGCTTTAGCCTCCAGTCCCCTAATCATCTTTGTTGCTCTTCTCTGTACTCTTTCTAGAGTCTCGACATCTTTTTTACATCGCGGTGACCAAAACTGGATGCAGTATTCCAAGTGTGGCCTTATCAAGGCATTGTAAAGTGGTATTAACACTTCTCATGATCTTGATTCTATCCCTCTGTTAATGCAACCCAGCACTGTGTTGGCTTTTTTGGCAGCTGCAGCACACTGCTGGCTCATATTTAAGTGATTGTCCACTAGGACTCCGAGGTCCCTCTCACAGTTACTACTATTGAACAAGGTACTCCCTATACTATACCTGTACATTTGGTTTTTCTTAGGTTGGACTAGGTTGGACTAGAAGACCTCCAAGGTCCCAAACCTAGTATTAGAAATATCCCAGTGTGACTGATTTCAGAGTTGTACAGAACATGAAGAATAAATGATGCTGACACATGGACAAATTGCTACAATTGCCTGCTATGTTTCCTCCATCTTCACTCTCTTGGATGAATATTTTGTCAATATCATTTTGACTTTGTTCAATAGGGCAGATGGAGAGTAAGGTCCATATCTTCAAATGGGCCTCACACTTTGATTTAATTGGCACTCCCTTTCCGACTGAGAGCAGAATCTATTTCCAAGTAACAGAACTACATTAGGCAAGCTTACCTTTACTATTCTAATAAGGGTTTTTAGTTGATAGATGTGAAGCTGAAGGTCCATGCGGTCTGTTAGCCAAGTGCAAACGATGTTCATGGAGCTGGTGTACCATTGCTGAAAAACAAGCGAGAGCTCTCCAAGGACATGTCAAACAATACGAATCATATATATTTATAAACACATTCTGATAACTACCAGGTCTTATTAGGTTTGATCTTTTCACTGTAAACATTCAGACCCAAAATTAGAACGCACACTTAAAGACAAAAGAAACATTTGGATCATTGATGTTTAAGAATTCTCGGCATATGGCCCAATAGGTTTCAGTATCCATCCAATCTGGAATTAGGGTTTGATTCCCCCCCCCTCCTTAAAATACATTCCCAAATACTGTTTGTGCCTTTGCCTTACATGATACCATTTAAAATAACTTTGCTGTTTAACATGGACATGCTTCAGATGAATGGAGAGGCATGGATGTTTAATACCTTCTTTAGACTGGCTGCATCTGCATTTACTGTGGTTTTTGCTTCCAAATATTTAAAGAGTAGAAGTGGGTTATAAACACACTAATCGTAGCTGGTTTTCATCTATTCGTTTCCCTTGTGGCTGTGCCACCTTTGAGATGGCCAAGTGGGCAGGGCAGAAAGCCACTAGCGGAAGCACACATCCACATTTCAAGTTGCTCATGCCAAGTTTTCCAACCAGAATATCTGCTCCTACGATTCATGCAGCCATAAATAACACTTGAAGAGGTGGAAGCAACAATATCCAAATGTTGATCAGAAAAAGAAGAGGAATCACAGAAACGATTTCAGCTCTCCAAGTCCATTCTGCCCTAACCTTTTAAAATTAAAATGAAAATAAAGATGTAATAAAAATCAAGGCTCTCATAAACCTCAGTCCAAGAACTACCACATATTTGGAATTCATGTGCTCTCTATCCCTGCTAATATTACTGTTTTTTTCCAGCCTGGAGTCAAATCAGATTCTTGATGGCATCTCTGGATGAGGGAACTAGGTCTCTAATGACGTAATTTGGAGAAGAGCAGCTGTAGGCAGCGGAAGGGAAGAGCTTATACTACTCAACACTTCCTCTTTGGTGTTCAGATCTAGTTAACCATGCTAGATGGGTGAGAGAAAAGCAGGCCTAAAAAGAGCATGCAAGGGAAGAACTTAACTCCTCTATCTACTGCTTTATCCTTCTCTCTTATATTATTATTTCAAACTCCAAATCTTTGGCATATGTGAGCTTGGCATTACTAAGACTATACTTTTAAAGGAAGTCAGGGAAGTACATAGTAGCCATTTCTATTCAAGTCACTTTTTATTAAGGTATCCCAACATATTTTCTGGCAGGGCATCTGCACCCTGGGAGAAGCTTCACCTCCCGTACTTCATCTAGTGAGTCATCTGTTGAATATAGGAAAGCAAACTTAAATCAATACTGAATAATGAGCTTGAGGTAGTTCTCTATATTAATGGAGCCTGTGAATGGAAATATCTTTCCTGGCATGGATGAATGTTGAGGCAGGTCTGGTGGGGAAGTAGAGTTAGGGTTTTCTTTGTGAATGGAGGGGTGCCAAATTCTCCATGAGATCCCTGGGGCAGAGGAGGAGGGGTGTGACAGCTTACGTTGTGAGGCAATCCCCCCACTTTTCTTCTTTGTCTTGCACACCAATTCAAGAGGGTAAGTTTTTCACTCTGTAACTTACTCTAAATTACTCAGCTCTGCCTTTTTTTTTGACCATCACAAATAAAACACTCCTTTTATCTTCAGGCTTTTGGACAGAAGCTACCTCATAAATATTTATCACTTCAGCTTTGCATCCCAGGGTAATGAGGGATTGCTTGTTTAATACACGCTACTCGTTCTTTTCCACCCATGTAACCCCATCACTTTTTCAATCGCAGTGACAGCTAATGGGTTGCAATTTAGGGTTGGACATAAAGATTTTCAGGAATTTGGTGACAACTGTGTTGGCTGTTAGCATTTATTTTAAATAGCTTCAGATCAATGTGCTACTCTTTCCCCCCCAAAAAATATGTTTCTCTCTTAAACAACAATATTAGTAGTATTTATCTTACTCCCACTACCTGACACTACCTTTTTTCTGAAAACAATTGTTCTCTGTCAAAATTAATGTATTCATGAAATAAAGCAATTAAGGCTGCAATCCTACACAGATTTAACTCAGCTCCAGTGGACACAGTGGGACTTCAGAATAATGTTAAAAGAAATAAGTTGCGCTGAAAATATGTTAAATTAAAATGTGTAGCTGGCAATGCAAGCCTAAATGTTTTTATATGGAAATAAGTTCTATTGCATAGATCTGAGTGAAGTGCATATAGTATTGTAGCTTTAATGACAAAAGTTGAATACGGAATGCACTATTACACTCCACTTAACAGTAGAAAAGCTAGTTGCTGAGTGCTATTAATGTCAATTATCGAGGTCACCATCCTTAATAGAGAGTAGCTCTCACAGAATTCAGGAAAATATCTTCATGCACGTGCTTGGCATTTGTTTGCAAAGACTATTGATTTTGGATGGATTATCTTTATTAACAAAACACATCCAACCACAGGACAATTTCTCTTTGGATACTTTGCCTCCTCTTAATTTTAAAGAGGTCAAATTTGGAGCCTTATGATCAAGGCGGTATCAATTTTTCTGCCAAGAGAGAAAATTATCCCTTAATAAAATTTCAACAGATTTTAATGGTCATCCTTATCAAGGAATTGCCAGTCTGAAAGAAAACAGGGAATTTTGTTAATCTAAATGGTGATAGTTTATAAAGATTAATAAATGCAAACAGAAATACGTATTATTTCAACAGCAAGGAAGTTAAAGCAGTAATGGTTTAATTGGTTGTTCTATTCAAAGAGGAGAATATGTTTACATTTTTTATTTGGACATCACTTCTGGATTTTGTGCTTGTGATGAAAAAAAATATGAAACTTTGACTTTGGTTTTGCCAGTTAGGTAGATTTGTTGTTATAGAAATGGCTAGTTACATACTAATGTGTAAAAGTAAAAAATTGAGATTGTAATGTTGTTATCTTATACTTAAAAAGGGTCAGAAGTCAACGCGTTTTCTTTCTTTCCTTGTACCTCATATTTTCTTTTCCCCTTTCTTTTTTATTTTCTTAATTTCCTATTTTTATTTTTATTTGTATTTTAAAAATTGATAAAACAATAAAAGTTATAACACAAAAAAAAGGAATTGTCAATCAAAGGAGAACATGACTTCAGAGCCATTTTTTTTTCAGAATGCACGTTTCAAATGGCCCAGCGATATATCAGTGTAACACATTAAAAAGGATAAAAGTCAGTTTACTTCATAGAAGCTTATAAGAATGTATGAAAAATAATATATTGCTTAAAGGAGATAGTATTGTCCATCAGCTTTTATCTGAGAAGAAACACAGCAGCAGTTAAGATACTGTATGTCTGCTGCCCTAAGTTTATAGAAAGAAGTGGTAGTGAAGGCCAATATTATTTTTACTGTACTTTTCCTTCCGTACTCCAGTGACATTAATTAGCACTAAACTTGGATCCAAAGCATTATCCAGGTAACACCTTTCACCTTTTATTGTACACAGCTAATATCACACCTATGCTGGTATTCAGGTTGGTTCAAGGACAACGTGGACAGATTATCGCCATATTCTGGACCCTGAAAACTCCTGCATGCATTTCTCCAAGAGCTCAGGGCAGTTTATAAGGGGAATATGCCTACATTTTACACCCATTCTGAAATCCAATGATGAAGGTAGGGTTTAAAAAGGAACAATTGACCTAAAGTCCCTCAGTGAATTTCTATGGCAATTGGATTTAAATATAGATTTCTCCAGTCCTGGTTCCATATCTTAGCTCAGGGGTAGGCAACCTTGGCTCTTTTATGACTCGTGGACTTCAACTCCCAGAATTCCTGAGCCAGCTACCCGTGTCTTAGCTGTTCTATCACCTTGCATCTCAGATAGGAATGGCACAAAGCAATCTGAACCACTGATTTCTTATGCTATTTATTTGGGAGAATTGTTGGAATGAAGGGAGTCTAAAACTGAAAGTATGCAAGTTATGCTTTTGTAACCATTTTATAGAGGTGCCTTCTTTCCATATGCCCATATATTATGACAGTACTTATAATTCTGATAAAGTTTGATAAGACTCATAAGTTTGGTTGGACGGTTAAGGCACCAGGTTAGAAACTGGGAGATTGTGAGTTCTAGTTCAGCCTTAGGTAGGAAGCCAAGCTGGGTGACTTTGGGCCAGTAACTTTCTCTCAGCCCAACCTATCTCACAGAGTTATGGTATGTTCACCATTTTGAGTTATGTATATATAAAAAAATAAAGAATGGATAACAATTATACTCTTTACTAGAATATAGGTTTCTAAAAATGACATTTTCCCAGTTCTCACAACAATTCACTTGTTTACCATGTCTAACTAATTAACAATGTCGCTATGGGTGCTCATGGATCCCTAATATAATTATACCAAAAATATTCTAGTTTTACCACAAGTGATTAGTTCCCTTAGAACAGCTTTTTCCTCATCGGAGGCTTCCCATTGGATTTTAGCTCACGTAATTCTCAACCAACATGAACAGGGTTGGAAAGAATAACTTTAACAGAATGTCATACACTTTTCTTTCCAGTAATAATACACAATGGTATGTGACTTTTTCAACTTATGTCATGGATGAAATTCTGAGCAGCTTTCAAAACTCATAACTTTGGTTGTTTTCATTTTTAAAAGCTGTTCTGCCTTCCCTTGTGATAATGTAAAAAAAAACCCTCTACTTTATCTGAACTCATTCCTTATTCTTAGCAGTGGGAGTTATTTCTATCAACAACAGCATTGAAGCTTTAAATATAGTGACAAGCCTTTCAGATTTTACACATTCTTGGTACTACCTGATCCTTCAAAGTGGTTTGAAACTGGCGTTATAATTGCGTTCACTCCTGCCAAACGTGGAAAGCTAAGAAAAGGTAGGAAACACACCATGAACCAATCTGTGCCCCCACCAATCAATCGACTGAAGAGCGCAAAAACTGAATTTATGTCTGTGCCATGCCGTCTGAGCCATAAAGGAACTTTTGGAATAATCAAAATCCCAAAATCCAGAGATCCCCAAACTTTGGGCACCAGGGACCGGTTCCGTGGAGAAAGGTTTTTCCACAGACCGGAGACTGTGTGGTTTTGTGTGCTGCCTGCATCCCATAGATGGGGCTTTGCTTGTTTTGTCCAGATCAGTTGCTAGCATGCTGCAGCCCGGTACCTGTCCATGGACCGGGGGTTGGGGACCCCTGATATACTCTATACAGAAAAAAGGGAAATCTCACTCAATACCTTTATTTAATTATTGGATTTATGGGGCTACCCAATTCAAAAGTGTGACTCTGGGTGACATTCAGCTAAAAATAAACCAATATGTCTCCAAGGAAACACTACATTATTCTCAAAGACCCCACTCAATATTAAATTACACCCCCCAAGACCCCCTCAAAAGAACCATAACAAAAGAACCATTAAAAACATACTCAATATAAAAATATAACACAATAAGGAAACAATCAAAAGGAGACAATGGACCAAATGTCAGGGGAAGAAGCCAGTTCTTACCCAGTTTTCTAAAAGTGGGCAGAGTTGGGGCTGATGTATATTGGGGCAGATCATTCCAGAGCAAGGGGAGAAATCGTGATTGTTCTTTCAGTACAATTTTAGAGAGAGAGAAAAACAGATGTATGCACTATACTTAATTGGCCTGCTAATTTGATTGCATAGGGCATTTTGTCAATAGGGTATTTCGACCCAGATGCTGTCTAAAGCAGGGGTCCCCAACCCCTGGTCCTTGGACCAGTACCGGGCCGCAGCATGCCAGCAACTGGTCTGCACAAACAAGCAAAGCCCCATCCGCGGGATCCAGGCAGCACACAAAACCACACACCCTCTGGTCTGTGGAAAAACCTCTCTCCACGGAACTGGTCCCTGGTGCCCAAAAGGTTGGGAACCTCTGGTCTAAAGCAGTGAGTTACCAAGGATTGTGACCCTTCCCTTTGCCTTATTATAGGTCAGAATTGTATTTTTTCTGCCTTTTGGGACACATAGGTTTGTCTCCTGGAGCACAGTGGCTCATGTGGTTAGGATGCTGGGTTGACGATCAACAAGCCCGGGTTAGAGATATGAGTGTTGCTGCAGGGTGGGTGAGCTCCTGTTATTCGCTCCAGCTCCTGCCAAACTAGCAGTTCGAAAGTGTGTAATTGCAAGTAGATAGGCAGGTACCATTTGATGGGCACATGAAAGGAGCTCCCAACTGGGCATCCACCGAGCAACAGTGATGTCACTGGCAAATCCTTTCAACTGGGAAGCACCTTAGGTGCTTCCGGCACGAACAAAAGCAAGTTTGTCTCCCATTCTTCTTTTGAATGCTTATAGCTGGTTGCGCCTGGCAAGTTTTAATAGAGCAGAGTCTCTTTCTTCTTGTTATTTTCATCCACTGGTTTCCTCCTCCTGTCTTCCTTAGGAAGAGTTGCTTGCCCCATTTCTGTTGCACAGCTTTTCTTTGAACTGATGTTTCCTTTCTTTTGTCATTGGCCAAAATATGGACAGGTATTAGTCCAATGCTTTTACTTCTTCTTCAAGGACTGCTGTGAACTTTAATCTGCTGGAAATGTATGCTCTATTATTTTCAGATAGGAAGGCAAACATGTCACAAGCACTACCGGTCACAGACTTAGATTCCTATTTCTTTTTGTTCCCTCCTCAAGTTCTTATGGTCGCCCAATACAAGCACTTAACTAAAAATTTGTCGCAGACTACGCTTTAAACTTATCTAGTAAGTGCAATATTAGGGGCAGCGCAATGGTGAATAGAGTGTGAAGGATATGTGTATATAATATATGTTCTTATTTGTGGTTTTTACTTGTGTGTAGTGTGCACTGTGGACAGCACTTAATTTCGTTGTGAGTTACACAATGACAATAATTCTATTCTATTCTATTCTATTCTATTCTATTCTATTCTATTCTATTCTATTCTATTCTATTCTATTCTATTCTATTCTATTCTATTCTATTCTATTCTATTCTACCACTAAACTACTTCTGCCATGATATCTCATCACTTTCATTGGACATAACAGAATAGCATAGAATAGAGCTAGAAGGGACATTGGAGGTCTTCTAGTCCAGCTCTCTGCTCAAGCAGGAGAACCTATATCATCTCAGACAGGTGATTGTCCAGTCTCTTCTTTAAAATCTCCAGTGATGGAGAGCCCACGATTTCTGGGGGTAAGCTGTTCCACTGGTTGATTGTCCTCACTGTCAGGAAGTTTCTCCTTAATACTAGGTTGCTTCTCTCTTTGATCAGTTTCCAACCATTGTTTCTCATCCTTCCCTCTGGTGCTCTGGTGAATAATGTGGCCCCCTCTTCCTTGGGGCAGCCCCTCAGATACTGGAATACTGCTGTCAGGTCTCCCCTATTTCTTCTTTTCTTTAGACTAGCCAAACCCAAGTCCCGTAGCTGTTCTTTGTATGTTTTAGTCTCCAGGCCTTTGATCATCTTTGTTGCTCTTCTCTGAATTTTTTCCAAACTCTCGACATCTTTTTTTGTGATATGGTGACCAAAATTGGCTGCAGTATTCCAGGTGTGGTCTTACTAGGGTTTTATAAAATGGTACTAATACTTCACGTGATCTTGGATTTAATTGTTTATAAACTGAAGGTTCAAAGGAATAAAACGTTCTACTCGTTTGCTGGGTCCCAGTGTTTGCAGCTGCTTGTCTGCTCACTTCTCTACCTTATGGGGTCACGGTGACATCCAAGGGCAATTGCCTTTTTTCTGTTGGTAAAAGTAGCTTTTGCAATGTCTAGACTCGTAGCTGATATTACAGTAGTTGCTATCATGCTTTGAAAAATGGCTTTGGGACAATCCTGCATATCAATTGATAAATTCAAGGCCCATTGAAAAGTTTGGGCAGATCAACAGTTAAAAACAACAACAACACCAAACCATCCATCAAAGTAACTCAAGCATGCAGAATTGTCTCTGTCTGTCTATCGATCCGTCCACCTGTCCATCTATCCATACATCCAGGTTTACTTCACTGTGTGTGTTGTAGATGACAGAGACCAGAAAAGCCATACTGAAGATTAGCTTAAGATGCTCATTCATAATTAAACAGAATATCTCTTATATCCTGGACTAGGTAATAAAGGTTTCAAATCCCAGGTTGGTTGGGTTGATAAAGCAAAAATGAACCCAGAAATCACCAATAAAGCCACAGCTACAGAGACCGTTTGGAAACTTACTAACACCCCCCCCCCTTCCCATCACTGTGAGATTGCTGTAGACCTCTGTGGTATGAAAGAAGCTAATACTAGTCTATTTGTATGTAGGCAAAGACAATTGCAGATAATAGCTAGAGCCATGTTGAGGCATTTTATTGCCAGAGTTAAAGCTGCATTAATCTAGCCCCTATCCCAATGGCAGATTATGTAAGGTAGTTTGGTGTATGAGGCAGAAAATCTCATAAGCAGCTCTCTGGGTAATCAAAGTACAAAAACAATACATTAAATAAGAATCAAGTTGCTTCCCTCTCACGACACTGGGAACGAGCTGTGTGAGACAGTCATTCCATCTCTGGGAATGGAAGGGCAAGCTTTGTAATCCGGGAAAGTCACCAACAAATGATTTTAAACCATCCAAAAGGTTGTTTAAAAAGTACGCCAATAATGCATGATCATCACAGCTTTGATCGCAGCCCAGATCGTTTGAGTTTTGGAACGTCACTCTCACCGGCTTGCGGTCTTATTGAAGTCCTAAATGTGCCTCCGAATTTACCAGGAAGAAAATAAATAAATGATATGAATAAATCTGCAAAGTAACACCCACTGATGGCAGGGCGGCACGTTTTTTTGAAAAGCTGTGCTGGGTTCCTGCACTCCGAGGGAGGTGGTGTCATTACACATCCACCAGAACATCTGCAAACTCCGGTTTCCTTTTCATAGATTTGAATGGAAGCCTGACCTCCTGTTCCTTGCTATGAACCTTTGAGTTCACACTCACATTTTTACATGCTACAGGAAGCCAGAGCTCCCTCCAGGGGTTCTGCAAACAGAATCTCATAAGCCAGATGCAGCCCGGCTCCTTAATGCACCTGAAGGAGTTGTATTCTTCCTCGGGTGCTGATGGTGGGGTGGACAGAAGCAGCCCGCTCACACATGAGAAGCTTAAGGTCACTCCAGCTTTTGTAAAGAAGCGGACAAAACCAGGAATGCTTATGGGGCTGAATTGTCAGCAGGGTAGCAGAAGGATTACAAGAAACCTGTGACTCTGCCTCTTTCTGCCTTTGCTGGTAGCTTTTGTGTGTGTGTGTGTGTGTGTGTGTGTGAACAAGTGCCATACAACAGATTGAGGCTGGTATAAAGGCCTGGGACTGTGCAAGGAGTCCCCCGCTGGGCCTCAGCTGTGCTTGCAATTAGCAATAAGCATGAAATGATTATTGTTGTGGTGGCTGATGGCAATCTGAAGTGACAAGTTTTATGGGGGGAAGTTAAAGTAAATGTGTGTGCATGTGTGTATGTGTGTAAGACGTTGAGAGAGAGAGAGAGAGAGAGAGAGAGAAAATCAGACTCCTTCTTACTCACAAACCATTAAGCAAAAGCCCCAATGCAGTTTAGTCAGACCTATTTTCTGCCATTCACAAAGGTCTCACAAAAGTTGGCTGAAAGAATATATTTTTCTTTCTCTTCTCCCTGCCTCGGAATGGATTTTTTTTCTAGGTCAGGGATTCTCTGCTGCCCTATTTAGTGTTGGGGGAAAAAAAATACCCATTTGCCTCAAATTAGCCAAAAGCTTGTAGGGAAGGGTGAGAGATTAAACATACAAAATCACTCAGCAGGCGGCTGCTCGGGTGGATTTGGGGGAAGCGAGGAGCCTTTAAAATGGACCAGAAGACATTATAGACTTCTGACAAAAGAACATAGTAATCCTACCTGCTCGCTTTAACCACTGCCGTTTGCCCATTATGATGCGCTCTAATGCCCACGAGAGCTAAACTTTGGGTGATGCTGCTCCATAACCATAGTAACTCACACCCGCGACCCTTGAGTTCAGTTCTGGGCTTTCCAACCAGAATGAATCCAGGCTGTTCAAACCGATTAAGCGTCACTGAGGTAGACTCTCTGCCCTGGGAAATTGCAGGGATGAGATGGCCCTAACCCTAACCCTTCTCTCTGATCCAGGCTGCAGAATCTCTTTTTGAAAGGCTGAAAGGGGGACTCTGTGACAGACTTTTGAATTCAAGGTGTTTTGAAGGTAAGGCATTCAGTGGAATGAAAGAACCTGGCATCCTGCTGAGTCTAAAAGGAAAGGAACAGAGGGGACATTTCTTCCTGAATGTAGGCTTTCTAGGATGTTATAGAACAGCTCCCAGTTTTGACAGATCGGTGAAATATAAATCTCAGGCACATGCATGACATATGTTTTCCCCTAAATCCATCTATTAGGCTCTCAGCGGTTGCAGATATAAATATGAAAACGGCTGATATCCATCAGGATTTCACGTTAAGATCTTGAGATCTGCTGATCTTACGTATTTCTACCGCTGAGATTCTTGGGCATAGATGCTCAAAAAAGGGCTACAATGAATGGACCTGAGAGCTGAAGGATCTGTCTCCTTTGCTCCATTTCCATAAACCTCAACTTATTAAAGCCTCTAATTTTAAAGGTTGTCCAATGCATAACGGGGATGAAAGTGTAACATAACATTCTTAATATCTCTCTCTCTCTCTCTCTCTCTCTCTCTCTCTCTCTCTCTCTCTCTCTCTCTCTCTCTCTCTCTCTCTCATCTATCTACCTACCTATCATCATGATCAGGATCATTATCAATCTATGTCCAGGAGAGAAATCACTCCCACTCCCTTAACCACCCCATCCTCCCAAACTCTGCTGAATTATTTTGCATCCCTAGATGGGTTCCTGGAACCCTTAGAAGCTCAGGAATATTTTATGGCCAACCAGGTTCTCAAAGGATACCTAGCCTTGCAATAAGCTTTACATAGATAATAAGTATTACATATTTCAGATTAATTGACTGAGCACATGAGAGCAATATTTTCAGTGCTGGTATGAATAAAAATCACAGAAAGCAAATAGTGTCTTAGAAGACATATTCTCCAACTATTGGAATAGAAAAAGCAAAATCCTCTTCCACCATAACCCTCGTAAAGCAACATCTACACCCCACTATTGGTGTCTGTTAGAAGCTACAGTTATGTCTCATGCATGATGCATGTTACTTAATCATGCCATTTGCATGATAATGAATTGCCTGAATCACTTGCTCCTTCCTTCCTTCCTTCCTTCCTTCCTTCCTTCCTTCCTTCCTTCCTTCCTTCCTTCCTTCCTTCCTTCCTTCCTTCCCATTTCTTTATCAAATTCAGAAGTTATATATTAACATTTTAGACATTATATACTAAGATTTCTGTAACTGGGTAACCTCACCATAAATTATGAAAGCCTAGCAAATATATTTTTAAAATACATTTTGAGCAATTTATCAATGCTTTCAAAGAAGGTGTCCTGTCTGGTATGTACACCTGTAAAGCGGCCTAAATCTCATGTTGATCCTTGAAAGAGTAGTGTCTTTGAATCTAATAAGCACCCAACCTCTTCACATGCTAAATATATTTATCCCCATTAACGAATTATGAAATGGCCTTCCAACTTTTTCTTGTTTGAAATATAGTGGCTATCATAGCAAGAGTTTCTTATCTGAATTCATCTGAGTTTGGAACTAAAGGAATTTTAGAATCTTGGGGCAATTCCGATCACAACGAAGAGAAATAGCAAAGACAAATGATCACATTCTTGTTGATTCTAGTAAAGAAACAGCTCCAACTCTTGAGTGTCGTTTGATTTCCTGCAACTGTCAGTCCTGATGACCTATTTTCTTTAGGGCTAAATATTTATAATTAGGCCAAAGGATATCAAAATGGCAGTTTCTGGGCATTAATTTATCCTAATTAATTTATTAATATTTATGCCATTTCTTTATGCAACTATCTTGGATGCTATATCATAACTGGCAGTACCGTTCAAGATCAAAGACAGAGATTAACAATAAGACAATCAGTTTCTGGGCATTATCTGATGCTTTCAGCAGATACACTACTGGGTCAATGAATTCATAAAATCAGTATCTGAACGAAAATGACAGCCATTTGGAGTCTCTTCCTCTTTCCACCATAGTGTCTTCAGGTTCTATGCACTTTTGCACTTTTTTCAGTTTTGGTGACAGGGAGAGAAGTTCACAATTGACAACCAAGAGAATCCTTCAAATCTGTCTTAAGAGAATGCATTTTTACTAAAGAAATGCCAACTTTGCTAACAGTACATCTCTGTGCATTTTGCACCCTTTGCTTTCTACCTTTGACCCAATGCGACAAAATGTGCATTTTTTAAAAAGAAAAACACACCATGCATAATGTTTGCATTTCAAAAGTTGGCACTGATGCCCAAGACCTGTTTTATCTTTGGAAGGACTCACATATGTTTGAATTCTCTCAGCAAAGCCTTGCAATCAAATCAAGACGGAGTCTATTGCCTTTTCCTTTTTTCTAAAATGTGGTCTGGAGATTGTCACTCATTTGCAGAAAACATTGTTTAACTCAGGCTTCTTATCCTAACATATTAAAGAATATGCTGAGCACAAATTACTTTGTCACCTGTTCTCTGCTTCTCATTCTGTGGAGTCTAAGCAGCCTGCCCAAGATGGAAAGAAGGAAATTTAATAGAATTGCTCGATACCCATATTCTTATCTAGTTCATCTTTCCCCCCCTATTATTATCAAACAACCTTCACACGTAGGAAAAAAAAGGTCTGTGTGAGCATCATCACAGGTGACAGTAGCTTCTCTAAATTTTATTTATTTGAAAAAGCATCTCCATCTGAAGATTTTTTCAGAGCCCTGGGACAAATAAAAGTTCCTTGTTGCTGATTGGTACTCTTCTGACTGTAAAACTGAATGTAATTTTGGGATAATTCAAATTGCTGCTGGTCAACAAATAATTGTGGGTCACTTTTCAGTTTTAAAGGAAAGCATTTTTCTGTTCTTCTGGATTCCTTCATTATTAGAAAGTGTACATTTTCATGTACATTTTCATTTTTTTAAAAAACAAGTTCTTATTGTGTTCATTGTCTCAACTTACTCTATTCAAGTTGCTGTCAGTAAATGACAGCTTTTCGATGCTGTTGGCATCAGTTATATCAGGAGGAACAAACGGATATCAGAATATACATATTCTGTTTGTGTGTGTGTGTATATGTGTGTGTGTGTATACAGAATATGTATATTCTGATATGTTACTATATATATATATTAAATAAATATCATACAGAATAATAACTGACAGCATCTGAATAGGTCTGTGCTATATATATATCATAGACATGTGTAAGAAAATGTCTGGGATCTGGATTTTGTTATCTGTTACAGGAATGAAAGTCAGGATAAGGATATAAGGATATGGGGAGTGGGTTTTTTTTCAGTAATGCCACTGAATTCAACACTCCAGTAAATTGAAAGCACATTGGTATTTAGCAATCTGACAACTTCTGTTTTCTGCCAAACGTTTGGGTCAATTGTATCCCAGGCAGAATAACCTCAGAGTGTTCATAACCTTGGATGCCACCTGCTTACTTCGCCCCTTTTATCATTCAAATGGCCTCCTTTAAAATTTGTATGTTATTATAATTATTGTTACTACCATCTACTCTATCAGTCCCTACCATATACAAGGCTCCTTTCATTTTTGCATTTGTGCTTCATAATGGGTACAACAGGGATCCACTTGCTTGTGTCAGTTGAAGGGGAAGCAGAACGGTACAAGAGATTATTAAGATGCTCTAAATCCTCCTGGACTAGAGCTTTAAAGATAGTCTTCTCTGTCCATGGAATAAACATAATAAAGACACTTTCTATCCCAAAGGTGATTTTTTCACAAGGCAACTGGACTTTCTTGTTTTTCTTTGAAGACGTTTCGCTTCTCATCCACTTTCTACCTTTAATGAAGACACCCACGTTTGTCTGATTACTTCTTACAACAGCATCCTGGACATGATTCCTCAAAAATAAATCTGGCTCCAAAATATCTGGACCTTTTTCCCTTAGAGAGGAATATAAATGACATGTAACCCAGGGAATTCTTGCCTTGAGGGTGATCTTAAAATTCAACAGCAACGCAACAATCCATGACAAATCTAGGGCCTTATTAAATTGCAGCAGCTCTTTTTTGGCCTTTATCTTTCCAAGATAGAGAAGAGAAATTTCCACCTTTAGAATGGAAAACAAATCTTAAACAGTCACTGAGAAGCTGACTTTGCCTGCAGAGTCTTCTATTATTCCATTACTACGTACAAAAAACCGGCGAATGAGTTAATGCTGTGGATACTGATCAGCAAATCTGAACAATTAATGATAATGATAATGATAATAATAATGATGATAATAATAATAATAATAATGATAATAATAATAATAACAACAACAACAACAGTAACAATAATATAGTTTTGGTGTGTGTGTGCGTGTGTGTTTTAAAAAAACCCAGGCTCCCTTCAACCTTTTATTCACAAGCATAAGAAATTAAACACTCGTTCTAAAGAGTGAATGAAATTGAATAAGCTACCAAGTACTTGAGTTTCACAGCAAGTGCTTGAATAGAGCAAACCTCCTATGTTGAATAGGTTGCCTTTTGGGACCAATTTGCCTCTTTTCACTCTTTAGTATTCCTTTTTTGCTGACAGATGTACAAAGGCGGAACTGCGCTGTGCGGCTTATCTACATACACCCTCAGCAGCTGTCACTTTTGTCGAGCAAGTTAATCAGCAAATGCCACCATATCCCACTTTCTATAAGGAACAACATGTTATAGACAGGAGTATCAGGAGAGAGGGAGAGGGGAAAAAAAGACTTTATTTTAACTTTGATTAGCTTGATTTTTTCCCCTTATTTCTTTTCAAACCAAAGGCTCCTTTTCCTTCCATGTAACTTTTAAGTTGTTCTCTCTTTTTATTTTCTTTCTCTCCCCCCCCTTTAAAAAAAAAAAAAAAAAGAGCTCAGTATCTCAAAGCCTGTTTTGGTTACCAATGAGGGTGAGGATTAAAAAAAGTTTCTAGACCTCATCAAAATATCAAAAAAGAAATCACAATGACCCATAAAGGGAAAAGGAGGAAAAAAATTCTGCTTGGGGAAAGAAAGAAAGAAAGAAAAAAAAAGAGCTAAGCATCCACAGGAATAATTAAAAACAGAAGGTACCTTTCTAATGAAAGAGGAAAGCAGTTTGTGAATATTTAAAGTCCTCCAAGTTAAAAAAAAAAATGTTTTCTGTTCGGAAAGGTCTCTTTGTGCTTAGAAAGGTTTTATAGCATTTACAAAAATGCACTGTAGAACAGTAGACTTCCATTGTTAATTTTTCTGATTACAAGGTATTGATTGTCAGTGGCGTTCGAGGTAAGTGCAGCTAAGGTGAGCTTCTGCACAGCACAAGGGAGAGGATCTTGCCTTTCTCTCCCTGTGACTTCATGGTAGTGGAATCAGAACTTCTGGATGTTACTCCTACAGATAGTCCTTGACTTATGACTGGTCGCTTAATGACTGTTCAAAGTTAGGACAGACTCAAAAAAAAAGTTACTCACGACCTGTCCTGAAAGTTATGACTGCCACACCAACCTTGATAAACGTGATTGCACTTTGGGTGTTTAGCAACCAGCTTGCATTTATGACTGGTTGCAACGTGATCGCATTTTGTGAAGATTTTTTGCTCCTTTCTGACAAAAAAAAAAATGCCCATTGGATGAAATGGATCCACACTTACCACCACCACTTAACAACCATGGTAACTGGCTTAACAATTGTTCTACAAACAACCATAAAATCAAGTCTGATTACATGGTGACTTGGCTTATGACTACAACAATTGATGACTGCAATTTTGGTCCCAATTGTGGCTGTAATTCAAGGACTAATTGTACCTGCTCTTTGAGAAACTCAACTTGTGTGACTTGTTCTTCTGTTGAAGATGTTTCCAAACTTCCAACATGTGGAATCAAATTGATCAAGGGGAAGTTGTGGTACAGATAATATCCTTTCACTGCTGTCAAAGATTAGTAATAAACACTTTGCTGTTGCAACAGAGCCACACTACCAAAATCAGCACATGGATTCCAACTTCTGAATTAAATAGAGCTAATATGGGTCTAATATCTTCCTCAAGACACTGACTGGCTTGTTTCTAAAGATCTTGGCCAGAGACCAGCTGCTGACACCACAATCAGTTCTGCCATTTGAAGCACCACTTTCTAATACAGTACATAAAAATAGTTCACTAGAAGTTGTGATTTAGGTTACCTTGCTAAAACGTACATGATTCAAGAAGAAGAAACTTTATAGTTTCCTCTTATGCTCCTAGTACACACACACACACACACACAGATTTAAAAAAATGGAGATAAAAACTAATACAAAGTAATATAAAGTAACAAAAAAGAAAATAAAAAAAAATAAAACTGTAAGAAAGGGAAAGAAAAATAGAAAAGAAAGCAAAAAGGAATAAGTAGCTTTCAATCTTCTTTATAGCAATCATAAATACAATTATAAATTTGCCTCTTATTTATGGTTAAAAGTTAACTCTCTTCTTTCTATAACCCATCTTGTCTAATTATCAAATGCATAAATCATAACTTCATTTTTGTAATGTTTCATGCAAAAAGTCGGTAAGGGGTACATTATTTCCTTAAAAGATAACAGCTGTTAATTGATCTTTCAGGATTCAGATGGTGTTTGCCTTCATATATCATAGAACTTTGATTTGATTGTGGCTCTAAACAAATCAGAAATATTAGGGGGTTGAGAACTGCATAAAAAAATTTAAGGACCCAATTTAGCTAATTGTGTAACGATAAAGTATTTCTATCTTCAAAAAAGTTAGAAATATCTACATTTATTTTTATTGAAACATACGTTCTACATTAATTCAGTGATTAAAAAGGTTTTCTTAACATTATCTTATAGGATCAAGTGACAGATAATAGTAATTGGCGATGACATTAAAATCCATTTTAATATTTAACATCTACATTGTAGTTCTCAAAACAAAATCCATAAACCCATTAGAATAGACTTTCACCCTATTAGAGTGCCCACATATATTTAAGTGGGTTTTTAAAGCAATGATTCTGTTACCTTGACAATAACCTTTTATGCATCAATTCTGCACTAAGAATTTGTACACACACTGCGTGTAATATTCATTACCAGCGAAATCTTAATCACCCTGAAAGTGCACCAATGCAGGTAGGTTAGATAAACAGTGAGCTTTGATATTAAAATCTTTTGCACTGTTATTTAATAAGGCTGCCATGTTGGTGTTACATAATAAAGCTAAGCTGCCATCCTTAACTATTAATAATCTCTCTAGTCATTGAATTACATCACCGCTCCCTTTTTTTTCAGTGGCTAAAATAAACCATCAAAACATTGTTGGAATTGTGAAAAAGCTTTGATCTAGACAAAACAAGGAAGCAGGCTAAGAAGAAAGCTCAGATTTGCAAACACAGTTTTGTGCCTGCGTAATGCAAGTTTTTTTTTTTTTTGCAGTACATATGGTCTATAAGATCACCCACTGTTTAGGGACTTCTGTGATAGAGTGAGTTAAGGATGGAGTTTCATCCTTAATTGGGATTAAGTTTGACTCAAAGCAGTTGTATTGCATAGTGTTCCCTTCACGGCTAATGAAAGTTATGGGCTGAATGAAGTCCCATGGGTTTTAACAAGCCGGACTCCTTGAGCATAAATTTTCAGTGCTGAAATTATGGAGAGATTATTTCCAGCGCCTAAGGTTTTAACTGGGGGATGAAGGTTTATTAACTCACATGCAAAAAATCTGCCCTCTGCATTTATCTGTTCTACATTCATTATTTGTTTTACCAATAATGGCCGTTATAACGTATTTTCTAATCCTTTTTGTTCTAAATGGTTAGAAGAAACTCCTGCTATTGACACAGAGGCTAGTGACTGGGAAATCAGAACTATGGAATTTGTTTGTGGCAATATGAACACGAAAACCCTGACTTTTTGGAGTCTTGCTAGCAGAAACTCCCTCCCAGATTCTTAAGCTTTGCATAGGACCGAACAGCAATAAGCTAATAGACCAAGAGCACTCAATGTAAGAGCACACAACAGAACTATAAAAACATAAAGAGTAAGCAGAATTTTGGCACAGCTCAGTTTTATCTGGGATGTGTGTGTGTGTAATAAGAGGTTACCGAGGGAGCTGTGCCTAGAGTCTTCCCTTGGAGAATCAGTTTGAAGTAGCTATTTCTATGTGGTATTTTGAGCCCAAAAGAAATCTTTGATTTGACTAAATCATTGTTTTCTGAAAATGGACTCTTTTTCGGATTTGGCAAATAGTTTCCCAAAGAAGGGCTTTCTTGTGTGGAGTCAAACTAAATGATACACAATTTGTATATTGTGTTGCCTTACTCCTGCTTTGTTTTCTCTGGTGGTTTGACCCAGAAAGGGCTTGCTGTCTATAGCATAGGAAGAGAAACAAGCTCCCCAGTTCCCATTTTTCAAAGAAAAAAAATCAAGCTCTACAGCTGTATAGTTTTAAAACATTTCCACGGGTAACTTTTTTTTTTTTAAAAAGAAACCTTATCAATTGTGTATGTGTATGTGTATGTGTGTGTGTGTGTTTCATACAAAGGGGTAAAAAGAAAGAGTTGGTTCTCCCCTTTCTCCACACCAAGTGGTCCCAATCCAGACTTACAAAGCAAAGAAAATAAAATTAGGAAAGAAAGCAGCAGAATGAAATATTTATAGCTCATTTAGTTTAGCTGATTCTTCCAAGAACAAAAGAACAATAAGTAAGCAAATAAATAGATATTTTCTAAATTATCCACTGAACATTGATATGAAGAAAAATGAGGGGTTTTTTTTGGGGGGGGAAACATCAATTTGACATCCCCAGAGTTTTTAATATGAACTGTAGACCCCCAAAGCTCTTTCAGTTTAACTGCTAATATCTGAATTATTTCAAAGTACACATTTAAAATACACGAGAGAGGACTCTGGAATTTTCTTTTATACCATAATGTTTAATGACATTGACTCATGGGAAAAGTCTGATTGTATTGGTTTTTTTTTAGAAATACTTCTTGGTATTGTATTTTCTGTGGAATTAGAATTTACGGGAGTTTTCGTCTCTCTCACTTCTAAATTTATTCTGAATTTAATAGGTACCCAAATTGCATTTTAGTTGCAGGGCTGCTCTTTTATACAAAATGCAGGTGCCAGGTTCTACTTTTCACATGAGAATGGGGGACATACAACTCTTTTTCCCTTCCTCATCCCTTATCACCCCCTTGGGGCCAGCCTCCATCAATAGATACATTGCATTATATCCTCCAAACTCCTTATGATTAGATGGGAATTATAGTCTGGACCTCTGCAGTTCTCTTCAGTTTTTCAAACAAACAGATGAGAATTGTAGAGGAACAGGTAGGAAATTGTATAAAGCAATGGAGCACATTGGAATAAAAGAAAGGCGAATAGCTGCTCTTACATAAAATATCTCATAAACAAACTTATCCCAATAAGGCTTTTAATTTAATGAAAATAGGACCAACATATGAGGAAAATGCCATCATATGTAGCTAGGAACTAGGATAGAGCTTGGTATGGCACAGTGCAAGAGGCAGCATCTGTGTGCCAGATTCTATATCTCATGCCTTCATCAGAGTGTATATGAACCCTAAGCATCCTTGGGAATCGCTACAGCCCAAGTCTCTGGCAGAATCTACTGCTAGTGCCTGCCATCCTTATTGTCTTTCTTGATTTACCATCCTGAGTAGTAACATGGAAGTTCATAACAGAATAACAGAGTTGGAAGGGACCTTGGAGGTCTTCTAGTCCAACCCCCCCGCTCAAGCAAGAAACCCTATACCATTTCAGACAAATAGCTGTCCAGTCTTTTCTTAAAAATCTCCAGTAATGGGGCTCTCACCGCTTCTAAAGGCAAGTCGTTCCACTGGTTAATTTTTCTCTCTGTCAGGAAATTTCTCCATAGTTCTAGGTTGCTTCTCTCCTTGAAGCAGCCCCTCAAATATTGGAAGACTGCTATCATGTCACCCTAGTCCTTCTTTTCACTAAACTAGATATATCTACTTTCTGCAAATCTTCTTCATATGTTTCAACCTACATCTTTGTTGCTCTTTTCTGCACTCTATCTGACACCCGACCCCCTAACGCTAGTACACATACCCTAAGAACAACAGCAACTGGAGGAGAGAGGACACCTGTGGAAATGGCCCCTTTAAGAATGGTGCACCCGGCGCCGATGAGTGGACCGACAACTAGGTCAAGAGCCCGGGCGCAGAGACAGCCAGTCATATAAGAACGGACTCCCAAATCTTACATTATATGCTCTGATGATGTCGGCAGTGTGGCCGACGAAAGCTCAGCTTTGTAAATTAAACAATCTTTGTTTTAAGATTTTCATCCCGGTGATCGTTTTTACTTATTATTATATATATATATATTCATCTTTTAATTTATCACAATATCTAATACATTGTTCTTGGGCATTTGGGGAAATTAAAAGGCTAAGTGGATCCAGGCGCTTGAAATGCTGCCATTTAACCAATAGATAGAAAAGGATACTTTCCCAGAGCCCTTCAATAACACTGAGGCTATCTAATGCAAAAAGGCATTTTGCTTTATTCTACACATGAGCCACTTTCACCAAGACAGAGAAATGGATTGGGCACATTGGGAATTATTGTTTGAAGATCACCAAGGAGGACTCTACTGGTGAATGGAAATGTTAACCTGGGTCTTCTGAATTTTGCTATGGCTCTTTGGCCATTTACCAGCAGAGTATAAATTAAAATCTCAAGATCACAACCAATTTAAAATAAGGCCAATGCCAACTTTTGCATGAGTTTCTTGGCAGTCACATAACCACCGTTTTCTTCCAGAGTAACTTTTGCAACTTCTCAGTCTCCAATCAATCTTTTTCAAACTGGGTAGCTTTAAGATGTATGGAGTTTGAAGCTGGCTGGGGGAATCCGGGAGTTGAAGTCCATGCATCTTAAAGGTGCCCAATTTGAAAAACATTGATCTAGACCAGGGGTCTTCAAACGTGGCCCTTTTATGACTTGTGGACTTCAACTCCCAGAATTCCTCAGCCAGGCACGCTGAGGAGATGTCCTCTTTCTATGATCAGGGCCTTGTGCAGGTAAATAAAATTGTGGGCTATGTCGTCAGACATGTATATGTTCAGAAGAGTCTCCCATGGCAAATAGGCCATGATAGATATCCCAGACTAACACTGATCACATCTGCCAACCTGCATTGGAACACCGTGGCAGATTATGGTCTATTCCTTCCACATGCCAATCAGATGTGAGAATGAGTCAATCCACTATAGAGTGTTGACAGTAATTTGGGAGATCTGCATTTAAATCCCACCTCTGCTTACACCTTAGCAATAATGGAAAATCACTAACATTAACCTGAATTTCCTTACTCTAAAACAGGGGTGTCAAACTACCAGCTCACGGGCCGGACGCGTCACGATGAAACCGCGCCCACCCCATTGGGGAAAAAGCTCCGATACGTCGCGCGATGTCACGTGACGTCACGAGTTTGACATGTCTGCTCTAAAATAAAAAAAGCTATTTTTTCCTACGCTCTCTTATTTCCATTCCCCTCCATCTCACATACATATAAAAAGCTTTTAGTGCTTTAAGGTTTTCTTTAATACCTTAAATATAATTTAATACTATTATTTGTCTTTGAACCAGAAGCTACTGCAAAGAGCAGATTTGTTGTCAGTTTTATTTGAAAAGAAAATCTCATTAACGCAAAAAGTCTTTATATCAACAACATAGATCTTTGAGACTGTTGCTAATATGTGTAATGCTCCCTCTAGTGGCTGGTAAATAAGCAGGAATTAATTATTTGCACCGAGAAGAGAGCAGCACTATGTGAGGAAAAGCAAATACATAATTTTGAGTATCTCTTTTACTACATACCCACAGGAAAGTGAAGGTAAGATCAACTACGCCTTCTCAGTGAGGTCACAGATAGCAAAAACATGCTTGTAATAAGCTGCATACAATTATTAGATGCTGTAGAGATAAAGAAATCTTGTACATTTGGTTGCTAAAGTTCCTTAATCTATATATTAATGTATTTTTTAAAAAACAAACAAATATTGTAGTTAGTTTTTCCATTGTATCTGTTTTGCCTTGGAGCTCAGTTTGATTAGCATTTACTAAAGTTCATTTGCTGATGTCATCGATCCATCTTGTTTTAGGTCTCTTTCCTGGACGCTTTTTATCAAGTGGGATCCATTCTATGACTGCCTGGGTCCACCTGCCATCAGTTCTTCTTGCTATGTGGCCAGCCCATTTCTATTTCAATTCTTTTACTCTCTTGATGATGTCATACTCTTTCGTTTGTTCTCTAAGCCATGTGCAGGTCTTTCCCTCTTGTCTTCTAATGCCGAGCATGTATCTTTCTATGGCTCTTTGCACCACTTGTAGCTTTTGTATCGATTGTGAGGTTAGTGTCCATGTTTCACTGACATATGTTAGAGCCGGTAGCACACACTGATGAAAACCTTTCTCTTCAGGCATAGGGAAAATTATGCTTAGCTTGCCAAATGTCTGCCAACCACATTTAAAATGTCGTTCAATTTCCTTTATTGTATCACCTGCCACTGAGATCCATTGGCCAAAGTATATGTAGTGGTTTACTAGGTCTAGTTCTCCAGATACAATTTTTTAAAATTTCTTTGGTGAATTTATTAAACACAACCTGGCTCTTTTTCAGGTTTATTTTTAAACTAAATGGTTCTCCTGCTTTATTGGAATTGATTAATTATTGGAATTGGAACCTTGATTAAATATTGCAGCAACACCTCACAGGGTTTAGTATGCCCAAGGTTCATCCTAAGATTTATGCACAACAGCACTTGGTCCAACTGTGCAATTTTGTAGTGTGAAATTTAGACTTTCCATAATACGTGGATGCTTTTGGGCTGAGGATCCATGCAGTTGGATACATGGAACCGCAAGCTTTTGATTGTTTAAATTATTTTAATCGGCTTACAGTACTTGAGTATTTAATAATTCGTCATGTTGGATGGACCCAGAAACCATAATGGCTTACTTTCAGACTGATTAATATTACTATGAATTTTACAGCAGCTCTTCAAAAATGCTCAAATTATGAGAGAAACCTATGGTTTTTGCAAGCCTAACAACCAAAAGGAGCCTAAAGTTGAGAGATGCTTTCCTCATTGTCATCTCTTGGACTTTTCCTTTCGGAATACCCTTTCTGGCTTTCTCTCACTTCAGTTTAATCCCAAATCATTTCATCACTTTTGTTTTTCATTCATTTACCGTGTTGGAGGCTTCATGTTTGGTCTATTTTACTCCCTTCCAGCATATTTTGTGATTTCCATCAAATTGCCCTTTAGTTTCTTCTCCAAATTTATTCTTAACTAATCCTTGTTCTGTTTGACTACACTCTTTGCAATCGTTTTTGATGTACATTATATATTTTCATTCTCATTTTTCTGGATGATGCTTTTTTTTACTTTTAGCATTAAGAAATCTTGTACATATTTCTCATTAGTGTAATTCTTCCGAGTCCTATGGCACTCTGTAACATAGTCTTTTCATCCTATTCCAAACAGCTTCTATGCCCACTTTTTTGTGCCTACTTTTATTTTATTCTTTAGAAAGATTATCTCCTGATACTTTTTCATAACAAAGCTTGTAGATTCTTTTCCTGCAGTCTGATCTGTGTTCCCTCTTGGTTTCTCACTTTCTTTCTGTCCCCGTGTCTGTTTTCCCCAAGAGACACTCTTGACACTAGCAAAAATGTCCCTTTGGCAGCATCTCTTACCCCTCTGGTGTCCTTCACTAATCGTTCGTCAAAAACAATCAATCAATGATGTGTTCTAAATGTACTTTCATCCCTTTGCTATTTATGTTCTGACTGATTAACCTATGTATTGGTACTGCCCTATGTAACCACAATAATTTGATGAACCACAACTCATTCTCTCTGGCATATATTTTTTACTTTTTTATACCTTTACCTAATATCATACCTTTACTTCACTCCACCAAATGAAGCAATTTTTATTCTAATCAATTACCTCCTTCCCCATTTTCATAATTTCACGGAAACATAACATATGCATTTTTCTTTCACTGACTGTGTTTGTCAATTCATGTCCTTTACCATTTACTCTCTTATGTTCGAACTTGCAAACTTCCATACCGTATGCCCTGCTCTTCTTTCAATGCCCACCAAAACTTTGATCAACTGAAGCTTTCACAGAACACTTTTTTATGAGATAAAGAAGCAGATCGGGTTACCAGTTTTAGGAGTACCCATGCAACTGGATTGTATTTACAATGGTTGCAACATCATGGGGGCGACGTGATAGCCATTTGTAGCCTTCCCAGCCAGCTTCCAGGAAGCAACATCAATGGGGCAAAGTCAGATTTGCTTAAGGACTGCCTGATTCTCTTAATCCGGAGTTGCTTTTCAGAGTGAAGTGGGAGGCCTATAAATTTAATAAATAAATAATTGCACCGATTCACTTAACAGCCATGGGAAAAAAAGATTGTAAAATTGGGGGTGACTCACTTAACAATCGGCTGGCTTTGCAATGGAAATGCTGTTCTTGATTGTGGTCGTAAGTCGAGGCCTACCTATAGTTCTAACGATTTTCTACTTTTAGAGGAATGGGAACATGTTTACCTGCAAGGAGGTACTGGTTATTTCAGGTGACCATGGAGCCATTTCCATCCTAGCCAATTTAATCAGTTAAGTGGGCTAGCAAAAAGAGATAGTCTTTCTTTTCCAATGCATCCATGAGATCCATAAGCTTCAAAGCAATAGCACAGGTATTCCTCAGAGTTACAGGTAGTCCTTGACTTAAGACCAAAATTGAGTTCAAAATTTCTGCTGCTAAGTGAGACAGTTGCTAAGTGAATTTTGCCCCATTTTATGACTTTTCTTGCCATGGTTGATTATTGAATCACTGCAGTAGTAACACGGTTGTTAGGGGAATGTGGCTTCCCCATTGACTTTACTTGTCAGGAGACTGCAAAAGGTGATTGCATGTCCCTGGGATATTGCAACCAAGCTGCCAGGCATCATGTGATCGCATGACCAGAGGATGCTGCAATGGCCATAAGTGTGAAAAACAATCATAAATCACTTTTTTTCAGTGCCATTGTAACTTTGAATGGTCACTAAACAAACTCTTGTAAGTTGAGGACTACCTGTACATTTTTTCCCCTCTATTCCAATATTGGAATCCAGACTAAGGCTCCTTGCTTATTGTTATTAAACCTGAGAGTTCCCCTGCCTGTGTCCCAGATGATGTTGCATTCTTTACTAAGAATAGTTCTCATAGATTATGACAATGCCTATTGGTTTTGAATCATCTACTTCTGGAGACACGTTGTCTTAAATGGTGAGAATGTCTTTTGTCAAATATTTCCCATGCCAACAAAGGAGAATATTTGAAGCTCAGGGTTGACATGAGGGGTCCTTGGTGCTCTCTGAGCTTGGCTGTTTCTTTGCAGACGTTTCATTACCCAAACTAGGTAACAACATCAGTGTTAGTGCTGATGATGTTACCTAAATTGCAAAATGAAATATCTGCAAAAAAAACCCCCAATCAAGCTCAGAGAGCACCAAGGATCCCTCATATTTCCCATGATTAGTATTTCCAGATATGTTATATGGCAGCACAGTAATTAGATTTGGTGTCTGGTAAACATGGAAGTTGTAGTCCACCCAGTTAGGAAAGGTAACAGTGAGGCAATTGTATTTTAACGAGAGGGCATGGGAAAAAGAAAATCTACAGAGCTTGAGGCATGAATGGGAAAACCATTTAAAAGGCTGAGAATCTGATTACTCTTCAAGAAGGTACCCAGCTTGATTATGAGACAGCAGTCCCCCCCCCCCTATGCTTACCAATAATCAAGCAATTTATGAATGGCTACAGGTTGCCCACTCTAGGGTTTAGTGTAAATTAGAATTCTTAAAAAAAGAAACAAGATTGTTGAATAGAATTGTGTGACTGATAAGACATAATGGAGGGCATATGAGTGGGCATGATAGGCTGCAGATTTTTTTTTCCTTATAGGATGACAAGTTATTCATTATTTCAATGTTTCATTCCTAATTTCTCAGCAAGGAACTCGTAAGAATAACTTAACAAAATGTATTGAAAAGCAGGCTTGTGGCAACAATATTCTCTTCGGTGATTCTAAGGGGGTTGTCACTGAAACACTGCAGGTTACATCCAGGTTATTATTTAAATTAAGCAAACACTATTTTCAACAATCATTCATCATGCTAGCCCTTCAAAAGAAGAAACACCAAAATAATTAATAGCCAGGACATACTGACATACCTTAAAAATCTGTAGAACTTTACAAAGTTTTGGAAACAGAGTGAATCAGAAGAAATTCAGGGTTCTCAAACTTTGTGATGCTATGAACTATGACAATTTGTAAAAGGATTTACTTGTCCTATCACCCTGATATCACACATTCATGAATCTCTTCTAAACAATACAGTTTAACTAATAAAACTTGCCAATTAATGTTTCAACAAGCAAGTGGCAAAATCCTCGCCTATAAATTCATTTAAAGGTGAGAAAATGTTTTCACTGTAGAAGTAGTACAGAGTTAGCACAGATAAGTATTAGTATGTAGGTTGCGATTTATCTGTCCATCCGTCCATCCGTCCATCCATCCATCCACATCTACATAGAGCTGTACTTCCTAAACCTGGGTAAAGTAGCCAAAATTGGGTAGAAGTGATTCTTCTTGGAGTAATGACACATGGATCCATTCATGGTTTTCCAGAGCAAATGATTGTGCTTAAGTCAAATAATCAGTGCAAGATGTTATTTGAAAAAAAAAGGACTGCTTGGAGACTTTTTGCTTAACAAGTCACGATGAATATCCTGTGGTAACTGGGGATGCAATTATTGCTGCAATTATTGCTGTTTCTAAGCACCCACATGTGTGAAGTAGGATTTCCCACTTTTCCCTTCATAAAGAGCACAAAATGAACCCCAAAAACAGTTTTGGGTATTGAAGGAAAATGTTTGTGAAGCACCGACATAGAGTATAAATAAACCTATCTGTATGTAGGACATAATCACATTTGAATGTTTGGTAGCTGGTTGCTTATTAATGGATGGTGCCTGCTTAAAAACCTGGGCTATTTAAAAAGCAAATTTAATTTTCCTGCAAAAGGAATTAACTCTTGAGAACATGGAAGCTGATACCTATTGTGGAAAAAACCCCTTTAAGGTGAGAGGATCAACACTGATCTAAGATACTGGCACCCCTACCGTATCACAATGAATATGGGCTGCTGGGATTGACAGCTGTGATCATACAGTACTTTGAGAGGAAGTGCAGGAGACGGATGGATCTTTGTGAAAGCCGGGAATGGCATAATAGGCATGTAGCTATCAAGACTTCAGGATATAATCTAGTTTTTGTAACCCTGCATAAACTCCACATTATTTAAGCCTTTTAAAAAAGACACCTGAAACAGTGAACTGTAGAAGGTCTCAAAGGAAATGTATAGCCCTCCTATTTTAAGGCCTCATTTTGAATACAGTATTCTTGTTTGTTCACTTAAAAAAAAAAGGAATGTTGATATTTTACACTCATTTTTTTTTCTATAAAGGGCCTTAACTAAACAGACTACCTACATAGCAATTTTGTAAAGGGCCATGCCCTTTCCTAGTCAATGGATTGCAATTCAGCACCGGTATAATTGGGACGTAATGTTATTTTGCACATTGCAAAAGAATAATGCCAGACATACAATACTTTAATTGTACGGGTATTTATGCTCCGAGACTAGAAGTGGAATCAAAAGACGTCACAAACTGGACTCAGTAACCTTAATTGAGTCCTTTTGGGTAGCTTTCACATTGTAAAATGAGCGTTTCAGAGCAGCCTACGTATTCACGAATAGTTGAATAAGGCCCTCCAATGCTTTACATGGGGTTGCAAATGGATCTATTGGCAATTTGGAAGCATTTTTGTAGGCTGATATCATAAGTGGAAGGGAGGTTTTCAAGGGTTGGTGGTTGGGAAAAATAAAGAAATGTGCTACAGTTCAAAAGGAAGAAGTGACATATAATTCTTTACCTAATAGGCTCTGCTAGTTTTCTTGCTGTTACTGTGCAACTGGGCAGTGGGCAGAGAGAGAGGCGTTGAGCACCGAGAAGAATATAGAAAACTGAATCATAACCTTTGCGGTTATTGACTAAAATCTGCAGACTAAAATCCTTAGTCTGGTGCCGGGAGAGCTCACCACAGCCCTCTGCTTTACAGCAAGACTGTGTTCTTATTTGCATATGTATGTAGATATCTGTATGTGTTTCTGCGTGTTTTAGCATTTTGCCTTGCTTGAGAAATACAGGTAGCCCTTGACTTTTAGTGATCGTTTGACATTACAACAGCACTGAAAAAAAGTGACTTATGACCATTTTCACACTAACAACCTTTGCAGCATCTCCATGGTCAGGGATTCGGATGCTTGGCAACCGGCATTTATCCCGGGGTCACGTGATCACCTTTTGTGACTTTCTGACAAGCAAAGTCAAGCCAGATCCACTTAACTAACTTAACTGCAGTGATTCAACTTAACAACTGTGGCAAGAAAGGTCGTAAAATGGGGAAAAACTCACTTAACTGCCTTACTTAGCAATGGGAATTTGAGGCTCAGTTGTGGCCGTCAAGGACTACCTGTGGCTTCTCCTCTCTCTAGGTGGTGATCAAGTCAGTGATGTCCACAGGAATCCATCAGTGACATGATGTTGCATTGCAAATGCTTTCTCCTTCAGTGATTGTAGCAATGCAATGCGCACAGAAAAGAGATGTGGGTTTGTGTTACAATGCTGTGATTCTTCTGATGTCAGTCTGATCCCATGGGCACTGCTGGAACCAATAGATTTATGTTATAGCGTAACTATCTAATGCTCTGATTTAGTTGTCCCTATCATACGCGTTGGATGTGACATTAATGAATACAATTAATGTACATTTTTAAATTCCATAAATAGCATGCTCCTTTTAACTTCATGCTATATTGTGGACTCAAAAAATGCATCTCTTTTTTTTTTCCATTTCAAGGGAAACATCACTAATAGAAACTTACTTTGATGTGCTTATGGCTGCGTTGGAGAAGAGATATTGATTTGGGACCACGGCAGAATTATATTTGTTGTGAAGGGTTGTTGGTGCTCTCTGAACTTGGTTGTTTTCTTGCAGACAAACTAGGTGACACCATCAGTGCTAGCAATAACAGCACCTAATTTGGGCAATGGAACGTCTGCAAGAAAACAACCAAGCTCAGAGAGCACCCAGGACCCCTCATTTTAATTCTGAGCTATAAATATTTTCCCTATAATTGTTGTCCTTTTCTGTGTTTTCTCATGGCGAGAATTGCGTGAAAGACACCCAATCTACATAAACGGCCCATACTTTGGAAGCAAAGGGTGCTCGGTCCTCACAAATAATGTACCTTCCTTCTTTCCCAACCTATTCTGAGATTCCTGAATAGGCTCTTTTCTATGCATGTATATGGGGAAAGCAGATGATTACAATGCTTTGTAATGATGTGTGGATCATTCCTGAGAAGACCTATCTCCCTATGCGCTATGCTGAACTAAATCCAAACTTATACAAGCACCACATCAACTGGAAAGCTAGAACAATGGAAGATAAACAGTGAGAACAATGGAAGATAAACAGTGAGATGATAGAAGTAGTTGAGAGTTATAATTTTCTAGGTTCCAGAATTGAAAAAAAAATAGTGGGAAATAGGCAAAAAGGCATTGAGGCATCTAGACCAGGGCTTTTCAACCAGTGGTACAGGTACCACCTGTGGTACATTGGCACCTGGCAGGTGGTACGCGACCATCCTAGAAAAGTGGTAGTGGGGGAGGGGAATGAGATGAACCGGTGGCAGCACCGCACAAGCCTGAGCGAGAGATGGCTGGAGCTGCAGGGCTGTCAGGGCTCAGTGGAAGCGCCAGGATCAGTGCCGCTTTCCAGCTGACCGGCGGTTCTTCGGGGCTGTCAGGGCTCAGCAGAAGCACCATGATCAGCGCCAGGCTCCAGCTGGAGCTCGGTGCTGATCCTGGTGCTTCTGCTGAGCCCTGAAGAAGCACCAATCAGCTGGAATGTTGCAGCATCTCCAGGGTCTTGTGATTTACATTCAGATGCTTGGCAACTGATTCATATTTATGACAGTCACAGTGTCCCAGGGTCATGTGAAGTGACCAAAACCTGCTGCAACCACCCAGCAGACGGGGGGAATAAAAACCAAACACCCCCACCCCACCCCCGCTGCCAATCCTCAACAGAAATGCTCACAACAATGAAAACCTCCGACAGGAGGAAGAGCACCACTGGGTGGGCAGGCAGGTGTCTTGCTCGGCTGTGGCTTGGGGGGCACTTTTTTCAATGCCATTGTAACTTCGAACAGTCACTAAGTGAACTGTTTTAAGTCGAGGAGGACTACCTGTACTTTATCACTTTTTCCCGGGTTTTTTTTTTTGGTCATCAAGTTTTTGACACCTTGCTAGGCGACTGGTGGTACTCAGATATTGCCATATCCTAAAAGTGGTACACTTGGTGAAAAGGTTGAAAAGCCCTGATCTAGACAAGGGAAAGACGGAGACATTTCAGTCAAGCTTAATTCAGTGATATTTCCTGTTAAAATATATGGTATGGAGGGGAAGGATGGATCCTGTGCATGAGCAAGAGAAAGAAGAAGGACATCTCTGAGCCATTGCATTGAAAAAGGCTGTTCTTTGTATTTCTTGGACAGCCAAGAGAATCAGCCCTTCAATACTTTAAGGAAATCAAACCAGAACATTCACTGGAAGAAAGGGTCATCAAACAAAAATTGGACACATCATGAGTAATGCACCATCTATGGAAATGTTGGGCAAGATGAGTGGAAGGAGAAGAGGAGGCTGACAATGCAGGAGGTAGATAGCTGGAGGGCTGGAAGCCACAGAAAGGCTCCTGCAAAAATTGTACAATGCATCAAGAGACAGGACAAATTAGAGAGCTTTCCTCTAAGAAATCCCTAGACTCAGCCCAAGCAAGCAAACAAACAAAAAAGCTAATGTAACTCCTTAAATCATGATGTGGATCAACAACCCCATGGTCTTTAAACCCAAGCCTTTGATTGTTGCATATAAGCCTATTTTCAATAAGAAGTAAGATTCAATGAATTTATTTTAAGGAGATTGCAAAATGCATGTAGCAACCGTTATTACTAGAATAGCTGCCAACCTTATACAGAAGATTCTTGAGCATTCTTAATAGTTCAATGGACCGGATTTTTTTTTATATATTGTACAGCATCAAGTATTCATCATGTTATTGTCCATGATACATTTATGTACTTATTGTAGTAATGGTGGAAAATATATTTATATTTCCCCAAGGAAGGGCTATATCTAGCAAGATCCTAGGAGCAATGCTGGAAAAGCGTCTTCTCAGCCTGGCGGAAGAAGTTTAAGAAAAATTGTAAGAAAGATATGTGGGATAACTGATATTCCTGTAATTTAATAGTTCCGTATGTTAACAGACCATTTTACGGAAGGATGTATTAACCCCATTGTGGACCTAACTAAGTCACTTAAGGTCATAGACTGGGGATTTCTGGCAGTGGAAACAAGATGCCAATGGCTATTATTACCATTGTACTTTCTAGCAGCAGGACCTACCACAGGAACCAATAGAATGTCATCTGCTTCTATACAGAATTTAATTCTGCCCAGATGTCTCAAGATAAGCAACTTGTCATTCAGACAGGAACTGAGTCCCCCCCCAAAATAGTTCTTCTTGTTTTTCCCTTTGCTTCTCTGCTTGAGGCCTATCTGCAATACCTGGTTCCTTGCAGCTTTATATTCCCTACCTTGACTTTATTATGTATGTTTTAGTCACTGTTTAAGACTGAATCACATGATATTTGATTAAAGTAGCCATTGGTCAGCAATGACCAAATACATTTATGAGATAAAATAGGCAGGAAATTGAGCAAGCAGGCAGGGAGAGTATTCCACCATTTAACCAACACAAAATTGATCAAACAACTGTATCCAATAAATATTTACCAACACCTGATTCCATTTCATATCAGAAGGAAGTGTTGAGATTTTGGGATCTGTGCTGTTCAACATAGTTATAAATGAATGAGGGGGTTAGAAAATATGGTTATCAAATTTGAAGACGTCTCAAAGATTGAGTGATAGCAAAGAACCTAAAGGACAGTATCAAGATGTAGTAGGATCTTAACAAAATGGACTGAAATCAGCAATATGAATTTCAGCAGAGACAAATGCATTTATTTGGATAGGAAAGAATCAAAGGCATGAATATAGGGAGAAGGAGACCATATTAGGCAGCAGCAGATGTGAAAAGGATTTGGAATGTCTTGGTGACTTACAAGCTGAACATGATCCAACAGTGTGATGCAAAACCAAAAGTGAATGCAATTTGAAGTCACATCAACAGAAATACAGTGTCAGGATCAAGAGACGTTATTATTCCTCTCTATTTTGCATTGCTCAGACCATACCTAGTTTTGGGTATGTTCAGTTGTGGGTCACTACAACTGGCAAATTGGAATATGCCTGGCCCTTAAATTGATTCTAGGTGGAAAGAACCTTATGAGAATCAGTTAGAGACATTGAATATGGTTAATTTGGAGTAGAGGAGAATGCAGGGAGACATGATAGCTGTCTTAAATATTAGGGATATTATGTAAAAGTTAGAGCAGAATTATTCTGAATTGAGATAGGAGAAGAAATAGTGGAAGTAGATATTGGTTAGCCATCAAGGAATAATTCATAATGGCAAAAGCTATTCAACATGGGAATACATTGTTTTGGGAGGTGATAAATTCTCCTTTGCTGGAAATGTTTAAATACAGACTGGATCTGTTGGATATTCCATAATTGTTGGTTCCTGCACAAAGCAGGAAGTTGCACTAGATGATCTTCAAGGATCTTTCAAATTTTGCATTCCATTTTCCAGTAAACCCTCCTTCCATGGGGGAAGATACTCAGGAATGCCTGATACTGTCAGTTTTCCATTAAAAATAACCCAATTATTCCATGTAGAAAACATAAAATATGTCAGCAGGACATCGAGTAACAGTAATCTGTCAAATTTCTTAGGATGCAGTTCAATTACAGCACTGTTTACACTGATGTGGTCCCATTGACATATGAGAGTCTGCATCAAGGTAGAATGATTAGTGGAACAATCTTCTCTGGAAAGAAAACCAATTAACTGCCTTCACCAAATGTCTGCTGAAACATGAAAAACTGTTCCAATAAAGATCTTTAGGAACAAGTAAAGCCAAGTGATAAATCTAGGACTTATTTTATTAAGGGTCGATCTAAAATAAATTAGACTAAATCCTGCTTAAATTAATACTTCAGGAGGGAATAAACCTCCTGACAAATTATAGATGTCAATTCTTTACATACATGTGATTCTTCCACAGAAATGAGGAAAACATTTCCATCGTTAATCAGATCTTATTTTGCCCTTTTCTTGATACTAGAAATGCAGTTAAGTATAAGCTTAGAAAAAAAAATGCCCTGTGAGTTGCACTAGATTCTGATGTTTGCAATGCTTCCCACTAATTCCACAGAACTCTTCTATTTCTCCCAACATTCTGCATGAGCAAAGTGATAATTTATAGTGTTGGATTTTGGGAAGCACAAACACACCTGATCCATAAGGATTTAGTCCAATCATTACCATTTTGTAGCATTTTACCTAAATAGGGCTTACTTTGCCTGCCTATATTTTGCTTACCAGAGTTTCCAGATATGTTCCATCTTAAAAGGCATTTACCCTTTTGAACACATAGGGGTAAAATCTGGATAAAGGTAAAGGTTTCCCCAGTCCAGTCATGTCTGACTCTAGGGAGTGGTGCTCATTTTTGTTTGTTAGCCAAGGGAGTCAGTGTCATCCAAAGACATTTCCATGGTTATGTGGCCAGAATGACTATATGACGAGGTGCACAGAACACTGCTACTTCCCACTGCAGTGGTACCTATTTATCTACTTGCATTTGCATGCTTTCAAACTGCTAGGTTGGCAGAAGCAGGGGTAAGAACAGGAGTTCACGGTGCTCGGGCTACTACCTTCCCAGCTGACAAGGTCAGAGTCTTTAAATCTTGATATCTGGGTACAATTTTAATTCCTGTTGCAAGTGTAAATAATAAATATAAGAGAAATACACCTCACGCTAGTCGGGAACAACTGATTTGATAACTAATTTCTCTGTTAAGTCAATTACTTAGCTGTTTATTATTGATGGGTAACCTCAAATCCACTACCTCCCTCAACTTTTAATAGTTCTTTATCTTCTTTCAAATTAGGAACATCTTTAAATTAGTAGCATCTTTAAATAACAACTCTCCAGAAAAAAGATGATCACTCCTAACGTAGGAAACATGGCCTACCCTTTTGGTCTGTCCTGCAGTTTGGCCAGATGGGAAGCCATATTTGTTAGGTTGAGACTGAGACAACTAGGAGTGTTGCTGTTGTGCTACATTACCACCTAGCTTTCCTTCACACTATGGTGTTAGTTATGTTAGTTAGTTATGGATTCAATTAATGCTGGACAATTTTATCCTTCATTTTCTGGGGCTAGAGGTGGTTTGGGAATTCATGGATGCCATTACAACTATAGAGCTGTCCCAGATATGATCTAGTACCATTGGGCTTTTCCACCAGTTTTTTTGACATGGATAGATCACTTATTATTGTCATTTGGAGTTACTAATCTCAGCAGAGGAAGGGTCAATTAAGATGGCTTGCCTGATGAACCCAGAGGGCTCTGTGTGACACCTAGGAAAATCCCCAGAGATCAGGAAGACAGTTTTGTTGGATGACTTGCTGGCCTCTGGAATATAGAGGCAACTAGGACTTGAGATATGATTGCTTTCAGTGGTTGCTCATTGCTCACTGATCTTTGATAGCTTTTTTGGTCCTCTGTGGATCTTGGGAAGATGGAATAAAGAGATACCTGGAGCCACACTGGAGTAGGAAAACAAGAAATTTTATATGTGTGAGCTCAAAGCCAAGCCTATGTCAGGGAGCTAATGACAGCAAAGCAGGTTTTCCCCCCCCAACCCTTGTTTCATCTATGGAATGTTAGTTAGTTACATTACTTAAGAGGGACTCAAGCACCCTTTTATGGCAGAGTCTGATTGTTTGGCTGAGCATTCCATGAATTAAATTGCTTATATTTGCTGTTACACCTTCTGAAGGCTAGCAAAAACCTGGTTCTTTCAGAAGGTCTTTGGAGGTTGATGGTGTGGAATCATTAGTCTAAGAATGATCAAACTGTTTTCTATTGCTGTTATACTCATTCATCGTGTTTATTCTGTTTGGTATTTGTAAACTGCTTGGTGTCTCTTAGGGTTAAAGCAGTCAATCAGTCAATCAATCAATTAATCAAATGCCCACTGTAAACTGGAGAAAAATGTGGACCTGACAATCTAGTCTTCTTTAACCTGGCACCCTTTAATTGCATTATACTACAACAGACAGCATTCCCAGGGAATTAATAGTATGGCCAATTACTCAATTGGGGAAGATTCACAAAGCTATTTTTTTTTTTTTGCAGAACAGCTTAATTGCATCTAAATATAGTCCTTTATTTCCTGTACTTTCATAAACTATGTCAGACTTTAGGAAGGTGTTTAGTTTTTTATTTTACTTTATTTTGATCATGACCAAATTAAAACAAAATTTAACAAATCCAGCCATGGAAGCATAACATACTGAGGTGTAAATAAAATAAGGCACACACTATTAACACTAAGACTAAAAAAAGTTAAGATTAAATTTTAAAAAAGAATCATAAAATTAATTGCCAGCTAAGTCTAAAACTAGATACTGAGTCTACAGCACAATAAATGAATAGTATAGAAATAAATCGTACAATAAGATCCAATAATTTAAAATACCTTTATTTTAGGACATTAATTACAGTTGATTAATTAATTTATTTGTATCCCACCTTTATTATTTTCACGATTAACATATTCACATTCCTCCTCCTATTTTCCCCACAATAACAACTGTATGAGGTGAGAAGGGCTGAGAGAGAATGACTTGCCCAAGATCACCCAGCTGGATTTCACACCTAAGACAGGACTAGAAGTCACAGCCTCCCAGATTCTAGCCTGGTGCCTTAACCACTAGACCAAACTGGCTCTCTGATGCACAGTTTCCTAATAGCTCAAGCACTATATTTAGGCAAGAAAAACAAATGTACAGGTATAGTATAGGGGGTACCTTGCTCAATAGTAGTATTTGTGAGAGGGATCTAGGAGTCCTAGTGGACAATCACTTAAATATGAACCAGCAATGTGCTGCAGCTGCCAAAAAAGCCAACACAGTGCTAGGCTGCATTAACAGAGGGATAGAATCAAGATCACATGAAGTGTTAATACCACTTTACAATGCTTTGGTAAGGCCACACTTGGAATACTGCATCCAGCTTTGGTCACCATGATGTAAAAAAGATGTTGAGACTCTAGAAAGAGTACAGAGAAGAGCAGCAAAGATGATTAGGGGACTGGAGGCTAAAACATATAAAGAACGGTTGCTGGAATTGGGTATGTCTAGTTTAATGAAGAGAAGGACAAGGGGAGACATGATAGCAGTCTTCCAATATTTCAGGGGCTGCAACAAAGAAGATGGAGTCAAGCTATTCTCCAAAGCACCTGAAGGCAGGACAAGAAGCAACAGATGGAAACTAATCAAAGAGAGAAGCAACCTGGAACTAAGGAGAAATTTTCTGACAGTTAGAACAATTAATCAGTGGGACAACCTGCCTCCAGAAGTTGTGAATGCTCCAACACTGGAAGTTTTTAAGAGACTGGACAACCATTTGTCTAAAATGGTATAAGGTTTCCTGCCTGAGCAGGGGGTGCGACTAGAAGACCTCCAAGATCCCTTCCAACTCTATTATTATTATTATTTATTATTATTATTTTATTATTATTATTATTATTATTATTATTATTATTATTATTATTATTATTAGTATTATTATTATATTATTATTATTATTATTATTATTTATTATTATTGATCATCGCACATCAGCCAGATGTTCAGACTGGATTTGGCATTTTTGTCTACCTATCGAGTCCTTACCAAGGACCTGGGATAGGCAGATGTGGATGTTTGATGGTATTACAGATATCGTCGCAGGATGGAAGCAGTTCCTAGTAAGGCCGCCTTTTGCAATTGACTAATGGCGAATTTGTCAATGTCAATGGTGTTCAAGTTGTTGTTATTATTATTATTATTATTATTATTATTATTATTATTATTAATTATTATTATTATTATTATTATTATTATTATTATTATTATTATTATTATTATTATTGTTGTTGTTGTTGTTGTTGTTGTTGTTGTTGTTGTTGTTGTTGTTGATAAAACTTTTCATACAAAACTGAACTTTACAAATTATAGGCAAGAAAAGTCATTGAATTAAACCATAGAGCCAGTTCATAACTATATTGCTCCATCTTGCCATTTATGCACTTCAGAAAAGATAAAGTTGAGGTTAACTTGTTCTGATTTCACAGATACATCCATATTATCTTGGAAAGATGATAAGAGAACAGGAGTCATTTGCTACTGCTTTGTCCCAGGATTTTTTTCCTTTTAGTTCAGAGCCCTGATATTGAGTCATTCTGAGGGATGGGAGCTACATAATTTTGTCAAGCAAACAAACAAAAAAATAAAATACTTCCTAGTGGCCTTCAATCCAATTATTATTTAGGTTTGACCTTGTTTTTTTTTTTAAATCAGCCATTGATTGAATACGTGCCACCAAGTCAATATCAAACCAGTTAAAGCAAATATAATTTACTGATCCTAAACACCAAAGAACACTTAACACATGGTCATTTTGCTGGAGTCAAAACTATGAAGCAATGCTAATAATGGTAGATAACATGACTCTGTAACACAGCTGTAGTCTGTAATTATAAAAGGGAAAGTGATCCTTGTGCATTTATTTACAAATAAATTTTGATGAAGTCCTCACAAAATAGCTTTCAGTATATAAAAAGAAAAACATGAATAATCAACATATTTACTCAAAAATCAATAAAGCAGCACATTGCTGTTAATCGCAATACCCGTCCCACAAATGTATGATGAAATCAATTAATATTGATTATTAATAATAATATTATTGTCATTATTGATGAAATTAATAATTCAAATTATTTCGGGATGAAAACAAAAGCGTAGCAAAAATGTCGAGCCAAACCAACACCTATAGAAGAAATAACATATCTCATGTCCTGTTGAGTTCTTCTGACTCCTAGTTTTGTACTTTAAAGTTCTACATTGATCTTAATCGACCAGACTTGGAATACTGCATCCAGTTTTGGTTGCCACAATATAAAAAAAGATGTTGAGACTTTAGAAAGAGTGCAGAGAAGAGCAAGAAAGATGATTAGGGGACTGGAGGCTAAAACATATGAAGAACAGTTGCAGGAATTGGGTATGTCTAGTTTAATGAAGTGAAGGATGAGGGGTGACATGATAGCAGTGTTCCAATATCTCAGGGGCTGCCACAAAAAAGAGGGAGTCAAGCTATTTTCCAAAGCGCCTGAAGGCAGGACAAGAAGCAACGGATGGAAACTAATCAAGGAGAGAAGCAACCTAGAACTAAGGAGAAATTTCCTGACAGTTAGAACAATTAATCAGTGGAGCAACCTGCCTCCAGAAGTTGTGAATGCTCCAACACTGGAATGGTATATGGTTTCCTGCCTGAGCAAGTGGTTGGACTAGAAGATGACCTCCAAGGTCCCTTCCAACTCTGTTATTGTTATTGTTATTGTTATTGTTATTGTTATTGTTGTTGTTGTTGTTGTTATTGTTATTGTTATTGTTATTGTTATTGTTATTGTTATTGTTATTGTTATTGTTATTGTTATTGTTATTGTTATCGTTATCGTTATTGTTATTATCCCCTGCTTAAGCAGGAGACCCATATCATTTCAGACAAATGGCTGTCCAGTCTCTTCTTAAAAACTTCCAGTGTTGGAGCATTCACAACTTCTGGAGGCAGGTTGTTCTACTGGTTAATTGTTCTCACTGTCAGGAAATTTCTCCTTAGTTCTAGGTTGCTTCTCTCTTTGATTAGTTTCCATCCGTTGCTTCTTGTCCTGCCTTCAGGTGCTTTGGAGAATAGCTTGATCCCCTATTCTTTGTGGCAGCCCTTCAGATGTTGGAACATTGCTATCATGTCACCCCTGGTCCTTCTCTTCATTAAACTAGACATACCCAATTCCAGCAACCGTTCCTTATATGTTTTAGCCTCCAGTCCACTAATCATCTTTGTTGCTCTTCTCTGTACTCTTTCTAAGGTCTCAACATCTTTTTTACATCATGGTGTCCATGGGGTTGGATCAGAAGACCTTCAAGGACCCTTCCAACTCTGTTATTCTGTTAGTCAATTATAATTTCCCCCCATATGTTCAAGACTGCAATCTCTTTTTGCACTGTTTGGAGATCATTGAGTTGTAATGCAAAATATATTGATAACACTAAGTTGAGGAACATTGTTCTAAAAATTGCATTCAGCTCACTGACTTTTCAAATACAGTTTTTATTTGATACCCTTGGCATGCTGATACTCTCCTTTTCCTTCTACATCTCTTTTTGTTTTGCTAATGTGTAGTGATATAAAGGAAGGGAAACCTTAATCTGCCTAAGCAAATAACAGGAGGGCAAAAGGTAAATCTCCAGTTTGAATAGTATCTCTGGCAGGACAATGTCCTTTTATGCACAAAACAAGAATATTTTAAGCTTGGAACAAAACAGTCTCACTTGCTATGTTCTTCTGGAACAATTTAAGCTGGCTGGGTTCTGACAAACTAAACGTTAAGACAATTCAAAGGTTTTGTATTCTAGTAGTATAACATTTGAAATGCTTTGAGTGTTGAGGTCATGGAAAACAACGACAACTTAAATCAGGTCTCTTGCCCTTTGTTTTGCAGGGATCAGCAGAATAAAAGGGAGGCAATCTTTATTGACTACTATTTGCCACCCAATTTACAGAAAAATTGACTAAGAAGATTATCTCAATATTTTAAACATTTGCTTACATTTCCTGCAGGGCAGGGGAAAAAAAACACAGAATACAAAACACTCACGCAATTTCATCACACGAACTCCAATTTCTGCACAGTAAAGAATAAAAAAGAATCTAACTTACCTATTAGATAGAGAGGAATGCAGGTGAGAGCAGTCTTCTCTGCACAAAAGAAGCAGCACAGAACAGCCCAATATGGCTTTTTAGCCCCAAGTCAATAACTAACACTCCACATATCACCCGTCCTAAGTCAGTAGCAGCAACAATAAGATCAGGCCCTGTGATTCTACTACCTAAGTGACATTTTTTGAAGCCAAAACAAACTAATCACCAGGCACAAAGCAAAATTCTAATGGCCATGCTTGGCATAATCTGAAATCCTCAAAACCATGCCTGCCAATCCTGAATTTGTTCCAAGTATGGGCAAAAAAAAATAATCATGTATTTTTATGATCTCACAAAAAACTTTCAGGACAAGCACATTTTTATCCTGAATTTGGAATACAGGATAAACATTTCAGATCAAGAACAATTTGTATACTCCTAGTTCCTAGAGTGCATTAAATGATAATATGTAGAGAAAAATGGTACAAACTATATTAAAGACATCCGGAACAAACAGAATATATGGCAAAGATATACTTCATCTACCAAGCTAGTATTTAACAAGAAAGTAAATAGAGTGCAAGATTTAAATCTGACATTAAGCCTTATTTTACATTTCCTATACAATATCTAAAGTTTACATGCTCACCTAGCAGACGATTCTTTTGCTGCAGGGGAGTTGTGCATTCATGAATAAATTCACAAAAAAATGTGGTATGTCCCATCTTGTCAACCAGTGAACGCCAGAGAGAACATAATCACTAGAAACAATAAGTCTGTTCCCATCTTGTGGACTATAAATGTGGCAACCACTAGGCTATCCTAATATTTTACCGGTCCAGCACATGAAGCAAACCATACTCAATCTCAACCAATACTCAATGATGAAGAAAGCAGCCAGAGACTGAAAGAAGTTGCCACAGTCTGCCCACTTTTTGATGAGAGTTGACCATTTTAAGCTGTCTATAAGTGTGGGAGAACCATTAAGATGGCTTGTTCTCAAGAACTATGACATCCAAAGGGTTTCATGAACTTCCATAGATAGTGCTGGCAATTCTATTGAAGCTCTAGTTTCATTTCACATCGTGATAGAAATTATTGATAAAATTATTGCTAAGTTGCCTCTCCAGAAATGCAGAACCTGGAATCTGAAAGCCTTCTTGCCCTCAGAGGACCTATGGGACATGAAGCAGCTGGACATGGCTGAAGTTTAGATGGTAGAAATTTTGCTCCAAAGATGACCAAATACAGACTAAAGCACATAACTGATTTTTTTTGTTCCCCCTCAAAGAACTACCTAATCAATCTGTGCTGTTTAAGGGCTTCTAAATTATACTCCCACAAGTGGAATGTTTAAGACTACAGATTCATGTCCAAGGCTCCTTAGAAATATGTCTACTGGCCACGGCTGAGGCACAAATGAAGTATCCTTTGTCTTGTTTGGTTCAATTTTGGGGGATCAATTATAGCTTATTATTGGACAACCACCTATCTGAAATGGTATAGGGTTTCCTGCTTGAGCAGGAGGTTGGACTAGAAGACCTCCAAGATCCGTTCCAGCTCTATTCTGATTGATTGATTGATTGATATCTCCATTAATTATGCTTTATTTCTAGCATAATTGGGTGTTGACGTTACCTAGTTTGTGTAATAAAATGTCTGCAAGAAAACAAGCAAGCTCAGAGAGCACCAAGGACCCTTCATGTCAACACTGAGCTACAAATATTCTCCTTTAAAGTGAAGATTTTCAACAGCTCTGGATGAGAGTAGACTTGAATTTGGGTCAGGTCCAACCTCTTAGCAATAAATATCTTCTCTAACAAATGTGAACCCAAAGGAATACTTCACTTCAGTCAAGTTGTTGTGAAGCATTGTTTCTACACAGCTCTACATAGCACTATTTCTAGACACTGTTGGTTCCTTCGCCACCTTCTGAGGGCTTCTGAGCATGCATTTATTTTTGTTAAAGGGAAGTAGTTTGGCAAAGAGAAGCAGGCCACCTAGATGGTTCAATTTTTTTGTGTGGTGCAATTTCCCTATACTAATCCACAAAGCAGCCCCATTTTGTGCAGCCAGAAAAAAAATCATTTCTGAAATAATAGCGCACATACAACAAGCTATCACTGTCACACTAAATTATCCCTTCCTTAAACACAGGAAACAGCTTTATCATCTAGGAAGGCTTTTGAACCAACTCATCCTCTCTATTGGACTGGTTATAGCTCTGTCCTTTGTCTCATCCTGCTTTTGCTCGGTAAGGTGTTTTCCAAGCAACTCTTTCACAAAAGAGAATGTATGAGTGTGCAAACACACACACATGGCACCCACATTAATGGGAATACACAGCAGGTATATCTAGTTCAATGGAAAGAAGGACTAGGGATGACATGATAACAGTGTTCCAATTTCTAAGGGGTTGTCACAAAGAAGATGTGGTCAACCTATTTTCCAAAGCACCCTGAAGGCAGGACAAGAAGCAATGGATGGAAATTAATCAAGGTGAGAACCAACCTAGAACTAAGGAGAAATTTCTTAATAGTTAAAACAATTATTCAGTAGAACAGCTTACCTACAGAAGTTGTGGGTGCTTCAACATTGGAGATTTTTTAGAAGAAATTGGACAACCATTTGTCTGTAATGGTATAGGGCTTCATGTTTGAGCAGGGCATTGGACTAGAAGATCTCCAATGTCCCTTCCAGCTTTGTTATTCTGTTAGCATATCTAGGCCCATGTTATACAACTGTTTCTAGGAAGCAGCAGTGAAATGGTAAACCTATCCTTCTCTGGAAGCACAGAGCAGTTGGTTTTCCTCGTATCAGCAGCCTATCATTGCATGATTAAGTTCTTACCAGACTTTTCAGTAAGGGCAACCTTCCTGATCTGGTAACTACTCAGAACAAGCCAAATACATGGAGTCAATCTATGAACATTTAATCTCTGCAGAGAAGGCAGATTAAGGGTATAATTGACCCATATAATCCGCCTATCATCTCCAGTCAAATGCTTCCTACTTCCGGTTTAGGCAGACGGGCTGGGTGGGGGCTATTAAAGAAAGCAATCAGGGAGTGCATATTATGGGGACTGTGGATCTCATCAAAGTTCGAGATGGTTTTTTAATCACTGATCTCAGAGACTGCCAGACTTAAGCAGATGAGCTAGCTGGTAAGCACATCTGCCTTAATCCTGATCTTCTGCTTGGACAGGCTTGTGTCTTCAAGGAATATAAGAAGGGGGGGGGAAATAAATTAATTTTTGTTTAGATCTTTGCATTCTTAGGAGCTTCAGTGGATGATTTGATTTCTCATATCAAAAAACATGCTCTTTTTTTCTTTTAAGAAGTATATTTGAGCAAGGGACAGGCTAGAGAATTAATCGTCTGTACTGAGGAGTTAGAAAGGCCATCTGCACCATTTGTGGATTCTGTAATCAATATCCTATGAAACCTAGGGGCTCGGCTTCATGACTTACTTCCCTGTACTTTGTTGCCTGTTTTCCATATTCATAATGCTATATATTCTGCAGTACTGATATTAGAGCACTGCAAATCGTTTGAAATAGGTGCTTTAGAACCTGTGAGCGTGCAGATCAAGTTTTCTTTTGTGAACGGTTAAAGATGTGTCTTTCTGGCTACCTCAGAAGCTCTCCTGGATTTCTCCACATGAGTGTCCACGCATAGCTACTTCTCTTGGGGAGATAGTTAGGAGCACCTTTGGAAGCAGGTGTGTGAACCTGGCCAAAGATGTGGCTGCTTTAATGATTCAAACGCAGATGCTTTGCATGTAGTCAAAGGATTTACACTGCTCTAATGAACACAGTGGTTTTCATGACAGGATTAGTGGTAGATTGAGATTTCACAGAGTCAGGGGTGGTGCAAAGGCAAACTAAATGTGACAGTAATTGTACGGTTGGCCTTTAACTGTTAATTTTTCTTTCGTGAAAGAAAGGGGGAAGAGAGCAAACTGAATTAAGGAAACTCTGAATTGCAATGGTCTATGTTCAGAAAGGAAGCCTTGTAGCTGCTATTTGCAATGGGAAATGAACTTCTCTGGGTGCTACAGCATCACTGCACTGTTCACCTACTCTTGGATTCTCCTAGTGCAGTAATTCCTAGGAATTCTGGGAGCTGAAGTCCACAAGTCTTAAGGTTGTCAAGGTTGCAGCCCCCTGTCCTAATGATTCTGCTCTACATTATGCATTAAGGCATAATGTAGCAATACACTTGTACGGGTATAGGTATATGTATATTATATGTGTAAGTATATATATCTGCACCATTGTTAGCATGCAGTAGCATCTGCAAAGCTATATTCTTTTTGTCCCCTCTATATAAACATAGGGAGATGCAATCTGGTTTTTTTTTAAGATAAATTCTCTTTAGTGCCTTTGAGTCAGCGTTGACTCTTGGCAGATGTCTGGACTAGTCCCTGTAGTTTTCTTGGCAAGATTTTTGGAAGGGGTCTGCCATTGCCTTCTTCCTGGAGCTGAGAGAGAGGGACTGGCCCAAGGTCACCCAGCTGGCTTGGTGCCTAGGGCAGTTTCTAGCCTGATGCCTTAACCACTACACAAAATTGGTTATAATATAGTCTGTTATTAAATATATGGCATGAGTCCAGGGTATCTGAGAAATTGTCTTACCCCAATGGACCTGCCTGCTAAGGATTCCAGAGGGTGGGGTCAAGGAGAAGAGCCCTTTCTGCTCTGGCCCTGATCCTGTGGAACTCCCTACTACTGGAGGTGAAAACTGCTCCCACAATTTTGGCCTTCCAGAAGGTTATTAAAACTTGATCTTGCCTGTTGGTTTGTGGACTCGAAGAGGTTGTTCATTGCTGGAGGTAGTTGATGGGGTAAGAAGACCTCTTCCCCGTGCTGTCCATCTCCTTGGTTCTGTTTTTTTTTGCATAGTTTTAAAATTTTAATTTTCATAGTTCTAATTGTTTTTCTAATTACCTTTTTATGATCTGTAAGCTGCCCAATGTCACTTTATTGGGGAGATGGGCAGCATATAAATTTAATAAATGAATAAATAAATTATGATTTATTTATAAACATATAAACAGTCCACATTGGTTTATTGATGTGTGAATAAGAGATTAACGTAAGCAGCTTCTCCCTCTTACCCACTGTGTGGTTTGGAGCTTGTTTGAAAACAACCTACAGAATTACTGGGTCAGGAATTTGTGGTTTAAGCTTTGCCTTACCAATCAGGGTTGTCAAACAGAGTTCAATTTCACTTCCAAAGTAGGATTGTAGACCAGTGGTCCCCAAACGTTCTGGCTTGGTGGCCTGGCAGGAGGGGAGGGGAGAGGGGATAGTTCAGTGGTGGGATTCAAATATGTGAACAACCGGTTCTCATGCCGCTTCCGGAAGTCCATTCTGGGCCTGGGCCCAGAAAATTAGCTACCGTTTCTGCCGAAGTGGTGCGAACTGGCTGAATCCCACCACTGGGATAGCTCCTTGTGAGTGGTAGGCAGGTGTTCTTGAACACACGCAGCTCCATTTGTGTGAAGGAAAGTTTTGTGTGTGAGCACAAGATGGCCATCACTCGCCCGAACGGAGCTTCGTATGTGAGGGCAAGTGACTGCTGCTCACCCAAGGGAAGCTTTGCACATGAGGGCAAATGGCCACCATGAGTTCAAGATGGCCACTGCTTGTGTAAGGGGAGCTCTGTGTGCGAACGCAAGAAGCTGCTGTACACATGAGGGGAAGTTCGCATGAGCGGAGGCACTGGTCTGCTGCTTGCATGGCCCTGTTCTGAACAGGCTGCGGCCTGGTAATGAGGCCCGGGGGAGACCCCCGTTATAGACAATTTCCTAGGTGTTTGTTTTTTTTGTAAAAATAAAATCTATACTGAATCTCCCTGGTTGATAGAAAGAAGGATAGGAAATGGGAAGGGGAGAAACCAATGCTTGATGGATATTGGAGACCAGGATGAACAAATATGTTTTCAATGCTTAGAATTTAGTTTATACTGATAAAGTATATTAGGCTCCCAGTCTTGATGTTCAACTAAAATCAAAGATAGATAACATGATTATAGTTTTCTCCTCAATCTCCAGGTTTCATCAGTAGATGCTAAAATCCCTAAAGGACCAGAGAAACTGCAGCTCTATCAAATTCTGATTTCTTAACCACTTATGTAAAGTTATAGGATCTGATTTAAGATGAGTTCTTGATAACATAGTGGGATTCATTCTCTCTAGATAATGGAAGATATTAAACTACCTTACAGAACTTAAATAATCAGGGAATACACTGAAAATACATCCTCAAGGCAGTTTCAGAAGTAGCATATAAATATGTGGGTGGACATATCTGGCACTAAACCATTAACTGTATATTATAAATGATCCTTTTTTTCTCATTACTCCTTCACTGTGGCTAGAATTTAATAGAATTTTAAAAATCGTTGTATTTCAATAAACAGTTCTTGGAGAATAAAATGACCCTTATTAGATGCTGATTGTAGACCTTCACAATGTCCTCCAGTAATCTGAACCAAAATTTTGATGGCTTTTTTCCACAATAAATTTAAGTTACAGAACAAATGTGATTCAAGAGTGGAGTACAGTAATAGTTAGATATTTTCCTGCAAATGCTAATATTTATCAAGGAAAATAACCCTGCTATTCTAACCCATAGGAACAAGGCTTTATAAAGGAAATGAGTATTAAGCAGTATTCTATTCTATTCTATTCTATTCTATTCTATTCTATTCTATTCTATTCTATTCTATTCTATTCTATTCTATTCTATTCTATTCCATTCCATTCCATTCCATTCCATTCCATTCCATTCCATTCCATTCCATTCCATTCCATTCCATTCTTGATTGTGATACTTATTCCATTTGAGAGGTTCAGGGCAATTGGCTGAGATACACACTGGAAAATGTTCAGTGCAAAGGCTACCCCTGAAAAGAACAATCCCTGGAAATGTATTGCTAACTGCAGAATTTTTACAGTGATGGGGAGAGTGCTAGCAAGTGTATAACCGAGAGAAAAGGACTGCCTCAAGTGGAAAGGTGATTTGCGTCTCACATTTAAATTCTCTTAAGAGGAAAGGAATCTCTGGAGGGCTTTATGCATGAATGAGGCATTCTCGGTGGATATGGGTCATGCTAGTAGATATACACAGGAAGATTATTTGACTCCAATTCATGCCACTTGATATAATGTGATAAAACATTTGACATGGGAGATAAGTTCCATTTTAATCTCGTGGGGAAAGGAGGACTGAACAAAGAGAATTGCGCAGTTGGAAGAGGCTTCAGTGGGAAAGAAAATGGGAATAAAGACAAGACTCAATCATAAGAGGAATTTGGAAAATTTTGGGACATGGCAGACAAACAGCTTTTCAATCCAATGTAAGCAAGAAAACAGGTAAAACAAACCTCCAGAGAATCTGAAGGTGTTCAAATTGGGATACCAGAACACAGAGGAGGGTAGAGAACTTAGAGCATGGAGAGGTAGGAGAGCAAAGACAAAGGCAGCTGTTGTACAATTTGCACAAACACATACACAAAGAAACATGCATTCCTAACAAGTGACGGGAGCAAGAATATTTAACCACCTGCCGTAAATTGAAATGCTAGGCTATACAATTACTGCCAGGACAAAAAAAAAATATTCTAGAGAAAAAAAGCATCAGAAAGACAAAGAAACTAAAAAAATGCATGACATTCAAATAAAATCTTAGAAAACCCTTTAAAATAACTGGGCGCTACGGTCCTCTTTCACAGCTGGAATCGCATCCAACCTCAAAATTAACCTTACATATTCAGATTGGAAAATGGATACAGAAACATTCCGATATTTTCAAACTAATTTTTAATCGAAAGCCATACAACTATATTCAAAATCACAATTGTGTCTATTAATAAGAATATTAATACTACTACTACTAATAATGTATGTTCATTTTTAATTTTTGAAAAAAATGGGTCGAATCATGGGTAAAGCTGCTGGTCCTTCAGCAAGAAGTTTTACTTGCAATCAGATCACAAATGCACTTTTTCTGAGTGTTCACTTTCTCTCCCAGTTGGGAAACAAGACTTAAGGCTAAGAAAAATGATGGATACATTCTTACGTCAGAGTGATAAGCATTGATTTAATGTGCTCTTATGCTAAAATCTAAACAGAGGGAAAGTAAGTCAGAGAGGCTTGGAGAAAAGCATTAGAGCAGACAAGTAGCAGATAGATTGAGTATCAATCAAACAAGAAAAAAAGAAAAAACAGAAATTTGCTTCAAAATTAAAGAGAAAACAACAAAAAAGAAAAAAAGAGACTATTATCATTCATCATTTCTCTCAAAATGTGACTTATCCTCCTGTCTCATTTTGTCACATTTTGCCGGTCTCCCTCTTGTTATCTCCAAGATGGAGGGGGCATTTACTTACATCAAATAACCTTTCTATATACATCTCCTCATTGACCTTATCACGCAGAATGTCCTGAGAATGGCGAACGAAGGTCACGTAGGCATCAGCAACGTCCATTCCTGGTTTCTGTATGGAGAAAAAGAGTGAGATGGAAAGGAAATTAAAAAGGAAAAAGGGAAGGAAGAAGCATAAACGTGACATCTTTCCAAGACAGTCGGTTTATTCAATGGTGAGCATCCTTCGCTATAGTCTCCTTCTTCTATTTCCCTTCACATTATGGCTGAGGGACCTATTCTAGTTGACACATTGAGACTTATTTGGGAATCAGTAAAATCTTTCTGCTGTGTGTAGCAGGTAGCTAAAACCCCGAAGTATTGGTTTGCATAGTTCAAATCTTTTTTTCTGTCTCTCTCACGCCTTCCTTCTCTTCCTGACCTAATCAGCACAACAACAACCCATGTGGCTTCATTGTCACCTCTTTAGGATCATCTTCTCCAAGAAAATCCTCTCTACTCTAATATTAAAAAGGGAACCTTCAGACCTATTCAAATCTAATGTGCCAAAGTCCCAAAGGTGCTTTTTCAAGAGGCAACTGGACTTTCTTGTTTTTCTTTGAAGACGTTTTGAGAATCTCCATAGACATTTAATGTGCCAAAGGTTCTTGAAATATTTATATTCAGTTTTGAGTACCCAATCAAACATATATATATTTAAAAAGAAAATATTGTTTGGAGTTATCGCTGTATTTTATCTTTCCCCCCAAATCTATTTCCTACCTGTTAAAATCAGCAAACACATTCAAGTGATAGATATAGGTTGTCAATGTATTGTTGCTGATGGAAATGTGATACTTTACATTAGCCCAATGAAGGTAACAAACCTTTAATTCTAGCTAATTTGGGTCAGATTGTACCATAAATGTATTTCCAATGCATTTGCAACCTTCCATGTAGGAATAAGTCCGACTGAAAACAGCAAGATTGCCCTTTGAGTAAGCAAGTATAAAACTGCTCCATTCATCTCCTGCCATTCCTGTGGAGCTGCCACACACCAAAGTCCCTTAAATCTGAATTTACAGTTTGCAAGATATGTGACGATTATGACAGTTTGTATTACGCTCACCAAAAGCTAATAAGGGAAATAATTTGGGAAAAAAAAAAACAATCACTAAGTAAGTTACACGCTTTGATATAATGGAATCAAACTCATCTCAAAGGAAACCCATTAAAATGCTAAAATAAGAGTCATTATAAACGCTGCCACACAAACCTTAAATGCTGGTGCTGCATGGGAAGTTTCTTAATAACGAGTGTCATTACTTTTATTACTGTGTTTTACTGCAGATCACAAAGTATCATTTCTCTATGAGATGTGATTGTCATCCACTGTAAATTGAAGTTAGTTAACACCCATTTCCTGGGTGAAAATTAGGAAGTTTGAGAAGCAGGAGGAAGGTGTGTGCATATCTTGGTGTGCGTGTGCGTATGCACATTTTTGCATGTGTGTGTGTGTATGTGTGTGTGTGCATGTTTGTGTATATAAACAGAAATACAATTATCAAGCAAAGGGCAATGATTGGCTCTAAGATGTCAGTAACATTTTTAACACCTATTGAAACAATGACAAGGTATTAATTTAAAAAACAACAACGAGAACAATATATAGTACAATATGCTGGTGATATTTTTTTCAAGGCAATTTTCAGCAAGTGAACTGCACTAAGGTTGTAATGCAATAAAATGGATTAGTGCTGCAACTATTTAATTCCAAACAACCAACTTTCCAGAATTAGACAGGAGGATAGTTGGTTGGTTGGTATAAGAGAGCAAAGCTTTTGACTAAATTGTAACGCCCAATTTTGGCTGCAGCTTGCTTCTTTCTGCAAAGAGTTTTGTTTGTGTGTGTTGGTATGTATGGTTGGTAGGGTGGGGGGGGGAGAGTTTCTCTTTAATAATATTGGCAATTCAAAAGGTGAAATATCAGGGCAGATGGAATAGCATAGCTAACCTAAAGATTGCTGGAAATCCAAGGAGGTAATGATAAACTGTCTAGAAACATCTTGTAGGGGAGACGGATGGTATTAAAAATAAAATAAAATTTAAAAAATCTAGCAGTGATCCTCTCCTACAGGGGGGTCAAATTGCTGGCCCGCAGGCCGGACGCATCACGATGAAACCACGCCCATCCCATTGCCAGCAATGGGGAAAAAGCTCCGATGTCGTGCGACGTCACGTGACATGGCGAGTTTGATATGTCTGCTCTACTGCTTTCTTCTTGTTTTCCTCTTTAGGGAAAAGATTTCTGCATCTGTGCATACATAAAGGGGAGGATTTTTGATATTACAGGAAGAGAGGTCTTTATTGTCATTTTTAAAAATCTGCTGATCTAGAAAAATGGCAATATTGGCAATATTGGATTTTAACATGCCTAAGCCATGATGTTCTGGTATTTTTCATTTTACCTTCCTTCCTTTTATGCAAAGCAATTATTATTATTATTATTAATAATAATAATAATAATAAAGTTGGAAGGGACCTTGGAGGTCATCAAGTCCAACCCCCTGCTCAGGCAGGTAACCCTATACCATTTCGGACAAATGGCTGTCCAGTCTCTTCTTAAAAACTTCCAGTGTTGGAGCATTCACTGCTTCTGGAGGCAGGTTGTTCCACTGGTTAATTGTTCTAACTGTCAGGAAGTTTCTCCTTAGTTCTAGGTTGCTTCTTTCCTTGATTAGTTTCTATCCGTTGCTTCTTGTCCTGCCTTCAGGCGCTTTGGAAAATAGCTTGACTCCCTCTTCTCTGTGGCAGCCCCTGAGATATTGGAACACTGCTATCATGACCCCCCTTTAACCTATTAGTTAATTGATAAGTTAAGATGTTTTCCCCCCCCTGCAAGATGTACCCTGCCCAGTACTATTGTATTGCAGTAGGGGGAAAAATGAGTTTGAACTAGAGGAAAATGGCTGCCAAACTTTGCTTCCTTGTAATGTTCAGTGGAGGGGCTGGGGGGGGGGTGTCTTTACTTTCTATCTCACATTACTTTAAAGAATGGTTGTGAAGCTAAAATAGGATAATATCAAGAATATCTCACTGGGCTTTATGAGTGTGCAGGATATATTTTAGAATGAACAAATATGTAATATTATACAATAAAAATCAACATTTAGGACAAGTGAAAATATAAAATAAAGGCATATAAAATATGTTTAACTTTTTCCCTGTCTTTTTTTCATAAAGATATATTGAAGGAACTTTTACACTCAGCCACTGTCTATATAATTTATCTTAATAAACACAGATATATATACACACAATTTGGAAATGAAAATTTAGAGCAGGGGCTCTTATCTGTAAATCCTCAAAATCAAACGCCTGCAATTGTCTCCTGCTTTAACAATCATAATCCCCGACTCCAACTTAAACTTAATTTAACTTGCACTTTAACTTAATTTAAATGTTAATTTCAGATATGTAAAGTGCTTTGCCTGAGATCTTCGAGGACTCTTTTCATTCTAATCCAAGCTCTAAATAACGGGCTGCAGCACCTTTTTTTTTTTTTTTAAAGGAATAATAAAAGTTTTTTTTGTAGAAAGGTCTTCAACATGGTCTTTAATATCTATACCGCTATATATATATATATATATATATATACCGCTTATCTACCATTCACCATTTTCTTCTCAATAAATTATTTTTGCCTTAAAGTTAAAAGGCTGGTCAACATTTAGGAAAATAAATATTAAAATGACAGTTAACATGTTCAAGATTGGGCTGTAAAGGAGACAGAGAGAAATTCATACTTGCATGACTCTGTCAACGTAGCTTTACAAGAAAGTAGAATTAGCTCATGTGGTTGTGATTCCTATCTGGTTTACCCTGTGTGGTTGACATCAATATTGTAAGCATGAAAGTACACTCCTCCATAAAGCAGACAATATCTGCTTTACAGCCTGAGAAACTAGGGAAGGTGTCTTCTGAGCTTCTTGCCCTATCCACTATCCATCTGTGGGCTATGCTATCTTTTATTTGTCTGTTCCCTTGGCAGTGTCTCTTTGCCCAGGCTCCCAAGGTCTTTCTTACATAACGTTACAGTCCCCCCTTATTCACTCCCTACAATATGCTTGTTCCTCACATTTCTCTAGGCACCATTGTCTTTCGTTCCTCGTTCCCCAAGTCTTTGGAGATGGCCCAGCCACTTTGAAATCAGCTCCCTCTTCTACTTTGCCTCTGGGAAAGTTGGATGGCCTTTCAAAAGGTTATTTTATTCTACTCTTACTAAGGTAGGTAGCTTTTAGGATATATTGGCTTTGGATTGAATATAGACGCTGCTGTATTAATAGAGTGTTCCTTTCAATACGTATGGATGTTGTGCTTATCTTGTCTTAGTTGTAAATATTTAATTTATTGGATTGGTGATTAAGTTGTGCATTAATTAATTGGAGGGAATTAACTACTATGCTTTCCTTTTGATCTGTACCAAGACTTTGCAACAGTTCAGAAATTCCTCCTCTTCCTCCTCCTCCTCCTCCCCCCTTGTATGAAAACTTATAGCTAAGAGTTGTTTTTTGAAAATGATGGGATAGCAATGTGATTGATAAATAAATAATAATAATAATATAGTAATAACATAGTGGTATAATATATTAATAATAATAGTAACAGTGATAATTATTACATTGTGCAACAGTAAATCAAGCTGTTGGAACTGTTTGCTGTGGAATGTAAAACAAACATAATTCCATTTCAGCCCACTCATTCTAGCTTTGTTTGTCTACTTTAAACATCTGAGCACCTGCTCATTCTGGATTCTGATGCAGAGCTTTTATTCATTTCAAACAATATTATGTCAGGCTTTACTGTATTTCAGGGCCTCTCCAATTACTTGGTCATTCCTGGGAGAAAGGGCACAAAACCCAAGGAAGCCTCCTGGCAAAGAAAGAGGCCCATCAGATTTGTACCCAGTAATAACAATGAGAATCGATCTAGTGCCAGTTTCTCTGGTTTTGAAAGACTAATTGAGTTGCTGTTCCTTGTTAGGAACTTGAGGATTCCCACATTGGCATTCTTACCCTCTGCCTAGATTTTTACACAGTAATCTTCTTTCCATCCAAAATGAAGAATGACCTTCCTCTTTCCTTCTTTGACCTCACATGCCTTTTCCTCTAAGCTGATCCCATAATTAGCCTGCCTCCATGTCAACCTTGGAAATCTTCACTACTTCAAGATGTTGAGAATGACAATATGATCCAGCAGGAACTTCCTAGAGTCTCTGACACTGCATTATAAACCCTCCTTACTCTGATCTCCTTCCTGAGATCTCTGTTCAGCAAAAAGGCCAGGTGACAGCCAATTTGTACTGGTCCTTAAAAGTTATTCCACATCTCAAAGAGGAGTGATAATGTTTTGTGATCTGGGACAGATAATTTACAAAGCGACTGTGGCTATATAGTTATAATGAAAGACATTGCAAATTTTCATAATCTTTGTTTCATATTTTCACCGCATAACTTTTATTTTTATTTTAAATATGTTTTATTTGACAGATAACCAGACTTTACAAAGATCACTGAGAAAGATCCAAAAAGGATCAGTTCTCATAAACCTTTGATTAAAAAGCCTCATTATCATCACTGATTAAGAGAACAGCCAATCACTGTAATCATTGTAAAGAGGTATCACTTCCATCACAAAGAGGGTGGGAGAAAAAAAAAAGAGTGCTATATTTAAATAAAGCTTACAGGCACATCCACGTATTTGGAAGCTGCTTTCACCTAAAATAGAAACATAGCAGACATTAAAATTTGTTACTTTGACACTATAAAATTATATAAGAAAACAAATTATGGTACTTGCAGCATTGTTAGAAAATAACAAGTGACAAGTTTAATTTATGTGGTAGGCACATATACACATATATATCCAACATGTGATTCCCTTTTGAAGTAAGCTGCCTTGTGCAAAGTTCAGAAATGGAGTAAGAATTTATGAATTGAAGGGATAAAGGCATTAAGAGAGGAAAGGGAAATACAATTGTATCTAATTTACACCAACACCGTTTACTATACCACTCCAGATACAGGTAATCCTTGACTTACAATCACAATTTAGCCCAAATTTTATGTTGCTAAGTGAAACATTTGTTAAATGAGTTTTGCCCACAATTTATGACTTTTCTTGCCACATTTGTTAAGTGAATCACTGCAGTTGTAAAATTAGTAACATGGTTGTTAAGTGAACCTGGTTTCCCCATTGACTTTGCTTGTCAGAAGGTTGCAAAAAGTGATCACATGACCCCGGGACACTGCAACTGTCATAAATGTGAGTCAGTTGTCAAGCATCTGAATGTAAATCACGTGACCATGGGGATGTTGCAACGGTCATAAGTGTGAAATATGGTCATAAGTCACTTTTTTTCAGTGCCGTTGTAACTTCAAATGGTCACTGAGCAAATTGTTGTAAGTTGAGGACTACCTGTATTTCTACCATGGGTGCCTGCAGTGTTGAGATTTTATTGAGACGATGAGATGTGCATTGTGACATGATAATGCAAGCTCCACCCCTCATGTACCTGTATATGACATTTTGATGCAAGTACAAAAGTTGATATAATGATACACTTTTTTCTCATTTACCCTCTTTGCCCAACCTTCCAGGACATCCATGCTTTTTATTCTTACTAACCATCCTTGTTTCTACTATTTTTATCCACCATTGGTTGCATTCTATCCAACCAGCATTTCCCCAATCTTCCTGTTCCTCTCTCTTCCTATTCACGTACTTTCACATATTTGTTCCATAATTCAATCCTCATTAATTTTCTAGATACAATCAAACTGCCCGAGTGTAATTCTTTCATATCATTCACTTACTTTTATGATCAACCCACATCCATTTATTTTACCCTGTCTCTGTTCCAGATATAAATCTGAAGCATCTATTCTCACTGCACTCATCTTACTATTATGTTTCTCTTGACATACATCAAAATTGGTCTGTATTTTCATGCTTGTTTCTTAACTGATTGTAGCTCGTTTTGATGATATTCCTTGCACCTATCTTTTTCTCTCTAAACATATCTTTTTCTAATCCTAATTTTTGCAGCAATCATTCTCTTTAATGCATTTTTTACAATTCTGCTATCCTTTATTTTTCCCAACACATGTTATTTTTCAAATTTCCAATTCATATAACTGAATTTTCTCTGGGACACATACTTTTAAAAAAACGCTGTTCCAAGCAGCTCCCATTTCACCTTACAGTCATTCTGTTGGGAGGTTAATCTACTTTCTAATAATACGCCCACACAAGATTCATCCTTTCTTTTCCTCCAGTTGTTCACCATTGTCTTCTATATCCATTTTTCTCTCAAGCTCTTGACTTTACCAAAACAGAATCTGTCAGAATCTGTCAACATCCCTTTTCCCTTTTCCTTAATTCAATCTTCCATCAGCTTAATTGTGCTTTTAGATATATATTCATACCCTCACCTGAAGAGATTTATGCTTAATTCGCATGTTCAAAACAAACTGATCTTTTTCTAAGCAGATATGTATCTGTCACTATTCTCTAGAGTCTGTAAATGGCCTGATCACTTTTTTTCCCATTGTCTTGTTTTGTTTCCACCCATTCAACCAGGTTACTCATGAGAACAATTTCTGAATCCCATTCATTCAGAAAATTGTACATTTCCCCCCCTAAAATTCATATGTGGTTCTTCCATTCACCAAAATGCTACTTGCATCTATCAATGGATTTCTACTGTCATACATATCCACAACAACTTAGATAACACCAGTTCATACTTTCTGCAAAATGTTTTAGCCCTTTTGTTCATAATCAAACTAATATCTTCACTTCCCTGTATGTATTTATCAACTGAACCACACGCTCAGACAACCTTCACTGCATGACAAATTAGAATCTTCTGCATTCCATGGTCATCACCAGATGGGCCCCAAATGATCTTCACCCCATGGCCATCACGAGAGGGGCCCCACATATATTCACCTCTGCCACCTATCACAAGTCTTAGTCAACCAAGACTTTTGTTTAAAGCTTTTTAGGAAGATGTAAAGGGCTATCCTAAAATAATAGCCTTAGTCATACCTCTGCTAGATGCAGCATTTTCTACTATTGGTAAGGACTGCGTTGATCAGATTGGGCACATTTTGGCCAGTGTGTCACCGGTGCAACCAAAGCCAGTTTTGGTCCATGCATGTTCATTCTGTTCAATGCAAAGTAGCATCTGTAACCTAGAGGCTACCTCACAAACCAATTATGGACAATAAACTATTGTCCATATCCCATCAATCTGAAGGCATCTGCAGTGTTTGACACATGCTCGGGATGCATTGAGAAATAAATGTTAATTAAAGAAAATAAAATTATTCACAGGAAAAAAAAATACAAAACAGCATATGCATTAAGCATGCCTTTAAAACAATCAAAGGATAGGTTAGTAAATGAAAGAACACCAATTTATTATATGGCCTTTGCAGTGTTAGATGAACGACGTCCCTGTTATTTGTTATAATCGGAATCAGAGCTCCTGACAAAAGAAATACTAGGCTTTACAATGTTCCAAATAGGCTGCAAAGAAGATGTGGAGCCCTTAAGAAACATTCCAGATTGTATACAAATTTACAGTGGATTATGTTGCCTATTTCATTTGGAAAGAACACCACCACTATTTCCTAAACGCAGGACTTAAATAAAACTAAATCAATGCAAACACGGCACCAGCGGTATCTCACTTGAGCTGAGCTGGGATTCATACCTGAGAACTGGATGCTTTTTATTTACCTCCTTATCACCCACAAAATTACGCCGAGAAACAGTATGTGAAAAACAGTTGTGAAAGAATCCTACTTGTCAGTACCACACTGGGATTTCTGCGAGCCGTGTGGCTTCAAAAAGGGCAGCTGTGATTGTGAAAATAGCAGCAGCAAAAGCATCTGTGTAGCGAGTGATGCTTTACTGGGGTTTTGCACATCGGATTCTTCCATGCGAACGCATGCCATGAGACATTCAGGACGATTATCTGGAGTAGGGGAGCATCTGATTGTGTGTGCGAATTAGTCTTGGCATGCCCAGTATCCCAGGAGCCCTGAGCTATATGGCTTCTCCCCCCCCCCCATCTAATGCACCTTTCTGAAAGCAAGGAGCAAAACTGCCTGTGCTAACGTGTCCATTTGGGGGGGGGGTGTCTGACAATGCCAAAAGCCTTTTCTGCTCCTTTCCCTGTTGAGTAATATATACAACTGGGCTATTTCTGCAGCTGGCATCCAAGTGTGTGTGTGTGTGTGTGTGTGTGTGTGTGTGTGTAGATTTCCATGCAATTCTGAGTGAACACAGTTAACTGAACAGCTTCCAGATGGACAGAGAGGCCCTTTGATGAGGGTACCAGAATGCATCCCATCTGCAAGGCTGTGAATTTCCGAAACAAATATGCATTTCATTAGAATACATCACTGAACACCATCCTTCTTTGGGTTTTAAAATACTCACCTGCTTCTAAATATTTCTAAAACTCCAGGTAAAATTGTTTAAAGGCAACACAGATGCCTGGATCCTCTCACAGATCCACCTCTTCACGTGAGGATTACATTATCCATTCAAGTTGAAAGAATAAAGGCTTCAGCCCAAATGTGAGCAAACTGACATTGTTTACAAAAATGTAGTGGCATAGTGGCAAAAATTTACACAGAACTATACGTTTGCTGCTGTCAAGATTAAGCTCAGTAGTACAATTCCATTTGGGGAAAAGACAGGTTGTTGACTGCCATAATCTGCACTTTAACCTCAGATGTTCATGGGAAGTCCACAGGCCAGTCTAGATGTTTCTAATTCTTTAAGTAAGTTGGATTTGCTAAACACCTCATGATTGACTTAACAAGTGCAAAAGATCATTCCAACATCCTAAAAGATCCTGCAGTCAGGATTTCCATTCACACTATTCAGCTGTTTTTCATTAATGAGCTAGTTAACATTTTGCCCTTTCCGCACCATCCAATTCTTCAGCAAAAATCATCAAACAAAATGGAAAAGAGGGCTAAGAAGAGGAGACAGGGCCCAAGGAGATAAAGCTGGTGAACTTGGTGAAAGTTTCTTGATCCTAAATACAAATTAGATATCCTAGCAATAGAATGAACTAAATTATGTCATCAATGCATGTACAGTACTGTATTAGCTATTGTAGTGGTCATAAGAATGCACTGCTTACTCTTTGGTTAAAGTAAAGTCAGAACATACTATAAATTGGTTAATGAATAACCCTGACCTGAAATAACAGCAAAATGAAATAAATATTTGTCATGAGAAATGTGGATAAAAGATAAAATACAGCAACAATTTAGTATGTGCTTCATATTCCCATGTCAATTACCTCTACAAACTTTAAAACGACAACAATAACAACAACAACAACCAATCAACCACAACTGCTTGTTTTTCTTCAATGCAAACTTTGGCTAGATGGATGGAAGTTTCCACATGCCAGGTGTTGTGTGATTTTCATATATATATATATATATTTGGCTAGGCTGCAGCACTTTGGGAACAAAGTGATTTCTTTCCCATGAAATTTCTCAGTTTATGGCAACAATTTGTGCAGCACAAAAATAAGATTGCTTGTAACCTCTCCCAAGGGTAAAATACATTCTCTGGTTTAATTAATGTAGGAAATCATTTTTTTCCCCTCTTCAAAGAGAAAAGACTCTTCAGATTAAATGGATCCTTGGCAGGTGTCATAAGCTTGGTATAATTCATTTCGTAGGCAAAGATACCTATTTAATAACTGGACTGCTTGATCCAAGGAATATCACCGACTGTAAAAAGCATCTTTCTTCAGCTATCAACCAAATATGGAATGATGTCTCATACAGAAAGGAGGAAAAAAAAAAAACCCCAGGAAGTACTTTATAATGATGTGGTTAGTGCGAATGCTATTAGGAAAACTGATGTATTAATTTTAAGATAGATTTCACAGCAAGGATTGAAAATGAAGGTATCCTACTAGGTGATAAAACGACTTGTCATAAGAGCCCTGGTGACATGTCATTTTCTAAGAAACTGAACAATGTTTGATGAAAGAACTTGGTAGAAAGCTGCTTGTTTTGAATTTTTTTTTAAAAAAAAATGCTCTAGCTACATTTCCCCCCCCCGTTATCGAATGATATATTTACCTTTATAATAGAAGACTGACTAGATAGCAGTAGCATAATTTCTGATTATTTGCCAAGACAACTATGAGAATTAAGTTAACATGTTAAGCTTTTTTTAGGAATAATATCATCAACGTATGGGATGTTTCTCAATAACATCTTATTTGGGGGACCCATTCAATGGTTCAATGCTCAGTTTGTTAAAACATAGTTTAGTAGAGTGTTAAAAGAGTTGTCAGACCATGTGCCTCATCCTCATCCTCATCCTCATCTTCCTTCCTTCCTTCCTTCCTTCCTTCCTTCCTTCCTTCCTTCCTTCCTTCCTTTCTTTCTTTCTTTCTTTTTCTTTCTTTCTTTCTTTCTTTCTTTCTTTCTTTCTTTCTTTCTTTCTTTCTTTCTTTCTTCTCTTTTTCTTTTTTCTTTCTTTTTCTTTCTCTCTCTCTCTCTCTCTCTCTTTCTTTCTTTCTTTCTTTCTTTCTTTCTTTCTTTCTTTCTTTCTTTCTTTCTTTCTTTCTTTCTTTCTTTCTTTCTTTCTTTCTCTTATCTCTGGATAAATTAAAACAAGCTATCCATTCCAACTCAACAGGGTAAAATGGTCTAATGTAAATATATTAACCAGTATCTCGTTCAGTGTTCAATTCTGGTTCTGGACCCTGTTTATTAACATTTATGTTCTGATTTATAAAATGTGCTTGCAGCAGAGGCAACACTTCTATTAATGAGGCAACTAAACTGGAATGGCTGTTTTCACAAGTGTCTTCATGTTGTAGGATGTGGTCTCGTTGTTTGCAATGAAATCTGCCAAAATTAGTGTTTTAGTGTTCAAGTGTCGCACGATATCTGGAGAGAAGCTCCACATGTCGTGCATTAAAACTAAAACTGCAACTCACAAGGTTCAGCAGACATATTTTGTTTCTGTTAAAATGCTTTCCAAAAGTGCTGAAACATCCAGCTTGAAGGTTAAAAGAAAAGATTAGGAAGTTGATTGGGACATGATTTTTTTTAGTACGTGGGATATATGTGCCTATTGCAATGCACAAAATAAAGTAAGAGCTGAAAATCTTATGCTATTGACATCTGCATACATTTTCTGTGACTTTCATATTAGACTAATTAATATATTGGACAATAAAAGAGAGGGTTTGGTGACCTTTGAGGAGGATGATTGCTATTTCTATTTCTACTATTGCTATTGTGTCTTTTCTACCAATTAAACAAAAGATGCTTGATTCATGGGTAGATGTGGCTTACTTTACTGAAACTTCTGTAAGAACTAACTCTGATGAATTTGGAAAAATTACAACATATAGAGGCAAACCAACATAATTAATTAGCTGTCACAGGCATACTTATTAAGAAAGACTCGGTCCCTACACCTTTCTCTGCCAAGATACAATTTACATGATGTAGTGGTTTTTATATATAAATTGGATAAGGTTTGTTATCACGAACAAGAATGTTTGGTGTGTCCAAAGCTACTGGTGACTCTGGAGCAGGGGTCTTCAAACTTGGCCCTTTTATGACTTGTGGACTTCAACTCCCAGAATTCCTCAGCCAGGCACACTGGCTGAGGAATTCTGGGAGTTGAAGTCCATGAGTCATAAAAAGGCCGAGTTTGAAGACCCCTGCTCTGGAGCAACTACCACTTGTATGTCTCTCTAGATTGATTCTGCAAACAATTTATTATTTCTTATCTCTAGCTCATCAATATGTGTCACCATATATTATGAGGAGCAGTTTCTAGGATACAAGAGAGAAGACCATTTGTTTTTTTCGATCAGTCTGGCTCTTCTTTATAGTCTTTTGCCAGTCCAATAGAAATTGTTATCTTTCTGCCTGAGAGGATTGCTGAACTTGCTGCATGACAAACTTGCTTGCTTGTCTTGAAAGCTTCTTCTTGAATTAGGTTTCAGAAGGCACAGCCTGGAATGTAAAGTTTAACTAAAGCAATATTGTTGGTGCTTTGCGTGTTGTTGGATACACTGTGTTGCAATAGAAAGAACAAGAAGTCTGAAAACTTTTGATTCAATACATTGTCTCCAAATGTCTGTTGCAAAGCAGTCTTGAAAATCTGAACAATCTTTTGGTCAGCCTGTTCATAGTTGGCTGATACACTGCTGATGTGATATGTTGGATTTCATTCCTTTTCAGAAGTCTTTGAACTCTTCAGTTACACATTATTGTGTAAATTATATAGTCATCAATTGTCCTGGTGCAGCTGTTCTCATGGGATCTATAACATGTGTGGGTGTTGTTGAAGTCATTAGAAATATCTGTGGCTATTCTGAACATGCATCCATAATTAAGAAACCCTTAAATGGTCCTACAAAGTTTATATGAAACATACCTCACTCAGGAGAAGTGCATTTTCTGCTGCTTGCTTTATGGGATCTTCCAGAAAAATGAACCCCACTGGGTCTACAGGCAATGCAAGAATGCTGGATCTGATGTTGATATTTTTATTTCTTTGTGCCACAGAACAGAACAGAGGAACCAGAAGCGGAGAATGGGCATGCAAGCTGTACGTCTCGAGCTTGAAAAATTGGACCCTACTCTTTTCTTTGGACTTGAGAAAGAAAACATTCAATAGCCATTTTATTCTCTTAATCAATCTTACCTAGCATGCAGGGAAGGAAATGGCAGCAGATGCTCTTCCTAAGACCACTTGGATTAGTTTCAAAAAATTAAGTTGCAATTTTCCCTTGGTGGGGGCAGAAATTCTAAGATAATGGCTGGATTAATTTAAAATAAGTTTGAATGAGCTTATGTGGCTCTATTTTTCTCTCTGCAAAATTCTCCGTGATAGTATGCAGCAATAAAGAAATGTTGGTTTTGCCAGATTTAATGGAGTTTTATTTTTCATCTTAATTGCTTCTTTTAGCTATATTTTAAAGCAGTTTAACATGTATCTTGAAAGGCAGTGAATAAAGAATCCAAATCAATTAGAATATAATGTAAGGTAAAATAATGCAGACCCACAGTACAGTGGCTTAAGTGACAACCAGTTGCTCAGGGGCTGTTCAAAGTTACAACAGCACTGAAAAAAAGTGAGTTATGACTGGTTTTCACACTTATGACCATTGCAGCATCCCATTGTCACATGATCTAAATTCGGGTGCCTGGCAATTAGCATGTATTTATGATAGTTGCACTGCTTTGAGATCATGTGATTACCATTTGTAACCTTCCTGGTTGGCCTTCGACAATGGGGAAAGCCAGGTTCATTTGATGACTGCATGGTTCATTTAATAACTGCAGCGATTTGCTTAATGACTGTGGGGAAAAAAGGTTGTAAAATGAGGTGCAACTCACTTAACAACTGCCTCACTTAGCAATGGAAATTTTGAGCTCAATTGTAGTGGTAAGTCGAGGACTACCTGTACACCACCCAACTATATCCATACACCACATAAAGCCCCATTTACAGCTCTCAAATTATTGGTGCCCTCTGAACTTGGGTCTTTCCCCCATGACTTTCAATCAGTTCTTCTTGCATTCTACTTTCTTTCCCATCCCAGATCCTCCTCTACCCAGTTTTTTTTTAACTTCTCCAAGTCACATAAGAGGTGTGGTGGCGCAGTGGTTAGAATGCAGTATTGCAGGCTAATTCTGCCAACTGCCAGCAGTTCAATTCTCACCGGCTCAAGGTTGACTCAGCCATCCATCTTTCCGAGGTGGGTAAAATGAGGACCCAGATTGTTGGGGCAATATGATGACTCTATAAACCATTTATAGAGTAAAGCACTATGAAGCGGTATATAAGTCTAAGTGTTATTGCTATTACTATATGCACTCCAAATATTTTCATTCTGCCAACTATGCTCTACTCTGCTCTGCTCTACTATGAGGTACATCCTTCAGATGGTAGCTGTTGGAGATGAACAATGACTACCCTCCAACTTCACCCGAACTCCCTAAGCCTTCTCCTCTGCAGCATAAAGGTATTCCTCAACTTACAACCGTTAGTTTAATGACTGTTCGAAGTTACAATGGTACTGAAAAAGGTAACATGAACATTTTTCACACATACAGTTGTTGCAGCATCCCCATGATCACATGAGCAACCGGTTCATATTTATGAAGTTTGCAGTGTCCCGGGGTCATGTGACCACCTTTTGTGACCTTCTGACAAGCAGAGTCAATGGGGAAGCTGAATTCACTTAACAACCGTGTTACTAACTTAACAACTGCAGTGATTCACTTACAACTGTGGCAAGAAAGGTCATAAAATGCAGTAAAGCTCACTTAACAACTGTTTGGCTTAGCAACAGAAATTTGGAACTCAATTCTGGTCATACATTGAAGTCTACCTGTATGCTATGTGATCTTTCCTAAGCCAGTCAAACATCTCAAAAATGGAAGATGCTATTACATCAGCTATTATTCCAGTCACATTCTTGAATAGGGAAAGAATGCCACCTAGACTTTTGATCCAGGCATGAAAATATCACCAGCTGGCCCTGGGTAATAGAGCCATCCTGTCTTGCCCCCCCCCTCTTTTTTTAAAACCAGGTAATCAGAAGTAGCTGAAAGCAAATGTTGACCTCCAACGATCTTCTAATTCTTATTTTCTGAGCACAACAGTTAGTCCTCAACGTACAACAGTTTGTTTAGTGACCGTTCAAAGTTACAATGGCATTGTAAATGGGACTTGTGACCGTTTTTCACACTTACGACCGTTGTAGCATCCCTGAGGTCATGTGATCAAAATTTGGACAACGGGCAACTGGTTCATATTTAGGACAGTTGCCGTGTCCCAGAGTCATCTGATCACCTTTTCCCAATCTTCAGACAAGCAAAGTCAATGGGGAAGTCAGATTCACTTAACAACTGTGTCAATAGTTCGGCAACTGCAGTGATTCACTTAACAGCTGGGGCAAGAAAGTTCGTGAAAGGAGGTAAAACTCATTTAACAACTGTCTCACTTAGCAACAGAGATTTTGGGCTCCACTGTGGTCGTAAGTCGAGGACTACCTGTATTTAGGTCCCTACATATTCAGAGACGTGTCAGGGAATAACAAGGAAAGATTGCCAGAGTACTCCAGCTTATTCCAACTCCAAGTGTCAGCAAACCAACTTACAGTAAATGAGAGGAAAGAAGAAAACAAGGTCCCTTCATCATATCTTGATAGCTTGGCCAGCACACCTTCCAGGATGGTGACAAACTGGAAAAAAAAAAGAAAGAGAAATTTCAACCAGAGATAAAAGAAATAAATCCCAAATCTCTCGTGTTGCGTGTGTGCACGCACGCACACACACACACATGCGACAAGAAGTTCTTCTTCATCAAATCATGACAACTGAGGAAGCCAGCAGTCTATTGGTGTAAATGGGATTTTATAAATCTATCCTCAGTCTTCTAAGTTGGACAATTGCTCAAATGGGTGTTAACTGATACCCTTAGATTAAAAAAATACTCATTCTCTAATTAATAGAGTAATCAATTGCAAAAGAGAAGCCAAGATGTCCTTATTAAAGGAACTTATTGATTATTCTGGGTTTTTCTGGCATTTAATGCTATTATTACTTAAGATTATTTAATTGACCTTTAATAATAGTTCCATATAATTGGAATGACTTCATAAAACGAACAAAGGACAGTCAACCCTGTTTTTTTGGCATCAGTTCAAGTGCACATAGATTAACTATTACTACAAACAGACTTTGAAGAAGACAACGTGGGGCATTTGTAATACCTATTAGTTTATGAGATTAATACTTATAAACAAAGTACATAACATTTTTTTTACCTTTAAAGCAAAACACTGATGAAATTAAATGGCTTGTCATGACCTGATTATACCTGTCAGTATAAGAATTTTGCAAGCAATGGTTTTTCCCAGTAACAATTCCTGATTGGAATTAGAATTAGTATATGAGGGGTCCTTGCTGCTCTCTGAGCTTGGTTATTTTCTTGTAGACATTTCATTATCCAAACTAGGTAACATCATCAGTGCACTAGTTTGGGTAATGAAATGTCGGCAAGAAAACAACCAAACTCAGAGAGTATCAAGGACCTCACAGTTCAACCCTGAGCTACAAATATTCTTCTTTATTGGTAGAATTAGTATATGCCATTACTGATATAACAACTGCCTTCTGCTCTACAGATGGTTGTAGTAGCCTTACATTTGTTGATTTCCTAGAACCTTTTTACCTTTTTCTCCCACATGACTTCCATTAAGTTCAGTCCCATTATTCCAATGCAATGGCAGAATTTATAAACTTCTATTAATGTGGTAGACATGGCAAATGGCTAGGTCTGAATTATGGGGGTGTTCATCAAGCATTGCTCTTTGATGGCTTTAAAATAAATGTATTAAAGATTCACAAGGAGCATAAAGAATGCTTTGTTTTAGAACATCTTAGTATTTACACCAGGCCCATTTCTTCTTGTGACAGGGTGAAATTACTGAGGGAATTACCAAGTACTGGGGAATGAATAAGTAAGAGGAACAGAAATTATACATATATATATCACAAAATGGTCCAAGCCTACAAAATGTACATACACTGCAGTACACTAGAATATATACTTTAAATCCAATCAGTAAAAAGATACACTAAATCTTAAAAGTCATAAATAATATTTTATAAACCACTAGTAGTGGATCTTGAGGACATGGATGAGATGCCCAAAGAGGTGAGATCTACAACTTGTCAAATTTATTTATTTATTATTTCAATTTATATACCTCCCCATTTCAAATATACGACTCTCTCTGGCTCGCAATTTCTATTGATTTTTCTGGCTGACTGAATCAGTCTAAGTGGCTCTATGATTAACAAATGTCTTTCTATGGGAAGGGATCCCCCCCATCTTGCTTAAAGGAAGCAGTAAGGAAAGCAAACTTCCTTAAGCAAATACTTTTGCTAAAGTTTTTGAAAAGAAACCTCACAACTGCAGAATGCAAGTATAAAACTACTGAAAGTAAAAGTGAATAAAGTCAGCCACACTGCCTCAAGAACTACAGTATTTTGGGCAAAAAAATCCCAAATAAAACTTCTTCCAGAATTGTAAAATGTCTTGCTTCATTATCTTGGCTGTGAACCTTGTTTCCCCTAAACATGGTAATTGGAATGAGCTGATAGTTCATGAGTTTTGGGGACCCAAAGAGATTTGTATGGATTTATATGGGAAATTCAGTGGGTGTTCAAGTGGGAAGGTAGAGAGAAGGGGTAGTTTGAGAAAAAAATTGTGCAGCTTTGTGTGCTGGGAAGTTTAGGAGAACACCCAAAAATCAGGGATGTCCACTCAGAGGTCATGTTCTCCAAAGGAACCTCAGCATTCTAAGACTGTCAAGGACCAGTGAAGAACAAACAACCAGCAATCTTGAAGATATAATCAAATTCTAAAACTACAAGTTACATCTATATTGTTATCCATAAACTGTAATTGAATACAGTTAGTCCTTGACTTACAAACAGTCACTTAGCCCCCCCCCCAAAAAAGGCACAACTTGGATTCGAAGTTCCGATGGCCAACACCCACAATGCCATGGTCACATGATCGCATTTTGGCAACCAGCCCACACTTATAGCCACTTGCAGCATGACTGTCATTTATGCATATTTCTTTTTGCCGGAAACCTATGTCTATATCCAGTTTCCAGCAAAAAAGCACCCATGGTGGACAATGGATTCATTTAAGAATTGCTACAATATATATATATACTGAAATTCGGGTTTTCTCCCGCGTAAAATTGGAAGTGTCTTGGCGACGTTTCGACGAAGTCTCATTCGTCATCTTCAGGCTGGTGTCTCTTCGGCCTCGTGCTTCTAGGAGCAAATTGCTCCTATTGCTCCTAGAAGCACGAGGCCGAAGAGACACCAGCCTGAAGATGACGAATGAGACTTCGTCGAAACGTCGCCAAGACACTTCCAATTTTACGCGGGAGAAAATGACTGCCATGACTTTCAGTCATAATTCTGGATTCAATCATCATAATAACTCGAGGACTACCTGTACCTTTTTTCTGCTCCATTTTATGCACATGACAATCATGAGACGTTCAATCTATCAAGACTAAGTAGTGTTAGATTTCTTTCATGACAAACAACAAACCATCTAATTGTCTTAAATGTGTCACATTTGTATGTGAATGTGTCTGTATTCCCTTTAAAGGACAATTATTAACCATGAATCCCTTCACCTGAGGTTGAATGTTACCTTTGCTACAAGGAGTGTTATCATTTCTTTGACGGTTTCTTCAATTAGTTCATCTATTTTTGAATGGTACTGGTGCTACGGATGGAAGAAGAATGGAAGTAAAATATTATTAGTGTAAATCAATTGCAATACACATAGCTATTTACTTTTACTGCAGATATTGACTATGGTACTTCAATGTTGATTAACATGTGTTCTAATGTAGTGGCCAGTAATGAATTAACATATACACAATGCCTTTGACTAAGGAGCCTCTGACAGGAATTTGTGAATGTTGGTCAAATCCTAATTTTGATTTCGTGCATGCAGCTGAGCCAACATTAAGGAGAATCAAATGCATGCAGGATAAACGTCTAGCATCTCTTTGCTGTACGTAAATCACAAAAATAAGGAAGCGCCAGTGGTAAAAGAGCATATTACATCCGCTGTTCACAGTTTACGGTCGAGATGCTCGTTCTTTAAGTCTGAAATAACAACTTGAAATACAGCTCAACACTGGCTAGCTGTTTTGGGGCGCAGAGCAAAGCTGTTGTGTCAGAGGAAACCTATAGATGAGTGACACTGAAGCAGAGAAGCTTCAGTATGTGGAGCCATCGAGTATGAACAACTGGAAGCAGAACATCAGTTTTAGAATCCACCTTTGGAAAGGAAATTAGATAAGTATGTAGCGTTCCAATTCAGGTGCTGGTTAAGCACTCGAGCGAATTGGGGCCTTTATGACCAAGTGTAACAATGATTGAGACATGGGTGTTCTGAGTCATGCAAAAGATGGCAAGTGCAGTACTGGGACCCCTCCAGTTAGGTCATGCTGGGGCCTTCGGTCAATGCCAACTCATAGAAAAGATTGACACCAACAAAACATCCACGTCACTTTCTACACAGAGTCCCCACCCACCCACCACGTTCCTCCACCCAAATACTGACCAGATCAAACTTACTTTGTTCTGAGTTGTTTTCAAGGAAGATAAGAACATTTTCAGCTAATTTGTAATAAACATACTTCCTTTTTCTTAAAAAAAAAAATATATATAAAGTCTTTGGGTGACTAAACAAACACTATGGCGTATTCTTTTGTTTTGCCAAGAACAGACAAAATATTTAATATATGATGATTTTCTTCCACATCGCCTCTCCCCCACATTAAATAAAACATTGAAAGTGCTGATCTTAGTCACTGTATTTATTGCCACTTGTTTGTGCTAATGTTATTTTAAAATGTTAATATACAAGCAAAAAGAAATCTAAAATACGAAAAGAAAAAAGAAAAAATCAAACCAAAACAAAAAGCATTAGAATAGACAGATCTGTGGTAAATACTAAATTGTGCTTTAGGGAACAAAGGAGTGTGAGGGGCAATTAGAAGTGTCAGACCTTGGTCCCTTAGCATTGACTAAAGTTCCTTTGCTAGTTTGAGCTGCTCAGTGTTTGCTTTATTTTTTTTAATTTTTTCTCTCAATGGAACAGTCACATTCTACAACAGGAACTTGGAAGAAAAGAAAACAAAACGTAAGGACACACTTACCCACTCTTTAGCAAACTTTCAGATGATTGGGGACAGAAATAAAGAGGAAGGTGCAGAAGACAGGAAAAAGAACATATGAAGGTAAACAATAAATAAAAACAAAACCTTCAAAAGAATGGGACCGTATAAACAGGGGGCTATGAAAATGCAGCAGCATGCACAGAAACAATAAGCAACAGGAAATGAAATTATGAATAAATTCCTTTTTTTTCCTGAAATACCAGAGTGATTGCTACTGGAGAGAATCACACAGAAATTCAAAAAGGGTTTTTGAAAAGGGAACAGGACACATACATAGAACATCCTAGTGAGACAGAGAAATATCATTTTGTTACAATTGAAAACAAAAAAAAAGACCATATGAACAGTGCAGTGGCATGGCAGCTGTTTGTTTTTGAGTTTCAATGGGCAGACTTATTAAGCTCTCTTGCTCACTGGATTTTATGAAAATGATACTTGGAAAGAGAGACGCTCCCAAAATGAAAGGAGCTTTCCTGACTCACTTTGTACTTCAAAATCAAATCGGTTCTTGGCTGTTCTAGTTACCAGCTGTAATTAACATTTAAGTCACCGTCATAACGTAATCTTACACCAATTGAGTTTACTCATGGCTTAGTTGTTTTTAGGGATTTGGTGGCTTATCTGATGCATAATCTCCATATCTGAGATATGGCTAAAGGAAAGATAAAACTTTCTGTTCAAATGGGATGCAGAGCACCCAATGCCATCCTTTCACTGATGGCCCCTTCATGCTTTGTAAAACTACACAACTGGGATGAAAAAGAGGACAGATGGGCCAAGAGTCCAAGACTACCTTTTAGGCTGTATCTATAGCAGGGCTGTCCAAAGTTGGCAACATGTGGACTTGTGGTCTTCAACTCTCAGAATTCTGGGAGTTGACTGGCTGGGGAATTCTGGGGGTTGAAGTCCACAGGTCTTAAAATTGCCAAGGTTGGACACCTTCATCTACACCTTCAATAGAATCAGATGGTAGAGATCCAAATAATAGAGCAAACAACAACACCTTACTCTGAAGGGGTTTTTATATGTCTGCCTAATGAAATAAAATAAAAACCTGCAGGTAGAGAACCAACTGAGTTGATCAAGAGCCTTTGCTCCATGACAGAGCAGGCACATTTTATGCAAAAGCTTCCAGGTTTTATTCTTTAAATTTCCAGTTAAAGGAGAACCAGAAACCCTGGGAAAATCCCTGCCAGAAGGAAATGAGTATGCCTGAGTTCCTCTCAGCTGCCACCAAACAAAATGGCAAATGCCGTGACAAACAATGTGATTGGCATAAGGCGCCTTCCTGTCTATCTTTTCTCCCAATAGGGTGAAGCAAAGATCTCTTTTACTCACAGGTTAAAACTGTAGAGCTCATTCTACCATGGTAGGACTCTACCACCCCATTCAAATGGCTGTGTACATTTGGACTAAATGGCAGAGGTGTGTTCTAGATGCCTTGGGGCATGGAAGTGTGCGTAGAAATGGGTGGGGAGAAGCAAGTCAGCATCATTTACAGTGTGCCTGGGCATGCGTACACCAATAATGGCACAGAAGTGCTGGAGAGGTTAGGAAAGACAGTGCTTGCAACCTGCAGAAAGGTCGGGGAAATCAAGAAAGGATGCAAGGAAAAGCAGCAGCATTTTGAAATCTCACCTAGTGCTTGCTTCTGCCTCCCTTCCTCATATCAAGGACCTAAAGACAGAGACTTGGGGATTGTTCCCACCCGTTCTTTGAAGAAAGCTGCTAGGTTGGTCCAAATTAGCTGGGAAGCACTGACAGACCTCCTTTGGCACAGGAGCAGTGAGGACAGTCAGGAAGCAGCTTTGCCAGAAAGGGACTTTCCCAATTTGTGCTAGGATTAGAAGCCCACATACATCCTCCTTGGACCCCCATCTTCTAAACAGGTTATTTCACGTGCAAATCCCCCCCCTCCTCTTTCTCCAGCAGCCACAGCCACTTTTGCAGATATTTCCTCTGGAAGGTGGGATGTGGGCAGCGCTGCTGAGAAGTCATATGCCATATCATGAAGAACGTGCTCAACAGAACAATTGCTGAGACCCACAAAGCCATAGATGTGTTCTGCCGAATGGGATCCTTTGAGAGACTGAGACGTACTACCCACTAAGTACAGAATGAAGCTTGCAACTGGACATTATGCACACTAGGGGAGCTAGGTCGGTCAATTCACCATTTAGGAAGCACACAAAGGCAAAACTAACTTTTTGGGGGTACAATACTGTATGCACCCAAATCTGGCACAGTCTGCCCCTAATGCATGCACGGAAATGGGCTCCTTTTACATGCACGGTAGGCTGAGCAGAAAGACATCCAAGAACGTGCAAGTTGGACATTTCCAAAAATGCACCAATGCTTTTGAAAATGCAGTCCATGAGAAATGGGGGCAAAGCGTAGAATTTAAAAGAAAATATTCTCTCAGCTGGTTTCTAGCCCCCTCCCCACTGGGTTTTGCATACAAGTCCAAAGACATGCTTAATTTGCCACATTATCATATTGTTTTAATCAAGAACTTTTGTTTGTTGGAGATGAGGAAGGGTGACAATTCTCATGCTAGTGTTCATTTTTGTTGGATACATTATGAGTTTTAACTAAAATGATGGCTAGGGTGTGTGCAAAATAATACAGTGTGAAATGTATTGACAAATATATTTTCAATTAAAATCTTGTTTACAATGCAAATAAGAATGGCAGCAGGCACAGCAGCACTAGAATGGAGCCAGAAAGATTAAAGACTTGATCCTCAAAGTTCCTCATCCTGGCAAGTACTATTGAAACAAACAGAACTTATGATGGTGGAATTGAACAGGAAGATTAAATCTTTAGGGAGAGAAATAGCTCTGACCTTCGGAAAGCAAAGCAAGCACTACATCTTTTTGCCAAATATTTCTTCTGAATTAATTGAGAAGATGGGCCAACAAGTTCATGTTCACTGAAGTTAAATTTCACTCAGAATTAATAATAATTAATCAGAATTATTATTAGAATAAAATAGAACTGGAAGGGACCTTGGAGGTCTTCTAGTCCAGCCCCCTGCTCAAGCAGGAGAATCTATACCATTTCAGACAAGTGACTGTCTAGTCTCTTCTTAAAAACCTCCATGATGGAGCGCCCACGATTTCTGGAGGCAAGCTCTTCCACTGGTTAATTGTTCTCACTGTTAGGAAGTTTCTCCTTAATTCCAGGTTGCTTCCTTCTTTGGTCAGTTTCAGATTCTATCATGTTATAGAACAGGATTACTGTCTTCCATATGTTTCTTTACACTCACTTATAAATCAACATTTAAATCAGTGCTGTGCCCTTTCGGTTCATGGGATTGTAGTATAAAGATATTGGGTTTCTGGCTAACCTTACAGCAAAAGATATCTTAAAAGAACTTTGACATCTTATTCCCTCTCTAGTTTCATCACAGTTTAATGTGGATGATGGGGATTAATGTATGGTGTGGATGTGGATTAATAAACGGAAGATTTTGTTGTTGGCAGACATTGAAATGGTGAGTGCCTAATGATTGCTTTTCAGCTTCCCATTGCACAGAGATTCTATGGCTGTTCAAACATTTGCCTCAACTGTTCCTGCAACTAAGCATCTACTGCTTCATTTGGCGTTAGTAGACGCTCCCATCATATTGAGCACATAACAAGTCAGCTTCTTCACATGTATTGGAGAGGTGGCCTGCAAAACTGTCATTCCAATATATTGTGACTATTCTGGCTAGACTTTGATGGGAACTGGGAAATGTCACAAGAAAAGGGGAAAGCTGTGGCAAGGCAGATGGACTCTAACTTGCATATGCTAAACTAACTTGGTTGTCAACAAATCCATAGATTTGTTGGAATTCAGAGTGGGGAATTCAGACACGTTAAGAACATGACTGGTTCTTGTGTTTTGTTTATTGAAAACAGTGAAGGAAGAAATAAGGAAACTATCTAGTTTGACTGAAGACAAAGGGGTTAAACCTGGATTCCTTCTTGTCTTAATCTGAAAGCCTCCTATTTTATAAGACGCCGCCATGAAAAGGACAATCATTTAATGCCATATCTATTTTGACTCTTAGATTATTTGTCCAGCTCCATGTGGTCTATCTGTCGCTCCCAACCTGGCATCCTCCAGATGAATTGTGACAACCTCCAAACTGTGCAAGTCCCAACATATTTAGGAATTGGGGAATTAGGGAAGGTTACTCTGGCCTTAAAATATCTCCTTCAGAATCTTTCCATCATATACCATCTGATCTCTGTCTCTAGATGGAGCAGGGATTGAATTTGGGATCTCTGAATGGCAAGCATCTGCTCCACCCTTAAGCTATAGATAAACTCTAAGCTTCCTAAGTCTGGATGACAGTATTTTAATTAGAGTAAGAACATCCTTTTCCATGAGTGATTTTCAAAGATACATTAATGGCAACCCTGCAGCAGAGAGTTATATAACATACTTGTCTCTGTGGAATCAAAGTCTCCAGTGAAAATATGGAACAAGTAGTTCAGGAGGGGTGGGGAACCTAAGATTTGTGCAGTGAATTGGTAAATGCTAATACTACCTTCTGCTGTGTTCAGCCTAAGAGCATCCACACAAGAAGCAGCATAAGATGGGAGAAAGTTAACAAGCATAGCCATAGGTTGCCCATGACCCTGCCACTCCTACATTGCTATTTTACTCCGGATATCTGAAAATGAATTTGTTGAGTTTGCTCTGAATTGTGGGGTCCTTGGAGCTCTCCGAGCTTGGTTATTTTCTTGCAGATGTTTCATTATCCAAACTAGATAACATCATCAGTGCTAACTAGGTAATGAAACATCTGCAAGAAAACAATCAAGCTCGGAGAGCACCAAGGATCCCTCATTTCTACCCTGAGCTACAAGTATTCTCCTTTATTGGTGCTGCCATCTGCTTCAGAATTGGCAACCTCATATGCTGATGTTTCCCATTGCCCAGTCCACCTCAAACATACTGAGCCATCAATAGCATTAATTTCTTGGAATACTTTCTCTTTCCAGCATTTCAAAAGTTTCCTTCTACTATAACCTTATAGTTGCCTTATAGATTTGTTTCTTCATTCATTCACATTTCTCTGTGTGAATTATATTCTCCCCCTGCTTTTATACTAACTTCTTCTAATGTTTTTGCAACCTTGTTTCAACTCAACATTTTCTTTACTCTAGGGTGATTCTATTTACACAAAAATATAGTACAAAAACAAATGAATAAATTAATATGGAAAACTGGACTCAGAAGGTACACTGTACCATGATAGGCACTTGCATTAGCTAAAGCTAAACTGCTTTGCAGGAGTGGCTTGCTATTTCAAATTATCCCAAACTATTGGAAACTTTAGCTTTATTTGTTGATAAATGAAGTTTCCTAGGCAGATTCCATCTGATTTGACTAACTGTATGTGAGAGGCACTATAGAACTGCTAACAGATTGTGTATATGCTGCATTTTCATCAGTGACCAAATCTGACCTTGGAAATGAAACAAAAACATACCAGATCAAACTCAACATGTTTTGTACATACATTTCTGCCTGTCCATACATTAAAAATTCAGAGGAAAAATATTTAAGGGGTAAATTATGTCTGCCAAATGTCTGAACAGCTGCCTTTAAATACAAGGACACAGGAGAATATGGGCATATGTGTTCAGCATAATATTTTCCCTAAAATGTATTTAATTATTCTATTTCTGATCATACAAAAAAAAAACTGCAACAAAGTTTGTGGGATCATTATGGTGGAAAAGCCTTACGGTGTAATACTTGTATTTTTCTCAACTTAAAGAAACTGTGAATATTTCAGAAACAAAGCGACCGTATGAAATGAACTCTTTCTGCCCTGAAATTGTTCTGGAAGTAGGGAAATTTTGTTTAAGCTCATTAATCAAATTTCTTTGTTTGACCAGCCAATTCCATTACCTGCTGGGAAGAGAAACTACTGCAAATTGATTGTTGCCATGTAGGGTAAAAATTTGGACCAGTTTTATGATGAATAAAGAGGGGAGATATTTATTAAAAAGAACTGAAAAATGTGAGAACCACTGAGGAATTCCACTGAAAAGAGGCTGGGGTATTCAGGAGATCCTGGGAGTGATAGCATCAATCCTTAGGTGGGGAACTAACAAAACATTCCCACTGCACCCAACATGGATGGCAGGAGGTTAAAATGCAGTAAAAACAAGCATATCTTTTTCTCTTGAATTAAAGATATACATGGACCTAGTACAATAGTTACAATCCAGTATTGCCCTTCTTATTTTGAGGAAGGAGTAGGAAGAAAATCTAATATAATTGGCAGGAGTTATTCTTCACACACAGCTGTTCATTTAAGTGTGAATTTTTTATCTTGAAGAGGAACAGGGAAAATAAATCAAAGAGAAAAGGGGCGTGAGTAACTGAAATTAATAAAAGAGCAAACAAAAGAGAGTAAAAAACAGAAATATATATGAAACAGTAACATATGCATTGATAATTTACATCTGATCCATGGGTCTATTAGATTTTGCTATTTGTTTAAAATATTTTACTACAGCAAATGCTACTTTATGTAATCACTGTGGGATCTCTGCATATGTTCTCTAAGAAGCAGACATGGATGTACTAAAATGTACTAAGGCTAATTCTTTGTACAACTCAATTGCTTGTCATCAGTTTATCACCATGATGGTTATAGCTCTGCAAACATGAATAACAAATCATATTGGCTATTGGGTAAGGCAAAGTAGTTGATGTGACTTTTGTCTATGTTGTACCTAGTGAGAAATAAATTTGATAGCTAGTTAAAATTAAAGACTATCGTATAAAATTTGTGAGTCAAGCCTACTTTTAGTTGTAGTATAAGGATATACAGATAGCGCTGAGCACTAGTTAATAGCTTTACTTACTGATGGGAATTATGAGATACAAACCAGGAGTATTGAAAAACAGGTACCGAATGTTTAAAGAGAAAACATTTTAAAAAGGAACTTTGTTAACAGAAAATCAAATGATTATGGACCAAATCATCATCTTTTTTTCTGGGGGATCATATTCTCCAAAGCTTGTTTTGTAGCTTTTCACACGTGTGTATACTTTTTTGCTAACCCAAAAGTGCTTTTTCAAAAGACAACCGGACTTTGTTTTTTCTTGAAGACGTTTCGCTTCTCATCAAAGAAACTTCTTTAGCTGGATGTGAAGCGAAGCATCTTCAAGAAAAATCCAAGTCTGGTTGTCTTTTGAAAAAGCACTTTTGGGGCAACCATGATCGGGATGACCGAGAATCTCCATAGGCTTTTTTGCTAACCTTTTTTTAACCTGCTTTAGTACTTTCAGAAGCTGTAGTTTAACTACTGCAGTGATAATAACAGACGTTGGGTGAGGAGATGCAACATTGAGAAGGAAATGGAAGGAAAGTGGCTGTTCTTTGTGGTTCTAAATATCAAGGAAACGATTATCACGGAAGCATTTTTTATTTTCCTCCCAACTTACAGTGAATGGAGTGACGATGGCATGTGCATGTTGGATGAGAGTTTGTGAGGGGTTGGTGTGAGTTGTGTGAATGGTGTATATGGACAACTATGAGAATGTGGTCCATGTGTATTGTGAATGATGTATTTTATTTATTTGTTACCTGCCATAACCTAATAGTCCTCGGGCACTATCAACATAGATGTGTTTGCGTGTGTATGAAATGTGTGTATATGTAGGCTTCTTGTTCTCTGAGCTTCTCAACTCAGAATATTCTCTGGGTGGCCCACATTCCTCAGTTTGCAGTAAATCATACAAACGTCTAGCAACTGTTTGGCCAAAGGTTTTTTTGCTATAGTGTTTGGAACTTTATCGTGCTAAATCTTGAAAAGAGGTTTCTGTTGGGCTCACATCTTTGCTTCTGCCCTCTTCTCAGATCAAGAAAAATCACCGAAAGTGATTCCTTTCATACATATGGATTTAAAGGCAGAATGGTAATGGATCTTGGAACGGGAGAAGCCTAGTCTGATATTTTTCATGGGGTATTATCTGCAAAAGCAGAATGAAAAGCTGCACAAATTGAGATGATGTAAGAGAAAGCTTGAGATTCTTGGTATTGAAACTATTTATGGACCCAAAAGCATAGGGGGTTCGTTACAAATTAAATTTGGGTTTTGGTGAGGGAAATGTTTTAGCACCCACAACAGTCAATTTGCATCTTGGAATAAATCACAAAAGATAGCTAAAACAAAACAAACATAAAGAAATGATAGATTAAAGCAAGAAAAAGAAATGTGGACAAAGGGAACTGACTGGTTAGATGGTGAGCCCAATCTCACCCTGCATCCAGTCCCTCTTTCTGGACCTTTAAAGTATCCAGATTAGACATATATTCAACAAAACAAAACAAAATTGAATTGGAACACATAGGAAATAAATTCTGCACATGAAACGTTGAATAGCTTGCATTACTGAAAATGTGTTAGAAAAATCCAAGCCCTGGATTGGTCTTAAATGGAGATGAAAAATGTTGAACATTGTTTAAAGTCTTCTGAGCAAAACTGATTCAGAGGATACATTTCATCAAGCTCAATTCAGCATGTCTTTCTACTTCTTCGTATTACATTAGAATTAGAAAACCTCAGGTTATAATGGTGTCTCTTGAGAAGGAAAACAAATTAGACCAGCAGATGATAAAACTGGACCAGTTTGGAGCAGTTGAGTCATTAAGGACCTTGAAGTATGTTAAAACATAACATCCGCAGACTGCCTTTTTTAAAGCAACAGATTAGTTGAACAATTTATTTCCCTTTAAAGACTTTAGTTTCACTATTTATGTTTTTTTTAATGATAGTCAAAATAATGTCTTCTTTTCAACTTGGACAGATTAATGTTTTGAGGAAAAAAGATTCCAAAGTTGAGTTAATGACTCATTATTGCATACTGTCAAGCATAAATAGGCTATGTTGTAGGTATGTTGTGCACATCAGTCTTTGCCAAAAGTCACCACTAGATGACCATGGATCTGATTATCTGCACTATGTAGACTGATTTGATGGAGTGATCCAGGATTTTCATCTGCACAGCCTCTATAAGACTAAATCCACAACAGTTAGAACGTTTCTGAATCTAGCAAAATAAGCAGACCGTTCTTCTCTCAAAAATTACATTTTTTTCATAATGCATTTTACCTCTTGGCCCATTTCCATACTGCAAAGTTTTGTTGATTGAGCTTTGGCATCAACCATAACATTAAACATGGTGCATATTGACTGAGGAACTCGGAAATCTGTTGATCGGCTTGTTTTCTGTAGCTTTACTTCAAATGCAATCCGGGTTCTATGAAGCATGATTAAAAAAAAAAGGAAGATGTTTGGCTGTGGTATAAATATATTGCATTAAATAATCCTTGTGATCAATGCAACACAATCTGAAGGCTTCAGAGCAAAGAACACTGCAGGCTGATGTGAAGATCAGAAGAAAAAAAAGATCAAGCCAGCTATGTTGGTCTGGCCAAGACTGTCCACAGGGTGTGATTAAAAAAAAAGTTAAGATGGCAGCCATGGTGGTGTGGCCAAACTTTCACCTGTTTTCACTCATGAAAAAGATGAATCATAGTGATTGCTATCTTGACTTTTTGGACCACAGTTTGAGAAATGCATTGATATGGTGGAACGATAAGTGTCCTGAGTGTCCTTCGTAATGTTTCTTAAACAGAAGTTTATTGATTGATTACATTTATATGCCACCAATCTTACTGATAAAGTGACTCTAGGCTACTTGTGAGATAGCAAAAAGGTAAATATAAAACCAGTTAACATTAATAAGATTTAAATAAGAACTAAAAACAAGGAGATGGATGGCACAAGGGTGAGATCTTTTCTCCTATCCTGTCAACCACCTCCAGCCAGCAAAACCATATTTTTAAGGTCTTTCTGGAGCACCAGAAGGGTGGGGGCAGATCTCACCTCCTGTGGCAGAATGTTCTAATCGGGGGGGGGGGGGAAATATCAGCCAAAATTCATCAACGGACGGAGTTTGCACTGGAGCCAGTGGGGCAGGCCAATCCCACTGGGGCAAGATGGCTCCTCAAATAACAGCCAACACCTTTGTTTGATGGTATCAAGGAAATTGGTAAGAGGGACATTTTACTTGGCTTCTATCTGTTTTGAAATCAATTTGGCGAACAATTTTTGTCACTTTTTTAGTCATACTCTTCAGACTGTTTCTATTTCTATATCAAGAGACAAGAAAATCAGTAAGTACCTTCCCATATTAATTAAACGGTGGGTTGATGTTATCACGGCAAGCGATAAAAATGCATTCCTATAATATGGTTGGTATTACCTAATCTGTAGCTGAGGTATAGCAGGGACCACAAAAGAAAACTCACACACAGAATGAAAGGAAGCTGAGGAATGCTCTGTTTGAAGCACAACTTAAACAAGTCTATTAATTGGTTGACTGCACAGTGACTTTATATTTAATATTTTTTCACAATGTTTCCTTGCCTGTTCTCTTCATAATTGTCACATAAGCAACTGTAAGATAGATTTTTGCACACAGACACAACAGCTCCATGGCAAAACATAAAAATGAAGCGGAGCTCCACCAACCCTAATAAAGTTGCTCAGTTTAAATTTCATTTTCAAACATGACAAAATCATACGGCGAAGACAGAGTTTGTATAATTAGGAGCTCCCTGTTTATACTTTGGTTCTTCCTTGCAATCCCATCTTCTCTAGCAGTAACCCAAGAGACACAGTGAAGTAAGGTAAACCCAATCTCTTGCAAGTTACTTAAGTCCATCGGATAACATGTGATGAAAGGTGAAAATGTGAAAAAGCACTCTTATTTGGGCAGTAAACTCATGTTTTCCATTTCGTGTAGTTCTGTTTGGAAGTAGAGTTAGGATTTGGAAAAGGCTGTCTGATAGAGAAGGTAGCCACCATTACTGATCTTTTCACAATAAAATTTATTTTTAATCCCACCTTTATTATTTTTATAAATAACTCAAGGGGATGAATATAATATTCCTTCTCCTCCTATTTTTCCACAACAACAAGGGAATTGGGAGGAGAGAGAATGACTGGCCCAAGGTCACCCAGCCAGCTTTCATGCCTAAGGTGGGATTAGAACTCACACTCTCCTGGTTTCTAGCCTAGTGTCTTAACCATTAGACCAAACTAATTTCTGAAAACTCTGTATCCTCCTAATCCAAAATGTAGTAAGAACCGGTATTTAATTCAGAGTTAGGCTTGTTCAAGCCTTAAAAAGATGGCCAGAGAACAATGTGTAAGTTCTAGCTACTAGGATCATTTCCATAAAGCTATTTTCATATTTCAACCCACCTCTTTACACAGGATTCAATCATATCACTAGCCATAAGTTTTAGTCGTTGTTCTAAGTGTTTCCCAAATTCTTCCTCAGGCCAGTGTAGATCTCTGATGAAGGTCTGTAAGGCATCTAGTTTCCAAAACAGATCTTCTGATGTTCCTGATCCATTGCTGCCAGGATAAAATGAAAAATAAGAAACAATCAGGTTATAGCCGGCTCACTGATTTTGGAATCCTGATGTGGAGATTGTTCTTGCACACACGGAACGGAGTGTAACAGTGACCGAAGACACAGAACAATGCCATGGGGAATCTCCATCATCAGGCTTGTAGTGTTTTCTAGTCTACCTATCTCTTACAAGTCTTTCCAGATCAGACGGAGAAGACAAGTCATGTAAGAAATGGACATTCATCTGGAAACACCGCGTATGGGAAAAAGAACTCAGCCCTTTTCAATAACCACATTTCCTTCTGTAGTTGTTGAACTGAAGGCTCTACAAAGTAAAGGGACATCTCTATTTGATAATAACCGCACTACACAATTGCGTGTGGTTATTTTTAAGTTCCATGCATTTTATTTTCACAGACTGCCAGATCTGTTCTCTTTCCTTTTCTCCCCCACTTCCTTTATCGCAAGGATTTCGAGGGAGAAAAAAATAGTGCTAACAAGTGGTGAGCGAGGACATGATTTTTGAACAGCTGGAAATAAATCAGGGCAAGGCAATTAAATTATTCACAACGAGACATTTTTAAAAACTTAGCTCAGAAAGGGTTGAATTTACTAACCAGTTGACCTATTTTTGTTTTTGAAAAAAAATATTTTGGAGAAGGAGGGATCAATATACTTCACCAGGTTTCTGTCAGGTTTTTGTTTTGCTCCGTTTTGTTTTCTTATTCAGATTTTTTTCATATATTTGGAGCTATCCTGTCTCGCTGCTGATTAGACTTCGGTTCAGCTAAAATTATGGCTAATGCCTCCACTCACAAGGTAAGTTTTACATTATGTTTTACGCTGAGAAATTTATATATCTATTTATTACCCTTCTTCCTTCCTTTTCTTATTTTTTTTCCCATAATGATTATGACCAAGGAAGCTTCAAGACATTATTCCCACTCCTCGCATACCACTAATGCTAACACAGTGATTGATATTTGACACACCATGCATTGTCATGTCACGCTGATATCGTCTATAGAAACAAATGAGGAAGACTGTTTCTATTGTAACCGATGCCAGCTGCATTGAATTAATGCTACAGAAGGGAGGATAAAGCTAAACGCACACGTGGAAACCATATTCCCAACATGCCAAGGGGCTCTTTGAATCCTAGGCCAACAAAGGTAATTATTCAAACAATGCACTGACTTAGTTGTAGAAAACAGACATATCCATATGAGGGGGGTGAAAACACTGAAGCATGTTCCTAAATGGGTAGAAAGGAACTGGAATCAATGAAAAGATAGAGAATCAGGCATATTCTTGAAGAACTGACCATCAAAGAAATACTATCGCATACAGGTAGTCCTCAACTTGCGACCAAAATTGAGCCCAAAATTTACGTTGCTAAGCAAGAAATTTGTTGTGAGTTTTGCCCCATTTTACGATTTTTCTTTGCCACGTTTGTTAAGTGAATCGCTGCAGTTGTTAAATTAGTAACACAATTGTTAAGTGAATCTGGTTTCCCCATTGGCTTTGCTTGTCAGAAGGTTGCAAAAGGGGATCACATAACCCCAGGACACTGCCACTGTCATAAATGTGAGTCAGTTGTCAAGCATCAAAACGTAAATCATGTGACCATGGGGATGCTGCAAAATGGTCATAAATAATTTTTTTCCCAGTGCCGTCGTAACTTCGAATGGTTACTAAACATACTGTTGTAAGTTGAGGACTACCTGCACATAGTAGTCAGAAAGTATCATTGGTTCAGGATAGTTTCAGCTTCTTCTGCTTCAGATATACATTTGAAAATGTTTACCTTTTTTCTTTTTAAAATCCATTCTAATCCTGCTTTTGGAAACAGAGTGTTTTGGAACAGAGCGCTTTTGTTTTAAGCAATTAGGTAGCCAGGAATGCAATAACTGTTACTTATTATTACGACAGAATGACACCCCTCTGCTTCTAGAAATTTCAAATAAAAAAAGAATGCTAGGTTGTTTTTTGGATTTTCTTTTTCAAGAGCTCCTTGGATTTTTAAAGAACAACGAGAGAAGCCTGATTTCAGACTGGGAAGTTTAGTGGCATATTCAGCAGCGTTCAACTTCACATGGCTGCTCCATTGCAATGGCTGGGGCTGTGATCTCAAATATCTGTCCTCAGGAGTATGTGTCATTTTCAGTGAGACTTATTTTGAGGGAGCATGTCTAAGATTAAAGCCTTGATTCTTATCTTTTCAAAAATAAAGTAAAATGGAACAATATCACACAGCATGCACAGAGCAAATTAGTTTTTTTTTTTCAATTTACATAGACTGCCTAATCTAATCTAACCTTTCATAAATCAGCTTAACATGAATATGAATTGCAAACATTTTTTGAACAGCTATTCATTTCATTTGCAATTTAAAATCATTGTGGTTTGGGAAAAAATCTCGAGTTGGAAGTTTAAAAATGGATTCCTGTTCCTGAATGATTGTTAAAAAAAAAGAAGAAGAAACAGCAATCTTGTTCAAAGTAACATTCTTATTATAATTTGACTTTATTATCATTTATTGCCACATGGGGAAATTTGATTATGATCAGAATATGTTGTAAGTTTTTTAAAAATGTTAACAAAAGATAGAGTGATGGTGATTGACTAGGTTGAGTTTGAAAATGTCAGTTGAAAAGATACATTTCCTCTGAGCAATACTAAATGTCCCAGTCGGGACATCATAATCACTTTGTGATTTTTCTGAACCATAGCTTGTTGTTGTTGTACATAATACAAAGACATAAGCTTGGTTTGAACTCACAAGGGTGCACTTCTACATCATCTTAAGTAAAATTCTGAATAAACCATGATTTGTTATTCCAGCCATTATTTGCCTGCAAGAGAATACATATGCGCGATGGGCGCCTTGTGACTGAAAACAATAAAAATAAAATAATAATATACAGCTGTTATTAACTTTATTTCTAAACCAGGGGGATTCTTATGTCCAGCATTATATTTCTGCTGGTCCTTACAAATGAACAAATGCACTGACACAGATATGCCACCAAAAGCAACTTTAAAATGTGCCAGATACCTCTGTCATGAAATGATGCATGGCAAAAAGGGATTCAGAAGATGACATTTCATTACCATGCATGTAAAAATAAAACAAATTGTTTACAAAATTGTCATCCTGTATCCCTATTTCCTTTTGTGTGCATTTGTCTGGCAAAAGAAAGAAAGAAAAAAAGAAAGACACAAACAAAGAAAGGAAGAGAAAAGGAAAGAAGGAAGCAAGAAAGAAAAGACAGGAAGAAGAAAGGAAAGAAGGAAGGAAGAAAGAAAGAAAGAAAGAAAGGAAGGAAGGAAGGAAGGAAGGAAGACACAAACAAAGAAAGGAAGGAAGAGAAAAGGAAAGAAGGAAGCAAGCAAGGAAGAAAAGAAAGGAAGAAGAAAGCAAAGAAGGAAAGAAGGAAGGAAGGAAGGAAGAAAGAAAGAAAAGAAAGGAAGGAAGGAAGGAAGGAAGGAAGGAAGGAAGGAAGGAAGGAAGGAAGGAAGGAAGGAAGGAAGGAGAAAAAAGAAACGAAAAAAAAAGAAATGAAAGAAAAGACAGAAAAATCTTAGCATTTCCTACTTGGAAGAACAAAGATTTCCTGCAAATGAGGAAATGTATTGTGGCAACATTAAAAAAAACAACAACCCAGAACTTTGATATCCAATATTTGTCCAGAAATAATTGGCTCCATTGTTAAACAAAGCTGATGTTTGTAATCACAGAAATTCAAAACTCTTTTTAGTAGCAGATGCAGAGATCTCCGAGGAAATGTCCTGAGCAGACTATGTAGAATATGCTGATACAGATGTCAGTAACGTTAGTGGCATAGTTTGAAAATAATCATTTATATTATAATCTGTAGGGTCCATGGGCAAGTAAACTGTTGTGACTTTTTATTGCACATTTTTTCTGGATTCCATCTTTTTTTTAAAAAAAGCATGCATGGAAGAACAGGATTTTGGCAATAATAGAGGCAGCAGGACTGGGGAGAGGTGGTTTTAATCTCAGGCTATTTAAAATACAAAAATGTTCTCCTTATTGAGATAATCTCTTCCCTTTTGCCAAGAGGAACTATAAATTCTATAGCCAGAGATGAGGAGTTACCCTCTTGGGTAAGTTTGCTCACCCACAGAATAAAGATTAGTTAACTATATTACTGGAATCATTAGCACCCCATGGCAATTCAACATAGGCCAGACATGTCAAACTCGCGATGTCATATGATGTTGCGTGACGTATCGGAACTTTTCCCCCATTGCCGGCAATGGGATGGGCGCGGTTTTGTCGTGACATGTCCGGCCTGCAGGCCGGCAGTTTGACACCCCTGACATAGGCCATCGGTTTGCTCTCCAGATGTATAGGACTTCAATTCCCACTATTTCAAGCCAGTGTGAACTTTGGCAGTTGAGGTTCAACACAGGGAAGGCTGTGATCATTTTGTTTCCCATGTAGCTATAGGACTGATGTGACTGATTATTATCCAAGATAACCTGGGAAAATTAACTAAACAAGAATAATTGGGGTTAATTTATATTTTCTAGAGACCTCCCTTCCAAAAATGAGAAGATTATTTTTATTATTCTGGACAATCATTCAGAAAATTAGGAATGAAAAAAACAAAATTAGATTTTAGATTCTGAAGTAGTTAGTGAGAACAATCTCTCTCTTTTTGAATGCATAATGTGTTTTGTTTTTTAAAAACCCCAATACATATTTCTTGCCTCACATTTAGAAGTATATACAACCATGGGATCCCGGAAAGGCCAATTTTAACCAGAAAACTACGGATCCCAGTGTGAAACAGAATTTTTTTTAAAAAAGATCTTTCAGTTTTGTTCAGTTCAGTTTTGTCAAATAATACGAAAATGCCCCTTCTGCCCAATTTCGATGCCTGTCGTCCGCCTTTCGGGAGATTTGCGGGCAGACACGTGTCAATTGACGCTGCTCCTGCAATGTTTCTCTTTTCAGATCTATTGATTCGAAATGAACAATTCATATTCATGCCAAGATTTATTTATTTATTTGCTTGAAATGAGATCTCTTGAACTGAATACACACTCAGCATCATAGATAGCCGCCATCCATGACGGTGCAGAAAAGGCAGGCATTTGAGGAATGCCTAGTGGGATGTTAACTGGTAGGTTTGGAACTTTGGGGAGATTCACATTTGGTAGATTCACATTGGGCAGATTACTTGTTAAGCTCCTGTGGAAGAAACAGACAGAAAAGAAAAAAATACCATCACGGTGACAATGCTGATGCGGCAGAAGCACAGTGGCACTCAGAAAGAAATCTGCAAAGTTCACAGCAAGACAACAATCAAAAAAACCCAAACCAAAAACATTTCAGAGAGAAGCATGAGTATGGAAGGCTTTAAGTGTGGGGATTAAGGACTTTGCGTTATTTCAGCACTCTGCAATCACAAGTTGCTAAAACAAAAAGAGAGAGAAAAGAGAGAGCAAGGACAAAAACAAAAGAAGGAACATTTATAAAAGAGCAACTTAAAACATTGATACAGAAGGACAGAACTTAACTGCTACCACATTTTAAAAACTGTAGAGTTTAACTAGGTCTTAGGTGAAAGACAAGGAACACACTCAAATGATTTTAAATGATCGGCATGTAGACTTGAAGGACAAAATGGCACAGCTATGCTAAAAAAAAAAAAAGTCTAATAGGACTATTTTGTAGATTTGTGTGTATGTGTTTGTTATAAAAGAGGTTTAGCAGTTGAATATATGGCCAGGATTTTTCTCTACATAGGCATTTTATTCCCAACACATGGGAGTTACCATAAATTTTATATGCCATAGGCAGGTCCCACCCACGTGAGGTGGGTGGCCATATAAAATCTATTTAATAAAACAAACAAATAATAGAGTGGCAACATATGGGATAGGGACCTGCCTATGACATATCCCATATCCATACGGGGAAGGCCTTCCCAGTAAAAAATGGGATTCCCTGTTTTTCAGTTTAAAGCTTTCTTTTCCATTCAAACAAACAGAGAATGTACATATGCAGGTGATCTTGGGCCTCCCTAAGCAATTGCTTTGAACAAATTATTGGCAATGCTATAGGACTCCGCTGAAGTCAGGGAAGGGCAAAATTGGTCTCACTCACATTGGAACTGAGCAACTATGGATCTGGAATCAACAATGACTTGGTGGCACATGAACAAACCAATAAATCAAATCTTTCTAGATATTATGGGCCTCATCATGTAGTACTGTACAGAGACTTCCTGACTGGTAACATACTATATTGGAGAAATTGTACAATTTTAAGAACCTAGAGGAGTGTGTAACTTTTATAACAAAATTGCAGATTCAAAATCCAAGTTGGATGAAGTACATGAGGAATTTGATGGGCTTCCATAATTTGCAAATGGAAGCATGCAGTCTAATCTTGTGCATATTGACTCAGAAATATTTTGCTTTGAGTTGAGTCACATTTACGTCCAAGTAAGTTGACAGGAGAATGGGCTGCACAGAGAGTATTATATATGTTTGTTCAGATCAAAGGAGTATCTACTATTCATAAATAAATATACAAAATATTTAACTTATTTTTAAATGTACAGCAAAATAGCATGAAATTGACATTGCCATGAAATCTAGACTCTGTGCAACAAATCCTGATACCAACAGAAGAAAATATTTATTTCTTTGCTTTTGCTTCCCCAAAGCTCTATTCTGATCTTCAGAAGACTATGCAAACATTGTTTCTCTGTAGCTGTTGACAAAAACTTGGTGAATGCATCTAATATCTTATAGGAGCTCACTTTGATTAAGTGAGCGATTATTGAACATATATACCACTTCAATCAGGATGACTCTACAGTGTACAGCAGTGTTTATCAAGCTTACCAATTTAAAATGTGTGGATTTCAACTCCCCTAGTATTCCTCAAGCTACATGCTGGCTGGATAATTCACACATGCTGAGGTTGACAAACACTGGTGTACAGTATACTGTACCTCCCCCCAAAACACCATTATGCAAAATAAAATAGATTGAAAATCTCTGCACATAATACTCTAAATGCTGGGATGAATAGTCTGCTGAGTTCTAGCCTTCTGGACATATCTAGCGCTAATGAATTAACTCTTTGTTTCTCTTCAACATCAAGTCTTCACTTGTAGTGTGTAGACTGGCTCACAAATTGGATACAACTTGCAAAGCTGTCATTCCTTAGTTTTGCCCAACATAGCAGTTAAGCTTAGAAGGAAGGCAGAAAGAAAGAAAGAAAGAAAGAAAGAAAGAAAGAAAGAAAGAAAGAAAGAAGGAAAGAAAGAAAGAAAGAGAAAGAAAGAAAGAGGAAGGAAAGAAGGAAGGAAGGAAGGAAGGAAGGAAAGAAGGAAGGAAGGAAGGAAGGAAGGAAGGAAGGAAGGAAGGAAGGAAGGAAGGAAGGAATAAAAATAGAACAAATTATATGAATGTGAAAGAAAGTGTGAGAGAACATGGGATAATTTGTATTATGCTGACTGATTATGCTGAGATAATTCTGATTATATTCTCACTTTCCTCCCATACCAGCAAATTTTACCCAAAGGATTTCCCCCCCCCTCAAGGAATGGGAACCTCGGGAGAAAGGGATTGCCTATTCCTATAGAAAATTGCAAATATATGTGAATGTTCATCTTTAGGTTGAACTGATGCAGTCTTTATTTTTGGGTGAACACTAAGTCCATAATCTTAGGTTGTCAATGTTTTCTGCAATAAGATTTGATTGATTTTTCCTTTGAACATATTATGATTTAATTAAGGTGAAATTAAATTACAATTAACCTACCCATTATAGGCTAGTCTCACTACTTCAAAAGATGCCACAGACATAGCCACAAAACAATAACCTTGTAAAAAGAAATTTTCATGTGGTATTGATATCTAGAAATACATTCTCTGAGCATTGTTACTATGCTAACAGGAAACAAACATTTGAAGACATAAACAGTGCTCACTGAGGACAGCTGGTTATAGCAGACATATTCCAGCAAAGACAGTAAAAAAAAATCACATATCATCCATCTCTTATAGGAAACAAAATGATTTAAGTACCATCTGCCCAGTTTAAGAGAAGCAAAACTCCTATCTATCTTGCTATATTTATATATTATCTGTCATACTATGTCATTAAGAAATTAGTTTTAACTTCATTCTGAAAGCCAGTCTAGACAGAATCATATACCAAATTATTAATCTAAGTTTATGTACTTTATAATTATTTCAGAGTAGCAAACACTTTGCAAGCTTGGTTTATTTTCCTCTTTAATTGCATCAGTTTTTTGTCCCCATGTTAAAAAAATTAGTAACTTGATACTGGAGAGACATTATAAATTCTGCATTTTGCCTGAAATGGCACATGGGAGGGAAGGAGCAACAATACATAGTGACACAGAGAAACAATTCCCATGTGCAAAAAAGAAACATATTCTACACTGAAATTAAAAACAAAACAACTCTGGCTGAACATACCATTTTCCCCACTGATTTTCAGGAAACCCCAACCATTGTATGGAAACAGATATAAATTGGTTTGGCATCAGAATTTACTACAGTGAACCTTTTAAAAAGACTGCTCCAAATCATGTTTGTCCTAGAATGTTGTCTTTAATGCCTTCAACTTTTTGTGCTATAAATTGGTTATATCAAAGTTGGACCGGTTTTTTTCAGTTATCCTATATGTAATACAAAATGGTCATCATTAAGTGGAAATCTCCTACTCCAACCGTAATCACAGTTAAAGGCCTTAAACTTGACTCTGATGGCTGATAATGACAGTAACTGAGAAAATGCAGGCTACTCTGAACAGTCTTCCGCAGCAACAACATTTTCAAAAATCTTTTTAGCTCCTTCTACCTAGTTCAGTGTTTCGCAATCTACGCAATTTTAAGATATGTGGACTTCAACTCTCAGTCGGCTTGCTGGCTAGGGAATTCTGGGATTTGAAGTCCACCCATCTTAAAGTTACTCAGGTTGGGAAACACTGATCTTGTTTATCCATTGCCTTTCACTTCTACTTCCTACAATTTTGTTAAGTATAATATTTTTTAGTCCATTACCTGCTCATCACACATTTCCCAAGTATGTGAGTTACTGCTCGCTGATGATCACATCAAGGAAATAATCTTTATTTCATCCAGGATTGATTTTATCCTTTTAGAGTCCATGATACTCACGATAATTGGCTCCAAATCTATAAGATCTATCTTCTTTCTCTTCCTCTTTCTCAGAATCCAACTTTCATGACCTACTAGATCACTAAAAAAAGTCCTATTTTTATATACTGTTATCCTCCATGGTCTTGCCGAAGTATACTCTCTTTATCTAGGAGAGCATTAAAGCATGGTTATATACTGTATAATCTTCACTTTTGACCATCAATGAAGAATGCAGACTGATGTTACTTTTGCCTACTTCGAAATTTACATTAATCCAGTTTCTTTTTAACTTTTGAGTTCTTACTTTAAATTTTCACTGCTACATAATGGTGCTGCCGGCTTTTTTCAAATTTTTCATGTTTCAACCTCTGACATCGATTCCCATTGTGATATTTTCCAATCCTGCCATTCTTATACTTTTGTCACTGTTTAAGTTAAATGGATATGGGGACCACATGCATCTTTGCCTCATTTCCTTCCCTAACAGGAACATCTCTGTTCCTCCAAATTCAATTTTTATAGCAGATTCCTGTTTACTGTTCACATCCCTTAGGAAAAAAAAAAAAAATCAAGTCTTCTGGGATGCCCAATGAGACTTAATATCTACCACACCCTGGCAATATCTTCATAAAGAGCTGGTACAACCAGTGAAGGGAGGATGAACTTGCTTTTATTTGTTCTCCCTATTCATCCTCTATTAGCTCCTGTGATTGTGCCCCTTTGCTTTCTCTAAAACAGGTCTGTTGATTTGGCATTTCTCTTTCCACTGATGGTTCTATTCTTCCATTGTTAGATATTAAGTAAACTTTGCTGGAATAAGGAATAAGGGCAACATGTCATTCATTTGTAGACCAGGGGTGTCAAACTGCCGGCCCGTGGGCCAGATGCATCATAGCGAAACTGTGCCCACCCCATTGCCGGCAATGGCAAAAAAGTCATGTGACGTTGCAAGTTTGACACCCCTGGCCTAGACAATGATGTTTCCCAGGCCACAGAAATTTGTTACATATTGTGTTCCCCTTTTAACTGCCTTACTTTGCAACTTTAAGATGTTCAATGTGTTCCTTTCTCTATTGCTTCTTGTATTTTGTCAGGAGGTTGAACATATAGAGGTTTTATAAGTTTTGACATATTATAATTAAGTTAGAACCCCTACCCATACATTTACAACAGTTACGATGTTTAAAAATGATGGCACTCAGGATGTGGAAAACATTTGCCAAACAACTATGTAGAATGAATCTTGCTCAGATTCACTCATAAGTAAATATGCTGATTTATAGGGCTTAATTTTTAGAAACAGAGTTTAAGCCCATTCCTCTACAATGAATCATCAAAAAAGTGATAACAAATTGATGAAAAATGCTATAATTAACTTTTAGTCATCACTGTAATAGATTAAGAATGCTACCATTTGGAAATCCTAAAGTGAATGTGTTATGCTTGTCTCTGTGTGATTTGTCTTCCTGCATTAGTGGCACAATTGTTGAAAAAGAGTTAATAATAATAATAAAGTTGGAAGGGACCTTGGAGGTCACCTAGTCCAACCCCCTGCTCAGGCAGGAAACCCTATACCATTTCAGACAAATGGCTATCCAGTCTCTTCTTAAAAACTTCCAGTGTTGGAGCATTCACTGCTTCTGGAGGCAGGTTGTTCCACTGTTAATTGTTCTGTCAGGAAGTTTCTCCTTAGTTCTAGGTTGCTTCTCTCCTTGATTAGTTTCTATTGGTTGTTCTTGAGCTGAGGGGCCCTACTCATAGTCACTTGGCCTTAGACATCTCTTGAATGGATTACTGCAATGTGCTCTACATGGGGCTGCCCTTAAAGAATATTGAGAAGCTTCAGCTGGTGTAAAATTCACTGGGGTGAGCAGTTAAGGGTGCCTGTGGCTTGGCACATGTAACACTACTGCTTTATGAACTGTATTGGTTGTTTGTATGCTTCGTGGTAGTTCAAGGTGCTGGCAGATACCTTTAAAGCCCTTCACCCAGTGTCATCTGTCCTTCTTCTTAGTTCTCTTCTTAGAGAGGCATTCTCTAGTACATGTCAGTATGGAAGTGCCATCCGGAGGGACCCAGAAAGACTTTCTGTTGTGCTGCCTATTCTCCGAATATCATCTTCCCCAGATATCAGACTCACCCTGACCTTACTGGCTTTTCACAAGATCTTAAAGACCAGGTTATATTATTCATCCTAGGGCCCTGATGGTATTGATGAGCCCATTTGTTGACAGCATTAATTGTAATTATTATTAGCATTGCTATGGGTTGTTGTTTTCAGCTACTATTCATATGATTTATACTATTGTTATATTGTTTTTATTCTATTTTGGTAGCTGCCCAGAGTCATGGACTCGAGTTGGGTGGTCATATACACAAACAAATAAACAAATAATTTCTTTTTTATATCTAGACTTTCTATGGTTGGGATGCTCTTATTACCTACATGAAACTATTGGCCATCTATCTTATGGAGCATCATCCATTCCCCAATCATTGTTTAGATGGTTCTGGTTCAGATGGCTCCAATTTTACTGGCCTTCTCTTGAAGACCTGGCTTTTCCCCTCAGGTATTGGGCCAGAAGGTTAGCTGAGTTTGGTGTATAATATTGATTGGCTGCTTTTTTAATTGGATTATTAGGAAATTGAGGAGTCTTTGGTGCTCTCTGAGGTTGGTTGGTTTTTTGCAGATATTTCATTATCCAACTAGGATGACATCTTCAGTGTTGGGAAGAGAGTGAGGTTTACTCTCTGTTTATATACAGGGAATCACCTTGTCAGTATTGGTGGGTTCTTCTTGGTTCCTTGATTAGGCTGTTATTTACTGTTTGATTGCTTGTATCAAAATCAGAAAAAAACCAGCAAATTCCACAGCTCAACCCCGAGTTACAAATATTCTCTTCTATCAGTATTAGGAACCTCTGTCACATTACACAGTGTATATATGCATTATTATGGAGGTGGCAGGGATTGGTTACAGATATGTAACTTGTTGCTCTTATTCAGATATTGTCATGCTTTTATATATTGTTAGCCAGCCACAATCATTATGTTCAGATGGGTGACTATGTACAGTAAATCGTTTAAATAAATACAAGCTACACTGAATTGATGTGGAATATTAGTCTGAGCTGAGCTTTCCTTATGCACATTCTATGTCATGGGTGTCAAACTCGCGATGTCATGTGACGTGTCGTGACGTATCGTGACTTTTTCCCCACTGCTGGCAATGGGGTGGGCGCGGTTTTGGCATGATGCATCCGGCCACGGGCCGGCAGTTTGACACCCCTGTTCTATATCATATAGCTTGAAATCAGATTGGTGCTCTATTAAATATATATACCACTATAGGTAGACTTATTCCAAGATCTATCTTTTCAAAAGCTTGTTACAATAATCTGAAAACCTTATTCTCCCAAGAAAATCAAACTAACTGTAGAGACCATCAGTTGGTCTAGAACTGAATGGATAGCCTTCTTCAGAATGAATGGCCTGCAATGAGTAATGGTGATATAGAACATCTACAGTATCTTCCTAGGAAATTATTTGGAAGAAATACCTTGATCCTTGGGCAAAACCAGTGCCTCTCTGCTATTCCTTAAAGCAATCTAATATTTTTCCCCTTTCGGATTCCATGTGTAATTAAAAAAATAAAAAAAACTGAGCTGATTTGTAAAAATGGCAGCAATTTTTTTTCAGCTCACACTGAATCATTTTTCAAGTGTTTTGAGGAACACGTCTACCCTACTACTAATACAGGTAGTCCTTGGCTTACGACCACAATTGAGGCCCAAATTTCTGTTGTTAACCGACACATTTGTTAAGTCAGTTTTGCCCCGTTTTACGACTTTTCTTGCCACCATTGTTAAGTGTATCGCTGCAGTTGTTAAGTTAGTAGCAAGGTTGCTAAATAAATCTGGCTTCCACATGAATTTTGCTTGTCAGAAGGTTGCAAAAGGGGATCACGTGACTCCGGGACGCTGCAACTGTCACAAATATGAACCAGTTGCTAAGTGTCTGAATTTTGATCACGTGACCACAGGGATGCTGCAAAGATCATAAATGTGAAAAATTGTCGTAATTCACTTTTTTCAGTGCCATTGTAAACGTTGAATGTTCACTAAATAAACTAGTGTAAGTTGAGGGTCACCTGTATTTGCTGCAATTGTATCTTTGAAGCCTGACCAGCAGCCAAGCTGGAAACTAAGAGCTTGGCTTCTTTATCTTTTGCCTTATTGTAGCTCTAAACTTTCTTTCCTTTTCCCTTTCTTTTTCTCATCCTTGGATCCGTAAAACTCTGAATGCTTGAATGTTGCTTTTACACTTGAATTCTCCTTAAGCCTACAGATAATATCTTCGCATTTGAACGTGAAGTTGCTGGATTTTAACTTTTCTGTATAAAATGAAGCAATGGCTTTTTGCAGTTGAACTTCAATCTAATTTGGAATTGCAGTTATTTGTTCAAAAGATGGTGAAAATATACATAATTGAGAACTATTCATGCATTACTGTGGAGGAAAAATATGTTAAAATGCATACGTTACAAAAAGAAAGAGTCAGTTTGGTGTAGTAGTTAAGGCACCAAGCTAGACTGTGAGTGCTACAGTAATCCTGCCTGAGACACAAAGCCAGTCACCCTCTCTCAGCCCTAGGAAGAAAGCAAGGGCAAAACTTCTGAACAAATCCAGACAATTGACATGAGTCAAGAATGACTTGAAGCCCCCAAACCCAAAAAAACAGGGAATAATTTTTTTTAGAAGCAACATATACAAAAATTTGAATGTCAAATTTGGAAAAGCATTTGGAAAAACCACATTAAAGTGTTTTTCAAATCTAAATTGGATTTTTCCCCCCAGAGATTCCCACAAAGAGGTATAGAAGAAATCCCGAAAAATGCCTGATACTGACTCAAAGTGTTTCTCTCTCTAGCTCAGGGATGGAACATTTATTTTTGAGGATGTGGGATAAGTCATCACACTTTATTCATTTTTTTTTAAATGTTCTCCAAGGAATGCAAAAGCCATTGCCAATGAAGAGTTAACATCTTTGGAATTAGGAATGGTTAGTTCCTATATATTTTGAAAACAGAAAAATATAATTACTTCATAGCTGAAATCGTTTTAAAAAAAGAGAAAGAAATGTGCCTGAAAATCACTAGATATGTGGATTTTTGTTTAAAATTACTCATCAGCCTACTGAAAACGGATATGTTGCCAAGAAATTTCGACAAGTGCAACTTCGGCAGTTTCTGGCCTGCAAGTGTCTCGCAGGCTGTTCGCCCAATCTAGTTATGTCTTGTCAAAGCTGATTTCAACCCTAAATTCCTGTAGGTTTGAGGCAGAAATGTTTCTACTCGGAGATGCCAGGGACTGAATCCAGGGCCTGGATGCAAAACCGGATAGAGTGCAATTGAACTATCTTGTCTCCCTCATCTTTTGAGGGCCCCTGTTTTACAATCTTGTGACATTTCTGTGAATCTGACACTCTTGTTCAAGATGAGCTGCATTCTGCCATCGGCGTCCTTTAGCGCATCGAGATCTCAATGGCGTAGAATTGATTGAGCACGGAATGCAAAGGCGACGCTGGCATGATCTCTCCTTTCATGCGCCTGTGTATATTCAATCAGCCTAGGAACAGATTTAACTTGCATATTCAGTGTTTTGGAAAATTGTGTTAGGGCTGCTGTCTTGCTTTGATTCATTTTCCCTGCACAGTTTTGCCCACACTTACCAGCTGTGTAACCTTTTGAAGAGGCAAGTTAACTCATTTGGGTGAGTTTTACAGCTCTTGCCGAGCGAGCGAAAAATAAAATAAAACAAAAAGGAGAACATATTTGTTCGGCATTTGCGAAAATCTTCAAGGCTTGCAATGTTTATCTGCTTGTGTGTCTCACATTATTCCTTAGGTGATGCTCAGCATCTAGCAAAGAAAATACATCTTTTTTTTTTTTTTAAAAAAAAGTATGTTCTAGTAGACAGCCATCTGGTAGTTCAGGAAAAGACCTTATATTTCAACCTTGATTTTCAGGCAGGCATCGTGGAAGGTCTGTTTTCAAATTTGTATGTTGTGACAGAACATCCTGTGTACACAAGATAATGCACTTTATCCACTTGGCTTGACTTAACGATTTCAAGTGAGATAGGATCATCCATTTTCTGCCTGCTATCTCCAGGTAGTTGAAGAAAGACAAGGTTGAAAGAGTCACCGCTCCCTCCCCAGGAATAAAAAATAAAAATGGTGATGTCTTCCTTGTTTTTACCCTATGCAGAGATCATGTTAATAAATATGTGGCTTACTGAAACAACAGGATTCGGTGTCCAGGAATTTCCTCCAACAGTTTACAGAACCCTATTGTACCTTTGCAGTGGGATCCTGAGTTTTTGGCTGCATAATAAGTGGCAAGAACAGTGAAAATCACAATAGCGACAAAACTGCTCTCTGTGCTGTGTTGAAGGATAATAACCGAGGCTGTGCAGTGCTGTGAATGTGAAGGGAAAAAATATGCTATGGGGCATATTTGAAGGGTTTTTGGCTTTTTTTCTTTTGGCCTTTGAATGAGTTCTGACTATAGGAGAAGTCCATATAATTTTCTAGGCAAGATTTCGGAAGTGGTTTGCCCTTGCCTTTTTCTTCCTGGTCCAGGGGCAGAACACAATTCGTTGGTTTCCATGCCTAAGACAGGACTGGAATTCAGATTTCCCTGCTCCTAGTCCAACCCCTTAAGCACTAGACCAAACGGGCTCTTGTGTAGTGCCTGGCCTGTGGGCAATTTCTTAAAGCAGACTGAGATCATGCTTTTGGAAACATCCCTTTGAATCCAATATGCTGCACAGACCTAATAAAAACATAAGGAAAGCATGGCTGAATCAGACTAAATTTTTATCTAGCCAATTTCTTGTTTCCCATCCATCCAAGAATCTGGGTTTGCAAAGTATCTCTAGGAGGTGTTTGCACACTCATCCTGAAGATAGTACATAATCCTCACAATCAGTTTCCTTTAAAGTCTTGTTTCTGACACCACAGCTATCCCCAGGCTTAAATGACTGCATTCTATATTTGAGTGTTACACTATTCAAAGTTTTCATGAAATTATACAAATTGGAGAGATGCGATGGCACAACTATTGGAGGTTGAAGAAATGCTGGCAACCCACCAAGAATATTGTGATCTCAAGCAAATGTGTGAGCTTTTATGCTAGTTATATGATCAAGCCAGTAGCAAATAGTTAAAAAATGAGTAAGAATTCAGGGTTTTTTTGTGAAATTGTCATACAGTAGCATGATGACAAGAAGCTATACTGTAGGTAGATATTAAAAACTTATCTGTGATGAATAGAGTTCTTAAATGCCAATTCTGCCTTGAATGTCCTTCCTTGAAATACAGGAAGAACTTGGAAACTTCAGTCTTCAATTTCCAATCTTACTATGCAGATGACATATGCTTGTTTATATGTACATTCAGTATATGAGATAGACAAAAAGCCACCTAAATTTGCTTAGAAACAGAAACTGCTATTCAAAAGACATAAATCAGTACTGGAGTGAGTTCTTGTAAAGAAGAGAAAAGTGATGGCAATCTATACCTTTCATTCCTATGAAGGCAATGGGACTACTTTGGAATATACACATTATATAAACTAGCATGGAACTATTTTACCAGGTACCACATTAACAAACTTTTAATTAATTTAAAATTAATAAATGTAGACACAATTGATTAAATATACACTTAGTATTGTATTTAGCCACAATATAATATAAAACAAGATAACATCATTTAGATATTTTTTTCCTAGCATTTCCCCCCGCAAATGCTAGGTCTGCCTTTTTCTGATCAACCAAGTGTTGATCCATTGGTTACCACAGGAATTGACTGGCCAGCTTGTTGCATGAGCCTGGCTAAGAGAGAGAGAGTGGCTGGCCCAAAGTCACCTAGCTGGTTTTCATGCCTAAGGCAGGACTAGAACTCACAGTCTCCTGGTTTCTATCCTAGTGCCTTAAGTACTAGATATATCAAATAAGTGGCATTTTATTTTTTCCCCTCCTACTTTTAGCTGCAGATCTTTCTAACCTTTGTTCGCATATATCTAGATCCAATTGGAAGAGAACCAATGTGGAAAAATGGCAGCAAAATGGTGACCAACGGGAAGGGAAAGGAATAAGAGATTCCACCCTTTTCCTGGTCCCAATACTCTCCTTTTGAAATAAATTTGCCACTGGAAGTGACTGCTGAGATTTTATTTTATGATTTGGAAAATAATATTCCAAAATATTCTCTTTTTGAAAATATTTCTAAGTTTCTTTGTCCAAATGTTTCTTTGCTTAGGGAGATTTTGTAGAACTTCTTTTTGAAACGAAGTTCAGGATTAAATTCCATGAAAACTAAAAGCAAGATAGCTTGTGGAACACCTTTCACTGAAATTACAGAATTATGATGTCACATCTTGTTGCTGTTATTATTCAACCACAGCATCAGCCAGTAGTTATTACTCAGGCACAAGAACTGACTGAATAATAGCTACAAGATTTTTGTTCTTTGTCAGAAAAATGGTTGAATTTCAGAGTTGGATTGGATGAAGCCTTGGGATCATAGTGTTGGGATAGACAGATCTTGCATTCCTACGAAGAGTAACAATTTATTCTATTAATTATTCTATTAACACTTTCTGAACCCAAATATAAACCAAAACTGCAGGCTGAAAATTTCACTTTTTACATTTTGCCATTTTAAAAGAGGGCACAACCATGTACATATGCTTAGAGGAAAATGTGCACTCATGCCTACTCCTCAAAGGACAGAAAACTATTATAAGAAAATGTATACCACTAAGTATATGATGAAATTCTGCAGAATTGTATGCAGGTTTTTTTGTGCAGATTAGTTCCTAACCAGTTTGATAACTGAAATGTTGAGAAATGGGATGAACTGAAAAGAAAAGGTTAGAAAAATTAGAAACAGAGGAAATTTGCTATTCTCCAGTAATATGGGTTGGGCCTAAGACCAAAGAAGCAAAAATATTTGTCAGTAATATGGAACCTGCTTCCAGTGCCCCCCTCTCTCTCTTAGACAACTGAGTAATACAATTTTTGAAACCTGAGCTGAAAGGCAAAACAATAAAAAGAAATACTTTTGGAACCACCTCTGAACTAACAAGATGATCCCTCGGGAGATAAGATTTTCATACTTGAGTGACTTTGTCCCAAAGGTGCTTTTCCAAAAGGCAACTGGACTTTCTTAGCTCTGGAGCACAAAAGACAAGAAAGTCCAGTTGCCTTTTGGAAAAGCACCTTGGGACAACCATGACCTGGATGATTGAGAATCTCCATAGACACTTGAGTGACTTGTTCATTTTTATCATGCTATCAAGTGGAAAATGTGTCATCTATTGAGTTCTAGGTACCTCTATATCAGCTGGGTAGAAGATGGACAGACTCCTAAGATTAGAAAATGGCTTATGATGGTAACCTTATGAATTCCAACAATATTGCTATAGAGTCTATTAAAAGTTGACTTAGATTAGCAGAAGTATACCTAATATTCTCCTAACTCATCTGTGCATGATTGTTCTTGTACCCCAAAACTCCAATTGTATCAAAGGAGATTTTCTTACTTTACTGGCTCCCATGATTCCCGCTCAAAGCCCCTGTGAATGGACTGGGCAATAGAGGACTCCATAAGATCGACATATCTAACCACAAGTGGAGCAAAGAGATCTTGGAGGTGTTTGTGGTATTTTCCATTGCATAAATTATCTAGAACAAACAAACAAAAGCACAATAAGACACTTTTAGCAGCATTCCACAATTACACAGTGTAAATTTTTTAAGGTAACTTTTATTAGGACAAAAGAACTAAATCAAAGGCCCTGTCAATAAAAGAATCTCCTGTCAATTTATTTATTCTAGAAACATTTTAATATAATCAAGGAAATAATACAACCACGGCACTGGTTGTTTTTGAGCAATACTTAAGAATCAGTTGAGTAGAATTTTGGCTACTCCATCTAAAAAATTAATATACTTTTTAACATTTTAACATTTTATGTTAAAAATAAATGTTAACATAAATGTATATATTTAGTTTCAAGAAGCTCATCCATTACAAATATATTTAGTTCCAAGAAGCTCATCTATTACAAATATAAATAAATAAATATAAACCATAAATATATGGTTTCATTTAGAATTCTAAGACCTCTTGGAAACTTTAATTTTTTTTTAAAAAATGAAACTTTTACATCAATATGGAAAACTAAAGAAGAAAGCCCAAACTTATGAGAAACATTCTTTCTGAATCTTTCTGAATAAGAATGCTTGGATACATGCAGTATAGTCTTATGCAAACTTATTTGGAAGTAAATCCCAGCGTATTCAATAGGAGTTAATTTCTATCAGTTGGATCTATTACTGAAGATTTAAACTAGTTTAAATTATTACTGCCAACCCACCCAGAATAAGAGATGAGCTTAGGAAATCAAGCAAGTGTTTTTAGGCAGACTGACATCTGTGCAAGGTGAATGCCTCAATTTTCTTACAAGTCTATTTGTCACATTGTGTTCAATACCCTTTGCTTCCAAAACCATGAGAACAGTGAAAGAAGCCATAATGAATAAAATTAACAATCCAACTAATCCAATAATCCAAAAGAAACTTCTGGGCCATTTTTTCAATAAAAACTGCCCTTTGCATTGTCAAACAATACTTCATGTCCACAGTGAAAACATTGCGTTCAGTTTAAGTGAAGCAAAGCTTTCTTTGTTGTTTAAGAAGAGAATTCAAACACACATAGAAAGATGGAGTAAAAAAAAAAATAGGAAAAAAATACCCTAATGTCTGAAGTATCCTAAACAATAAAAAATAAATAAAAACTATTAAAAAGTCATAGATATCTAAAATATATATATATATAAAAGAATAACAAAAGTACCATTATTGTCACTTTTGGAAGTTTTCTGAGAACCCAAACAAAAAAAAAGTAATGGAACTTTTCTGAAAAGGTGCAATCAAGATAGGTTTTGACCCAAACTAAATGACATGGATTTGTTCAAAAGGGTCCCCTTAAGTGCTCTTGATGTGTTGGATTCACACAATCACTTTAGTTTTCCTTATCTACCACCATCTCCTTACAGGAATATATTACAATGTACTTTTGAAGGCAAAAGTCTCAGTGAGGAAAAATATGTCTCTCTAATCTGCATGTTTCCCAAGTTGTTATGGCTCTCTCCTACCTTTAAAAAAAAAAAAAAGACAAAAATTTTGTTTTACTGTGTATAATGCTAAAAAAAAAACAAAACCTTGTTCCTAATGCAAATCTCCCCATTTGCACACAGATGAGTAAAGCTTTGTATATGCCACAAGCAAGTACCAGAAGCGGCTGGCACAGTCTTTTCTTTGGTCCCCTGGCTCTTCTGATTTTTGATGTAATGGAAGGAGATAGATTCTCTTCACAAGTCTGCACCCATTTCTGCAGTCTCCCCAAATGGGTTTGCATGCAATTAACATGACCTACCAGCTGACTGAAGGAGAAATTACAAAGCTGGTTGGTATTGCTTGTTTATAAATTGAATAACAAGGACTGGACATCTTTTTTTTTTGCAGGAGTATGTGTATGCTCTGAGGTTTGGTTGTGGGGTGCTTTTGTGTGTGTGTGTGTATCTGAATATGCAATAACAGTTTTCTTTCATAAACATTCAGAAAAATGAGGGTTCCTTGATACTCTCCGAGCTTGGTTGTTTTCTTGCAGACCTTTCATTACCCAAACTAAGTAACATCATGAGTGCTAGTCCGTTCAGAAAACCACAGCAATTTGTGAAGTCACTTTAAGTGACTTACCTAAAAGGTTAAGCGAGGAAGAACTGGAAATCAGTCAAAAGCAGCATTAGCCCAACCCTTTTATCTTCATAGAGAATAAATTAAATGGCCAAAGTGCAATACATACAGTCACTTCGAAGGGAATCATTTAGAAGCTGAAACACTGGAAAGCTGTCCCAGGTATCTGGAGGCTGGACCTCCAGCGCAGCGTCCATGTCTACCGCAAACAACGAGAGGAAGGTTTCCGCGTGTTCAACCATTAAGTCTGACCACCAAGCAAAGGCCTTGAAAAGTTGTAAAACAAAACACAATTTTAAAAAAATAAACAGAAGTGTTATCAAATTAGCTTTCACGTCCGGGGAGGCCTTAAATAGTAAACCGAGTGAATATCTTATATAAATCTAGCTTTATTGTAAAACAAACAGTGGTACAAATGCTAGCATGTTGCAGTCATAATGCAACATTATGGGTGCAACACAGCATCTGCTTCTCAAGAAGTAACTTGTCAAGGAGTAAAAGAGATGTATAATCTTCCATGTCTGCACTTCTAATAATGGAAGTGCACCTGTTCGGTTTACAATAAATCACTTAATTCCTTGTGGATCATGCTCTTTCTTAAGAGTTCCTTGTATAAAATATATCACATTTGGGAGTTTCTTCACTGTGTTTGTAGGTTTTCTGCTTATTTTTCCCAAGGAACCCTCCATAATTATTACTGTAAATTACCAAGTATGAACATTAGGGATTTAATGGCCACATTTCCCGTTCAAACTCAGCTAGTGGGTTAGTTTTTAACATAAATTAGTAAATCACAATGAAAAAACCTCCCGCATGACATTAGAAGAGCTATCTGCAGTCAAGCTAGGATAAAACTACTCATAAATAAAGTTGAAAACCAAGAAATATCAGTGAAGTAACTCATGGTCATGCGCACGGTCCTCAAGAAGTCACTGTAGAGCTTCTCTGAAATGACATTCACATCATACATGTCTCAGATGTGAATGTGCTAGGAACACATGCACGCGTGTTTAAAATCACTTCTGGCTTAGGAACATGCAACATGAGTGGTGTTGTCAATAGGACCTTGTGCAATCATGACTAAGCAATAAAAAAATTACTAAGAGCTCAATGCTTATGTACAGTTAAAAAAAAAGTCATTGTTATTTTCTATTTTGACAGGCGAGGCAAGGGCGAAGAATATCTGATTAAATATATGTCACTGAAACCCTGCTCCATAATCCATGTTCTTGCAGGTAATCTTTCCGGTGATTACCTCTGAAATATGGAAAATACTCTCCTGAAAACATATATGTATTAGTCTTGTTTAGCCTCTTTTCAGAGACAGATGAAGACTTCTTAATTTTTCCGGGCACTGTAATGTTAGCTGGAAATGATTATTTCTATTTTTCTAAAAAATTGTATTAGTTTACAAGAGAAGCACAAGTGAATAAACTTTGCATATCCATTCCCTAGAACAGGGGTAGGCAGCCTTGGCTCTTTTATGACTCGTGGACTTCAACTCTCGGAAATTCCTGAGCCAGCCATGCTTCTGGGAGTTGAAGTCCACGAGTCATAAAAGAGCCAAGGTTGCCTACCCCTGCCCTAGAATGAAAAGGACAAATCAGTACATAGCTAACATAAATTCTTCTGATCTCAAGGAGACTGAGATGTATATCTTTCTCTGAATCTTGCTAACGTCTCATTGGCAGAACATATTTCCAAGAAGAGAGTTTTGTCTTTCATGTCCCCTAGTAAATATGACAGGGATCTCTTGAACACAGAAGACAGAGGACTAGAGGACTATACTTGTAGAAGGGGAAGGGGGAGACTCCAAATTATTCAGTGGAACTCCCATACGGGTCAGATGGCACTATTTAATGTTAGGGGGATCTCCTTAATTCTCCATTCTAGAGACCATTCCTCTCATTTGGGAGCTTTCTGCAGCTTGTCAGATGAAGAAAGCATTGAAGAAGTTAACTTTCCAACAATTCCATTCTGCCAGCATGACATTGGAATTTGATGCTTGTGAACATTTGGGGGTTGGTTTGTTTAAAGTACTTCAGATATTTGGAACGTAATATGAGCTGAAACTGAATTATTAGTTATTTATATTTAATACCAAGAAAGAGGACAGTGAGAAAAATAGAAGAAGTGAATGAATAGGCACTGTTTCTAAAACTATTCTTAAGTGAAATCTAGTCATGGATATTAATTTTAAATGTCAGTTAAAAGATACAACTGACATTATAAATATATCAACTCCCTTTTATAGAACAATTCATTGTCAAGTAACTGTCTTCTGTTAAACCATTACTATTTTGGTAATTTAAGAGCTTTATTCAAGAAGTAATTATAATATGGATGAGATTCATTACCAACACCATATTTTGAGAAACACAGGCAAAGGCGTATTAGAAGCAATGAACTGATACATCCTATATCTTACATCTTTATTTAAATATTGCTTTTGGTCCTTCTGTTTTCACTGGCAAATGTTGTAGATATGGATCAAAAATGAGAACAATTCTAGTATAATTGAATAAGTGCCATCAAACTGTAGATTCCCTCCAGAATTCTGGTATAGCTAGTGTTTTCCTAAAAGCAGGAAAGCATTTCTACCGATATTGGTTATTTTTATATAGCTCCTAAAGATTAATATTAATGTCATAAAATGTATATATTATAGGGAACTCTATAATATATACATTTTGTGACATTAATATTAACTTTTAGGAACTATATCAATGATATCAACGGCGATAGAATTACTTTCCTACTTTCTATAATGTCACCTTTATACATTACAATGAATGATTCCTATAAGGTCTTGGTTTTAAGAGAAAAATTCTTCTATACTATTGAAAGTTATATAAATTCCATAAGAAATGAAGGGAAAATTGCTATTCAACAGTTTTATTTTGTCTAGGAACCTTCTTTCCATAATAGCCAGTATTAAAGTTTCATGAGATTTCTAGAGATTCAATCCAAATAATTCTGCATGTTCTCCAACTAAAGTTTCCAACAAAGGTTATTAATAATCCTGCCTTTATACGTTGTATAAATCCAGTCTAGTGGAAGAGCAATGTAATTGTATTGGCATTTTGAGACAACATGAACACATTTATTGCAATCCTCTATAATGTTAACTGTTCTATCAAAACCAGTAAAAAAACTTTTGGCATCTAATGATTAACTTTTTAAATCTTTTAACATTAGTTGTGGATTCTAGATCACAAAATCTCACAGTGTAATAACTTTATGCTGCTCAGAATCTTTTTTGAGATAATTAGTCTAGAATTCAACCATTATATACCATTTTCATAAGTGAGAAAAAGAGCCAATGCTTTTGAAATTCAAAGAAAGGAACATGGTCATTTATGTAAAAATGTTTTTTTTTAATTTTGTAAATAGCACTGAATTTGCATCTAATAATAAATCTGCTTTCTCAGGTCCAAGCTATCATCCTGAAATCTCTTTCTGAAAATGAGAAAAATCACATTGCTATTCAAGAATATCATTCCCCAATAATAAAAATTACTTTGCCTTGACTTACCTTCTTTATAATAAACATACAAAGGAAATGCAAATCCTACATCACGAAACCTATGATTTATTTGACCATACCCATGAAAAGTCATGTATATATGCAAGTTTTCAAGAGATAAGTACATATATACATATTCATACATATATACATATGGAGAGAGAATGATAGTTTCAAAAGCCTGCAGTAAATAATGGTTTTAAGGGTCCCTGTATGTAATTTGCAAAATAGATCCCCCTTCCCATTTTGAAAAAAAAAAGAGAAGCCAAATGTTATAGAGCTAAAAGGCTATCTGCTATGTTATTGAAAACTGCTTAGATCATAGCATGTCCCACAGACTCATTTAGGATTATTTTAAACAGCAGATTTTTACAAAGTGTTTTCATGACTCAGGCTTTTTGGGAATCAATTTCATATATCTTTGTATGTCATATACATGCATACTAAGCAGCTTCTTAATTGTTTCCTGGTAATGCTTATTATTTTTGACAAACTGACTTTAAACTAACTTAAGATAACTTTTTTTCCTGGTAATTTTTTTGGTGCCCCCTTCCCCTTTTTTGTGATTACTTCTTTTTGAATGCTGTTCCAAATACTCTTAAGGCATTTTACATAATTTATATTTTCAATAATAATTTCAGCCTTCCAATGGCAAATCATTTTGGGGAAGATCTTTAAGGTCTGAGAATGACTTATATAAATACTTATAAAAAATAAACACACCAATGTGTCTCATAAGGTACAAAACCAGTGACTTCCCCCCTACAAAGTTTGGTTATTTTTCCCATCCATCTTGAAGCATAAAATGAACAGGGGTTTACTTCCCAATTGTGTTTGTTTCCTATCAGAAGATTACTGACCCCAGGGGTCTCTCCTAAGCTTTTCAGATAATGTTACCGCAAATGAGGTTGTGTGAATGTATTGGAGATGGCAGGAATTTCCTTTGTTAAGATTCTTGCAGCAATTCAGAATCTGCATTTTAGGTCTCATGGCCATTAGCCATGGAATGTGTGCTTTGAAGTCATCACCACTTGCCTTTCCAAAAGAATAATGATAGAATAAGACTTTCCTTATCTTAACACAAGACGGTTTGTACTAAAGTGATCGTGCAGTTGGAAACAACATGGTTTCCCTTAAATAGCCTATTTCCATTCCAAAAAAATGTCCTTTCGGAGTTACACTGCTATTCTCCAACCTCAGCCATCTGAGAACAGATCTTGCTACCTCCTCAAACCTGTATAATCTCTCTCCATATATAAATATTGTATATACTAAAACAATACACACAATAAAAAAAAAACCAGAGGGCAAAGTGCTGTACTCCTAGCTACTTCTTTCTCATTCATAGATATTACCAGCAAGGTGAATTATAAATCAGGTGTGTGCTGAGCAACAGGGATAAACAACAGGCTGAGGAAAGAACCCAGGCAGGTAAGACAGGTGTTGGGATGTAACCGCAGTGCTTGTAAAAGTATACCCATTGCTACATGCAGGGCTGGAGAGCCTCCCCAACATTGACCTGCGATGTAGGGTTACAGTTCCACAAGCAATTGAAACTGAAGTTGCTGTTACATTCCTTGAATCCAAAGTTACAAAGCAAGGATTACCCAGGGGAGATCCCATTAGGAAACATGGCACTGAGAGGGCATGCACGAAATATGACAGGAGGCAACTCAGTTCATTCAGATTGAGTGACATACCTCTTTCCCCTGCCAGGATCATCCAAGATTGAATAAACAGTAGAAAAACAGGGAGGAAATTTAAATAGGCAATCAGGCATTAGTTGGGACTGGTGGTGTGCTACGTGCTAGAAATAAATTAATTTTACATTGTTTTTATTAGATAGCTATTTTAGGTTTTATTTTAAATGTGAAATTATTTGTCAAAGGTTTTTTTTAATGCAAGATAAAAAAAACGTCAGTGATAAGGAAAGCAGAAAAGAGGGAATTAATATTACAAGGTTAAAATGTATAAGCAAAGGTTCATTTTATTGGAGTTTTAAAAGGATGATTTATAAAAGTTATATCAAATCACTGCAATTTCACTGAACCCTGGAATTAATTTATGTAGAATTATGTCAACCTATGCACTCAGTATATGCAGCATGCACTGTGTGTTACATGGGTGCCATATAATAGCAAATCCATTCTAATCACAAAGCGTTCAGAATGTTATATATGAATTTGCTTAGGCTGAAACAGGATTGTTCTTAAGCTACAATTACCATTAAGAAAAAGGGTTGCCTGCCACTTTATGTAATCATACAGACTGTCCTTCATCCACTTGTGTTCTCCAGATGTATGAGGTCTACAATTTTCAAAATTGCTGACTAACATTACCAAGAAATTTTGGGAGACATAAGGATAGTATATCTGAAGGGCATCATGTTTGGGAAGGGCATGATACACCTTTAGATGTAAAGTACAACTAGGAGTGATTCAGTACCTATCAGTCTCAAACTTTATCCTGGTCTGCTAAGTTATTTTCTCACTGTTTACCTCTAGGAATGGCCATCACAGGTTTGCCTAGCATGTTTCTAGGCTCTACAGCTGATATGAAAATGAACTGGAGGAGTATGATGCTACTCCTGGCGTACAAGAATCTAGAATGGACTAACCTAAGGGTCAGGTTGCTCCTGCAATTACTATAAATCAAGCAGTGTGAATAAGCTAGTACCTGAATCTGTGATCTGAGATTATGAGAAACCTTAGTACTTGTATTTTATGATATTAAATTAACCATCTCCTTCCTGAATGGCTTAAAGCTAAAATTTATGTTGTTCAAGATTTCTAGCACCCCTAACTCATCACAAAGCTGCATACTCATGAAGTATGCTTCATTTCACAAAGCATAAGAAATGTTTAACTTCCTAAAATATCTCAAAAGTTGGATTTCCAGAAAACCAGCAGTGGAAGATGACATGAGAGAGAGAAAGGAGTTATAGCAATGTTTGCAAATTCATTTCAATAATATCCATGGCTTTATATTTATTGGCTGCCATAGCTATCTTCCTCTGAGCAATGGCTTGTTAATGACACAGTCTCATCACCTTATTATGTCTTCTTAGGGAGATTCACATCCCTGTTTGTAAAGCATATGGAAATTGTGCTGCTGGCAATTGTTCATGAAAGCCATCTTGCAACGAAAATATTATTTCTCGCAGATCTGGACAACCTCTTTTCTTCCATGATTTGACCTCCCTAATCTTCATCAGAGTGAAAAGGTGATGGAGGGAGAACTGTGCCTAACGTGAATTAAAACTATTACATTGGTTCTCAATATAGTTGTTTGTAGTTATGGTGTATTGCGGGCTCCTGGGTACAAGTAGAACTACAGATCAAATTTGTCTTGCAGGCAGAGCTCTCCATTTATCTCATGAGGCCACAAGTGACAACCTTATCTGTTTCTGAAACTCAGATTAATCCACAGAACTCCACCTTGTCTGTACAACAATTTCATGATGCTGGGGCGATTTTAAAATGGTCTTCCTGAAGCTTTCACTGTCCTCTATACCTTTTAGTGATGCACTCCTTAGAGAAGTGGTTCAAGGTGGAGATTCTCAATCATCCAGGTCAACCCAAAAGGCAACTGGGCTCCCTTTGTTTTTTCCTTGAAAATGTTTTGCTTCTCATCCAAGAAGCTTCTTCATTTTGGATGAGAAGTGAAAAGCTTTCAAGGGAAACAAAAACCAAGAAAGTCCAGTCGCCTTCTGGAAAAGCACCTTTGGGATGCCTTGAAGTAGTAGCTCTCCGATGCTTTGCTCCCTTATTTCTTTGGGAGGGTTCTAACTTCCCTTTTCCTATGTTAACATCTTAATATATGACTTGACCATCTCCTGCAATATCCCCTCTGAAATCAAAAGAAAAATATCAAGCTTGACTCCTATGACTTCTATGTAGAACTTTTGGCAGGAACATGGACATATTTTGCCACTGCTTTCTTTCTTTTTCAACTTCCCGATCTAGCCTACAGCTCTGGGATTTCTGACTTCAAGATAAAAGCTATCTGGAGGTTTGGTACCTTTTATATTGTAATTATTCAGCTCTTAAAAGCATATGGCCCAAATCTGCATCATTATCAGTCATGGATAAGTGCATACAACTATCATGGAAAGCTGAATCTAGCAATGATGATTATTCAAGATGACAATCTCCTTCATAGAATAAGGTTGTGAGACTTTTGTATAAAACCAAGAAGACATTGCATTCTCGCCCAACATTTTTACATGAATGTCTTCATTAGCAATCTTCCGTGAAAGTTAATATTGAAGCAGTCCCCAGGAACACAGTTTTTGCAGGGTCCCACACAAGAGGAATTTTCTTGATAAAATCGCAATCAGTGAGCTTGCATTGTGCCCCTGTTACTTGATGACATTTTTCAAATATATTTCCGTGCAAAGTTGTATTTACTGAAATTCAGAGATATTTTGAGGAGAGAATGGATTGTCTTACTTAAGATTTACCTAGGACATAAAGCATTATGTCTGCAGTTTGCAGAGGTACACACTTGCTTTAATAGTTCTTGATCGGGAAATTTTAGCTTACTGCTGCTCACCTCTGCGTGATGTTCTTCATTTTGCTGCAGAACTTCAATCACCAATTCCGCCAAACGAATTGTATCTTCTAGCTTTTTGGCAGGCGTAATTAACCGACCTACATTTTCTGCAGTACAAGAACTTGAATTAAAATGGAGTGAGACAGAAGAAGCTCAATATAAGGCCACTCAATTAGGTAGTTAATTAAAAATTGTAATAATTGCAATCTGAAAAAAAAAAAATCTACGTCATGCAAGGATTAAAATGCTATATAGTTAGTACTGAGCAAACTATGAAGCAACATTTGTTGTTATATTAAGAAAACAGCGCTCCAACATTGAATTTAAAAGATATATAAAGATTGCCTTCCTTTGCACTGATAGCAAGTATTTAACTGAAACTGAGAAATGTAGAGAAATTTCCTAGAGACAGCATCTTTCTAGTATCTACATTAGGACTATTTAATTTCACAGTTGATACATACCTATATCTGTGCTCTAGATTTGAAATTTTCACAATTTGTGTATTGTATAAAATAATCTAAGAATTAGTAATGTTGAAGTGGCAGATTAAAATGAATTCACCCTATTTTACATGAATGAATTTATATTCTTTGAATTTTAGACTGGCAAAAACAGAAGAAGTCTCTCATGTTTATTTTTGAGAAATCTAAGGAGCTGGGAAAGGGGGTGGAAAGGAGAAAATGCTGACCAGCGACAAGTTAGATGGATTCAATTACAGTGGTGATAGTATATTATTAGAAGACTTAACGGGTCAGGTTTGGGACAGATCACCCTTCTAACTATGTAGTCTCTTAAATTTGATACCAAACAGATGGCACGTAATCAAACCACATCCAAGCCAAATCATTTAACTGAAATGGTTGTTCCTGTGATATAATGTTTGAATATGGCATGAATGTGTACAAAAGTATTGTTACATGTAATGTAAAAAATCCCTTCCTAGTTCATGTACAATTGTCCAGAGTATTTTCATGAGAGTCCAAAGAACAGAGGTGTTTTTTTTGACATTCTCCAAAAGCCAGATCAATTATACATTAGGGATAGCTGAATCATATTATTTTCCTTCCTTCCTTCCTTCCTTCCTTCCTTCCTTCCTTCCTTCCTTCCTTCCTTCCTTCCTTCCTTCCTTCCTTCCTTCCTTCCTTCCTTCCTTCCTTCTTCCCTCCCTCCCTCCCTCCCTTCCTTCCTTCCTTCCTCCCTCCCTCCCTCCCTTCCTTCCTTCCTTCTTATTTATTTTAAATATTTATAGCTGCCCACCTTATATCAAACTCTGGGCAAGTCCCAATCAAAAATTAAAACAATATCCATATTAAAACAACACAATGCCATATTAAATATATTAATCCTGTAAACATTAAATTCTTATTGTGTGTTTAGTCCACAGGGAGATTCGTGGGAGTCCTATTTCAATTTTCTGGTTTTCTAAAAAAAGAACTCTGCTTAAAGTCACATGTAAATATAAGTTTAATATTTAATAAATATAATATTTTATTCAATGTGGCTTTTTTTAGAGAAGAAAAGTATAAGCAGACAACCTTTTCTTTCTACATTCCACTCCAGGCTCTCCCTCTTCTAGGTTTTCAGGAACCTGGCCATATGATTGTGTAATAAGCTTCGTCCTATCCTTGACCTCTGTGAAAACTTCATGGTCTTTAAAAGACATTAACAGATTCCTCCCTTTTTTACTAGTGGGTGATTGTGTGGTCTCTTTCACCTATTTAATTCTTAGCAATGTTGTCAATTCCTTACTTTGATTCCTATTTTATATATGCCCCTAAAATTTTATTGGATGGAAGTTTGTAATTATTGCATTTCCTTGAATTGTAATATAGCTGTTAAAGATGCTTCATAAATACAAATTATTATTATTGCTATTGTTGAAATTTGTTAAAGCAGTCCACTTCAGCTATTTCAGACATATGAGATTGCTTGTATATCTCCTTCCTCATGTCATATTGAAGTCTTCCATGACTTGTAACCAAGCCGAGAAAGTATTGCAGAATTGCTGCTTATTAGAATAAGAAACCAGGAACTGATCATGTGCACCCAAATTAATCAAAGTTTGCTGGCTTAGTCAATCAGAAACTGACTGACCGAATCACAACTTAAATGTCAAATTCAGGCACTTGACAAAAGGGCACAGAATCACAATTGTCTAGCAATTGGTAGTTTATTAGATCCAAGTGATTTTATCTGAATCCAACTAGAAAGGATCAATGCACTTAACCATTCTTCCTTCATAGATTTGATTCAAGAGCAATAGTCCATTTGTGAATCCTTCATCTCTTTTAAAAAAACCAACAAGGAGGAAATGAAAAGCATTCTGTTCTTATTATGTAGACTGTGCAAGTTATCCACACACAACATTTTTCTGTGAGGAAGGAAAAAAAAGGAAAGGTGCAAGAACGAAACAGTTCTGACAACAATCTTCCAATACTTTTTGGCTTGCTACCCAATTTGTGCTATGCTAATTACTAGACCTTGGAAAACTCTTTAACTTGTGGAGGGAATATGTACTAAATATTTTAGAACAAGTGATTTGCAAGATTCTGTCTCTAGGTAAAATGTAAATCCATTTCATACTTGATTTTCTTTTTGATAACGTTTTTGAGATAACTCCTTCAATTTATTGCGTTGTATGAAAATAGCTGGAGCGCTGCTCAATGAAACAACAGAGTTTTCAATAACTTCATACATCATTAAAATCATACAAATTCACAGATCTCATGCAAAATGTTATGCAACAACAATGTTATTTTGTGCTGACGTTGATATTTGAAAATGTTGCTTATGTCAGACATTGCTAGACAGAAAATGTGGACATTTTGAAACCAAAGCTATTTCTTAAAGCATTGTACTAGCCATTTCTGGATAAAAGCTTATGGTGGGAATTAGCTTCATAGAATCTACGGTAAATTAAATGGGAAATGACTAAGCTAGCAATTCGTTGAATTAAAAAAAAAAGAATTTTTTTTTACAGTACTTGATTCTTGCTTAGATATGCCTTTCAGCATCAGATTGATCATGTTAGCCTGTGTATTAATAGATGGAGTGGGCCCAACTGGGGCTTTGGGCGCTGACGATCGAGCTGTTTGCGAATGATGTTGAAAGACAGCAAAAATAAAGACACACGTGATTTCATAAACAGTGACAAAAAAAAGATGGTAACTTTGAAGGAAAAGTAAGCAGAAAATGATAAAAGTACACATGGAAGAGCTGCTGTTTTGCTTATCGTCAACTCAAGTACTACACAATTATGACAACAAACATTTTTATCTCAAGTTGACAGATTCCACTATGCGAGGAGAGTTCACAATCTAAGATCCTTAAAATTCAGTGTGAATGCTAATTGTTATTTCATGTAGCCAAGTGCAAAAAGCAGGATTTTAGTACAGTCAATTAGGTTTTTTTTTAAAATCTGCATGTGTCAAATGTGAAATAGCATTGCCAGCCTTTTGCACCCACATAGGGAGAAATATTCTCTCTATAGATTGCTCCCAGACATAGTCAGTATTATTAGTTGAAAAAAGAAGGAAGTTCCCCAAATAAATTATTTTGCAGACACCAAGATTTTGTTTAAAAAAAAAATAACAACACAAATTTGGGCTGAAGACATAGCTAAAAAATTCTTAATGCAATTTAAATATGTACTCAGATCTCTCACTTTCCCCCCCTAAAATGTGTGGTATCTGATAGTTTCCAGCTTGTTATTTTCCACTTGGAATTCTAGTGTCTTTTATACTCTGGATTGAATCATATATAAAAATTTGCCAGTTCTATCAAATATGTTACTTTGCCATTCCAAATGTTAGAATACTACAAATCAGGACTTGACCCATCTGTCATATAGTTTGTGATATCAGTCTAAGGGAAATACACATATATAATATATAAAATATATATGTATAAAATGTATAATATATATAAAATATATATGTATATAATGTAATATATGCGTACTATATATATATGTAAAATATTCTTCTGTATTAACACAACAACATTTTATATGATGAATGTAATTGTCCTATATTTTATATTATATTTAATTCAATATTTTAATAGCCAAAGCATTTTTCTAAACAATTCTGTCTCTAAAGATTTGGCATATTTATCTGAATGAATTACTTCCAGGAGTCTCTCTCTCTCTCTCTCTCTCTCTCTCTCTCTCATCTGTCTATCTATCTCTATCTCTATCTCTATCTCTATCTCTATCTCTATCTCTATCTCTATCTCTATCTCTATCTCTATCTCTATCTCTATCTCTATCTCTATCTCTATCTCTATCTCTATCTATCTCATCTCTATCTCTATCTCTATCTCTATCTCTATCTCTATCTCTATCTCTATCTCTATCTCTATCTCTATCTCTATCTCTGTCTCTGTCTCTGTCTCTGTCTCTGTCTCTCTATCTCTCTATCTCTCTATCTCCCTCCCTCCCTCCCTCCCTCCTTGCATTTCCAAGAAATAGAAAAGAGAGGAAGAGAAACCCCAGGTTTGGTCATTTATTTTAAAAATCATTAATTTTAAGTGTTATAAAAAGAATAAAGGGAATACAAGTTCAGGATGGTACAAATACTTATCTATATAAAACAGGATGTCATTTTTCCATACTATTCTTAATTAATTCTTAAGTTAAGAAGTTAAGTTTTTTTGGGATTCTTAGTTAAGAATTAATTAAAAATCCCAGTATTCTTAATTAAGAATCCCAATAAACTTCACCAGTTTAAACTCCATTGAAATCCAATGTCTGTGTTCTGGATTGTAATCTTATTTTAATTTAACTACCAATCCCCTCGTAACATACAACTGAAATGTTTCGAGTTGGATTTAGCTTGGCTGGCCAACCAAAATATAATGGAACATGTAATTAGCGATAGAGATTGGATAAGTGATGCTTTTAATCATGCTTGTTTTCATTTTATTTATTCATTACACTACTTTTTCTAAGGTGAATTTACAGGATTTCTTTTGCAGTATTGAGAACTAAATGAACTTTCTGGGAAGGGGAGGGGCAAGATATAATGTGGAGAACATGTAATGCTTGTGTCTTGGGTTCAATTCTTGCCATTGTTGTGACATATCTGAGCAAATCCTCTGCACAATGCAGATTTTTGAGCCCCTGTTCAAACTGCCACATAAACAAGGATGCCCTTTCTATTCCAAGATGTTATTTTATTTAAATTTATTTAGGGAATTAGGGTTTTGAAGGTAGAATGCATCATTCTACTGTTCTATCTCCTTCCTTACCATTCTCTTAGGTTCATATTGGCAAATGAGTAAACATCTGAAAAATCTATTGTAAAACAGAGATGAAGCTGTACAATGGCAGCAAATTTCTTTTTGAGCAGGAGAAGATTGTCACTCACTCTTTTGAATTCTTTGCATCAAGTCCAGATTAGAACGATTCGGCTGGAGCAATTGCTCTGGAGGTTAAAAGAACTGTAGGGTTCCCTGACAATTTACTTAAGAACAAAGCCTTCCAACAAGCAATCTGTACACTGCATATTCATGAAAAAGATAAGTGAACTACAAAACAAAGATGCAACTCATTCTCTTTGGAGCTATGAACAAACAACTGAATGGCACATCTATTGTAAGAACAAACAAACAGCAGATTCTAGTTTTCCAATTCAGATTACTTCTTTAACTGGGAGTAAATCTCTGGATGCCTATGGGCATATCTTCGTGCAGATATCGCTGCAAATATTCTGACAACCTCTACTATTCAAGATAACTATTATGCCTCTATTGCAGAACAACGTTCAAGTCTCAATATTCCCATGTGTTTAGATTGTGATGAATATTTCAAATACATGTTTTCTATGCAACATATGCATTAAAGTTAATGACAGGTTTTGTAGCTTAACCTATTTTTTCTTCTTTTTTTGCAGCAAAAATAAGCTTATATTCCAAACAAAGGAAATCTCATTTTTTCACTGACTAAAGAAGGAACAGTGAAAAAGTTAAACACTTTTTCTACTTCAAAACAATCCCCATAAAAACTTTAGCAATTCAGTCTTTTGGCCTTCTTCTCCATAATATTGCTTGAGCCATAAAACAAAAAGCACATCCAGGTTATAAGCAGGAACTTGATTTAGCAAAGTTTTCCTAAGCTTGACTAGGCAACTGGAAGTTTGTTAAAACCTATTTCACAAGAAACTAAGATTGATAAACCAGCATCTCTGGCCTCCTAACATTCCATTTCATTTAGTAAAAGTAGAAATGAAAAGCTGCAGAATCAAATAGGTCAAGGTAGGCCTTTAGCCGTAGAGGGCAGTTCACATTTATTCTGCCTTTATTTGATATAATGGAGTTGTAGCCTTTTCTACTTTATAGTATATTAATTATGATCAAGTAGGATAGATGACTGCCATAACTATCCAGTAATCGATGTAACTTCTAAGATAAGAGCAAGTTGAGATAAAAGTTTTCTATCTCCTCCATTCTGCCATTCTGGAATCTGCAAAATTTGGCAAGGAGGTTGACCAAGTTCACTAAGCAATATTAAAATTCAGGTCTTTAAGCAGCCCACTGCTAGTTTTACATTGGTCTCTATCAGTCATCATGAGAAAAACAGGTCTGCAGATTTAAACAGCACTGCAACAGGGCACCTGATCTCTGCTCTTTGACAACCCTTTTAACAATGACAAAGCACAGTTTCCATTTTGCTCTCATAATCTCCCTGCTGAATCAGGTCAAAAACCCATCTCACACTGTTATTTTCTAATAACTGCTATTCAGAGGAAAAATGCCTCTAATCCCGGAGAGAGCATACTGGCATGTCTAATAGCTACTCTTATCCTCCATGATCTCCTTTGGAATTCACCTAAATTAATAGCCAAGCTCTATCTTCTTGTTGAAGATTTCCTGTTGCTTCAGGAGTCGGCAAGTAGCACTGTATTTGCAGACTCTTTTCCCGGACAAATTGGCTGAATTGCAATAGCAACATTTCATTTGAACAAGGAAGGGAAAGTCATAGGAATCATAGAATTATAGGGCTGGAAGGGACCTTGGAGGTCTTCTAATTCAACCCCCTGCCCCCATGGCAGGAGACCTTGAATCGTCCCAGACAGATGGCTTCCAATTCTTTCTTGAAAACCTCCAGCAATGGAGAACCCACAACTCAGGGAGGAAAATTGTTCCATTTTGTTTTCACCTTCAGGAAGATTCTGCATAGTTCCAGGTTGGTTCTCTCTTTAACAAGCTTCCACCCATTGCTTCTTGTCCTGCCCTTCACAGCTTTGGAGAATAAGTTGACCCCCACCTCTCTGTGGCAGCCCCTCACGTACCAGAAGACAGCTATTATGTCACCCCTAATTCTTCCCTTCATTAGGTTAGACATACCTAGTTCCCTTTACCTTTCCTTGTATGATTTATCCTGCAGACCCCTTATCATCTTAGTTGCTTTTCTCTGCACTCTTTCTAGGGTCTCAACATCCTTTTTGTACTGTGGTGAACTGCGGTGGGATTCAAATATGTGAACAACTGGTTCTCTGGGTGGATGTCGCTTCTGGAAGTCCATTCTGGGCCTGGGCAACAAAAAAATAGCTACTGGTTCTGCTGAAGTGGTGCGAACCGGCTGAATCCCACCACTGGTGGTGACCCGAATTGGATGCAATATTCAAAAGTGTGGCCTCACTAGTGCCATATTAAGTGGTACTATCACTTCTCTTGATGCTATCCCTCTGTTGATGCAACCTGGAATTGCTCTGGCTTTTTGGGCAGCTGCAGCACACTGCTGGTTCATACTTCAGAGGACCCTCTCACAGGTACTACTGTTGATCCAACTACTACCTATCCTCTATCTGTGCATTTGATTGTTTCCTGCCTAGGTGCAGGCCCTTACTTTTCTCACCACTGAACTGCATCTTGTTATCTAGGGCCCAGTGTTCAAATTTGTCACGATCTTTCTGAATCTTTAGAATCCTTCTGAATTTTCCAAAGTGGTAGCAATTCTCCCCAACCTGGTGTTGTCAACAAGTTTAACAAGCTCTCCTTTTATCCCCTCATCTAGATCATTGATGAAGATGTCTGAAGAGCACTGATCCCAGAACAGAGCCTTGCGGTAGCCCATTGCATGCTTCAACCCCCCCCCCATATAGTTGTAGTTCCATTGAGGACTGCAATGGTTGGACAGCCAACTGTGAATCCATCTGGTGGCAATGCTGTTTGCTACATTGTTCTGTCTTATCAAGAAGGAGGTTTTGGTCTACTTTGACCAATGCCTTACTGAAGTCTAAGTATGCTATATCCACAGCATTTCCCTGACTAATTTACTCACTTTATCAAAGAAGGCAATAAAGTTTGTCTGGCATGATCTGTTTTTAACAAACCCATGCTGGCGTTTGGTAATTGCTTTCTATATGGAGCAATGCTGATTTTACTTGGGATCTCTTATTTTTCTTTTTGTGTGCTGTTGTGGGCCATTGGGCTTTTATGATTTCATTTTTCATTTTCCCAAGCATCTTGAATTGTTTTTCCAATTCAAGTCAACCTAAGGCATCTAGAAAGTCAATCCAGACCTTAATTAATACTTTAAAATTGGCTTGAAAAAAACAATTAAGGGTATTTTGTAGGCTTTTGAAAGAGTTTTAAGGGTGGGGAGGGACCATTTGCTCTGCTCTTTCTGCTGAATTCCCCCTGAAGGACAGGAGACCAATTGCCCACCCCTTGAACTACTGATATTTACTGGAGGAGAGTAAAAAAATCAAGATGGCAGATGAACACATGACCAAGGCCTCATACTTTTGTATGTCTACAAAATGATGTATGTAACAAAGGGCTGGAGCTTTGGCTACACAGTTGCAACTTCCCTCTTGACTTTTTTGAGTGCCTTCCACAGATGTCCCTGTTGAAATATCAGCTATCTCTGCTGCAAAGCAACCACGAACTATGCAGAGGAATACTTTTTGTCTATCTGGGTCTCTCCCTATTCAAGACCCTGGCATGGTCCAAAATCTGAGTATCACTAGAAATGGAGGACAACCTCTCTCTAGTCACCTTCTGTATAATATGGATAAGAAAAGGACAGGTTGGAAAGAGTGATTCCCCTTGACTCTTGTGGTAAGATCTATGCCTTTTTAGAAACACAAGCTTTGTGAACATTGTTATCAATACATACCCCACACTCACCCAAACAAGTTATGTATATTGAAACCTACCGAGGGTTCCAGTGTACATAACTGGAACCCTCAGTTGGTGTATTAGTAATTATGGAATCCTTCTAAGAAGAGCATTTCTTTGAGTGGGTCCCAGGTGATTGGCATTCCACAAAGAGACATTTTTCCGAGGGTGCCAAAACCAGAGAACAATCACATACCCCAAGAGTGCAACCACAATCCAACTGTGCCACCATCTTTAAATATGTTTTAGCATTTGAATTTGCCAGCAGCTGTGCATTTCTGCCAGACATCTGTGGAGGCCTGGATGGAAAATAAATTTCGAAGCTGTTTGGCATTTCAGTGCTGCACCTATCCAGGGGGCCTGGTTCAATTCAACTTCCGTTGTGATGTCTTTAGGCAACTTCCACTGTCTATGTCTTGTGCATCAAGAAAACCAGGGAAGAGAATGAAGAAGATGGGGGTGTTGAGAAACAAAACATCCCAAAGCAAAATGGCTGTGGTGGCTAGCCTTATCAAGTCGCCCCTAAAACACAAAACATGTGACCTGTAGATTGGATCGAGCTGTTGACAACAAATTGACAACTTCCATCCATTTTTGGCCGTTGTTATTTTTTTCTAACTGAATTTGTAGAATACAGCAACAAAAAAAGTATTTTTGAAGGCAAACGGGAGAATCTGTGCATCTTTCCTGCAGTCTGCACCAAGCACCACCGCAATCATTAAAATACCCCTGCTGATTCCCTGCTGATGCCAGCGAGTGCATAGCGATGTCTCCTGCCAAACACTGGCAGGAGACATAATTGCTGCATGCTATGTTACAAAGGCAATGGGGAGTAGGAAGAACATCAAATTGCTACATTGTTGAAAGTCCAAAGTTACGCCCATCCTTATTGCTTTGAGGATAAATTTACTCGCTTTAATAAATTAAAAAAAAAGCAGAGAACTTTGCCTTTTTATTTATGCGTGTATGTGTTTCTAAACAGATCTAGCTTCCTAGGGCTGATTTACACTAGCTGTTGGCCTCAGTGTCAATAGCTTCAGAAAGCACAGGGCTGGTTGGCTGGCTGGCTGGCGCACAAGAAAAATGGGTAGTGCTTCTGCAGAGGTAGATGCGAACAGGCAACTCCATAGAGGAACTGTCAACTGAATTGCTGCGATGTCTACTGGGGGTTTTCAAGCATGTCCCCTGTGATTGCAGAAGTCAGGGCTGCTTTGCAGAAATCTCTGTCCAGAGGGAGGGTTTATATCTGCAGCCCTGTAAGGTATGAGGAGGTGTTGAAATGAATGGAACGGTCCTGACTTCCAGTCCTGTCACTGAGCCATCCAATTCTGAGAATTATCCAGCCATCCATGCATTTTACCCTGAAGAATCACTGATGAGCTGCTAGCATCCTGACTATTCAGGGCACACTGGAGGACAATTAGGAAATGACAACACCTCTGGGACATTGATTTCACTTGCTAAACATTATTCATTACTGTCCTTTAGTAGAGATTCCCCCCCTCCCTGAGGAGACTGGCAGAGTTTAACATGCCAGGCACTTTCTCTATTCTTATTTCTTTTCAGTTTTGTGTTTTGGGTGTGGACTTCTGTTGGAGCTAAGGAAGGAGAAACCCACTTTGAGAAACCCACAGGAGTTTTGTACTCTCAGTAGGCCATAGCATCACTGAAATTTGGGACTGCCCTTGACATGGCTATGCTTACAACTTGGCCTCTGCTTATCTTTTATATTATAAATTAATGCATATATGGCATTTGTGCCACCAGAACGGACTCTTTTTCCTCAACTCATACAGAAATGTCCACACTCCAAAATACAAAACTTAGTTAAAAATATCCTTGTCATGATTATGCCTACAACTTGGCTCCTTTATTACTGGAGAAATGCTGATGGTTTCTATAACACAACACTGAGTGTAGAACAGGATGTTAGGAATGACACCAGTTATATCTCCATTTAAAAATGGCCCCAGGTCAAGTTAGTGGAGGTTTACTACATTTTAGATTTCTGTTGCATCCTTTTTTCAGGTAGCCTTTGGGCAGTGGTGGGATTCAAATACCTTAACATCTGCGTGAATGCAGGCCTGGGCCTCCGAGGCCTAGAACGGACTTCCGGAAGTGACATCAATTTTTTTAAGGTTTTCAGTGCAGAGGGTTCTGGACTAGAAAGTAATCTAACAGGTGTGACCCCAGGGCAAGGTCAAAAATATCAAGATGGTGCCTGCAATGGAACGGCTAAAACGCCGCCATTTCTTTTACTTCTGTCGTGACTTTTTTAACCATAACCTGCAGATAGCCCTGAAAACTAAATATAATGCTGACAAATAAATAATATTATATTAATGTCTCAAGACTAGTAATCCAGACGAGTAATGCAGCTTCCACATATTATTATAGACACCCAAATGCTAGAGATGGATGAGTCTCACAGGCATTGTTGATATGAACCACTGTGGACATATCCAGTGATTTTTTTCAGAAATAAAAATAGTCTAATGACTGGATATTCAGGTTTCTTGACATGTTTACGATTCACAGCAACAGCGCCATTATTTTAGTCTTTTCATGATGTTTGTCTGGGTGAAGGCTATTTCCTCATAATTGACTATTTTTGCCAATGTGCATCCATATCCAGTGCCAATCCAACAACATTTAATCAGATGGAGGCATTTTTACAAGTTAGGATGTCTGATCCTGTTGGGGTCACCACTAATCATGTGCAGTGTCTCCATCTAGACATTGATGACGGCCGAACACCTGGCACTTTCTTTCCTTGACACATATTAACAGTATAAATTGCACATAGCTGTGGACACTTGTTTAAAATGTGATTGCTTATGAGAATGGCAAGTCAGAGCACTTTTATTGTTATGGCCTTTTGAGAGGGATAAGGCATTGCTCAGTTGAATGGGGTATATTACTCTTCATTTCAGTGACCCTGTACTCCTTGTACAATACTGTTTGTTGTGGTGTCAGGGAATGCCTGTGAAATTAAAAATAAAATAGTTGCAGCTATTTCCCTCAAATGTGACCTGAGGAAAAATTGGCCACAAAATTCTGTTTAATTTTTCTTTCAAAAAGTGATTCCTGCCAAAACAGTTCAAAATCAAGAAAACACAAAGAAAAGGCTAAGAGGCGATGCTAAAAGTAACAGTTAAGATTGTAAGACAGTTCAGAAAAATGATAGTTACATACAGAATTCATGACAAAGGTCTAAGAGATTTGAGGGAGTATTAAAATTTTTTATCTGAACTGTTTCCTTGCTTTATTACACCACCACATTACAAACAAAAAAATTATGACAAACATGATTTCTCTCTGTTGTTAGTTACACATTAACAAGAAAACCATTCTACCCAAATGGGGCCAAAACAGAAGATGTGAAAAACAAAAATGAGAATTAGTTTATATATCGAACAGTGGTTTGAACAAAAAGCCAGATTGTTAATACTTTGGGGCATCAAAATGTAAGAGGCTTTGTGCGTTAGGGTTTGTCTATATGTACGTGCGTGTATGTGTGTGTGTGTGTGTGTGTGTGAACAAATAGCTTCTTTGTTAAACTGTACCTCACTGCTAAGAAAATTGCATTGTTATTTCTGTTTAAATTTACTTGGGGGAAAAGAACAATACTAGTTACATGAAGTAAGACAGCACAAATTAACTCCTTAAGGATTACTGCAACTCCAATGTTTCTCTATACGGAGCACATATCTTAAGGAGCTTTGAAAAGAAAACAAAGAAATATATATAACTCAACAATCCTAGCAATTTATAATGCATATACAGATGTTCACCTGCATCCTTTTGATTCTCTATATAAAAGAGAGAGAAAGCAACAAGGAGAAAAGAGAGAAACAAGAACAGATATGCAGAATTAATGAGCAAGTGGATCAAAATGCCCCCAGTTATGTGTGATATATGACATTCATAAAGAAAAGAAGTTGCCCAATCTCTCCCACCCACCTAAAAGCATGGAGATCATAATACCATGTGTCTTGCCAAGAAAGAATTTAATCATTGTGCAAAGAAAAATAAATGGGTGTTGAAGTGGTTTCACTCTGCAAACACATATTGCGAATTAGATCAGCAAATGAATATACATAAAATATGCTGTATTCAAAGGTTGCTATTGAAAGAAGCTAAAATAGCATTCTGCTTGAGAAATAACAGACAAGAGACGTGAAAGAGCTGATGTCCAACGAGGATGTTTTTCGGTGGTTTTATGCAGAGGTTGTTACAAACTTCAGAAAGCAAAAACATTCGGGAAATGTTTCGTAGCTGAACTGTAACTCCGTGCTCCCCGGTGCAGTAACTCCCTTTTGATTGTGTACCAGTGACAAGTGTTTACAAATTGGGGTTACACATAAGCAAAGTAAAAATGCATTCAGGTCACAGACAGAAAGAAAGGAAAAAAAACTTACAGACAAATTGGAGTTTGTCACAAACAAACAAACAAAAAAGAAAGAAAAAGAAAAAGAAAACCGGCTGAATTTTTCTAACCTGGTTTTTAGGCTGATTAAAAAGTGAGTCGACTCTCACACTGGGACTTTCACAGACAGAAGCAACAGACAAGCCAATGCTAAAAGACTCAAAGCGAGGAAAATGGGTTGGTTTGGCTCTGGATTGGACGGAGGAAATGACAACGGAAAAGAGCGAAGGCAGCATGGAGAGGTGGAAGGAAGGTACTCACGAATGGTTAAATCCATCACTTGAGAGGCCAAGCAGAAGACAGGATGCTCATACATTTCTCTCTTTTTCCCTATAAAAGAGGATTTGGGCATGCAAGAGGCTTAGGTCAGAGGTAAAGAGGTTATAGGTCATAGGTCAGAGGAAAACTTTACATTAGCTTTAAAGGAAAGTAGCTGTAGAGTATTTGGGGATACATACAGGAAAGAAAATTAAAATAAAAAAGGAGATTTAAAATTGGGTGTTTACTGGATTAACCATTCAGCATGCTCATGAGTCACAAAAGAGATTGTGCCCATGATTCTAAAGGTTTGTTCTGAATTCTTGGTAGGAATATAATGATCAGAACATCACAAACAGGAGGAAATAGAATTCTGTTGATTTAAGGCCCCGAGATACTAAGGAGTTTAGCCTTTAGTATCTAAGGTTTTCACAGGTATTTCTTCATAAACATAGCCTCAAACAGCATTGCTGATCATCGTTACTTATCTTAATTTTAATGCATTCTAGATATTGAGATGGAATAAGGCATTTCATTTCCAAATGATTAGACTCCTTTCAGGAAACAGGTTGCACAATATGCATATAAATATATATATACATGTATTTAAAGTTAAAAACAATTTAAAAAAGCAACTCCTAGTGAGTGGACTATGCTCATGAGAGAAAACCTGAGGCATGCAACTTGCTGATGTTGGGTTGTTTGAATTAACAATCCCAGCATGCTTTGAAACTGATGCAACCACTTTTTCTAGAGGCAACATAGAAAAGTGGCTGAACCAACCACAAACAAAGAAAAGGAGAAGCAGAAGAGAGCAGGTAGTGTGGGATGAAGTACTTCTCTGAAAACAACAGCTGGATTTTTTTTTTTTTTAAAAGGAGAGAGAAAGAGAGAGAGAGAGAGAGAGGAAAAAAAAAACTAAAAAAAAAAAAAAAGTTTGTTGCTTCAAAGTTTCCCAGACCTAAAGTCACAGTGCCAAAAAAAGAGGGCAGAGAATTAACACAATCAAGAAGAATTGAGGCACAAAAGGAAAATACACGCTAACTGTTCTACGTTTTTGGGAAATGAATGCATTTTTACTTACAGATCATAAAGTTTGTTTTTGCATAGATATATCTGAAAGAAGAGAGCACAGCTTACCGACAAAGTTAGTGAGGGTTATACAGAGACCTAGGTAGCCCAGGGTCTATTCAAAAGGAAAATAACAAGCCCAAAGCTGTTTTTCAACTGGAGTTCTCCCATGTCTTCATGAAGCAGATTTAAACATTGAAATTTGTAACAGAGTTCACCAATTAAAACCCGTGAAGTAGAAGGCTTGGATAAATTGCTTGATAGCTCAGCACTCAAGAGACCTGCTTTCCTTCTCTATTTTCACTGCTCATTACCGAGTCAAGAGTTGATAAACATCCTTTTAGTGCCCAATTCTTAAGTGTTTCTCACTGGATGCATAACAATGAATTCATTACCACTGGTACACAATTTGCATTGTCAATGGGGGGAAAAACATTGAAAGAGAGAGGAAGTATATCAGTGTACAGACCCTGGAAATATGTGACTTATCACAACAGACCTCCTGACAAGCAAGGACTAGAAGAAAGAAATTGAATAGTGATATTCATTCTGCTAGTGTTATTCCTCAAAGTGAACACAGTAAAGCTTCACGGCTCATATAGGACAAGAAACCACAGTCCATATTGCATGATTCCAGTTTCACATTTCACAGCAAGATATTTAACCGGAGTTTTACATTACTATTCAGCAACAACCGAGTAACAATGAAAATTGATGAATGCATAAAGATCTATTCGCATGTATAATTAGATTCCTGCCAAAAGCGTATCTTCAAGCAAGTTTTAAAATGTCTTTTTGATGGCTACATGTGTCTTTGGTCACTAATTGTTATTCTTTCCTAATGTAAAAGGTCAGCAATATCAGCTGCGGCAAATTTAGAGTGACAAGAATGAGATCTGAAGCCAGCACAAGGCCAACTGACTTGACAGGAGCTGCTATACAAAAAGGGAAGGTGGCAAACATTATCCAGGGAAAAATAGACATTTTTAATTAGCTTCTAAAGAAACGAGTGCCATGCAAACATTTCTGAGTTTCTGCTCATTCAATTGTCCAACGAACCCATTGTCACAAGCAGTGATATGTTGATTCCACTCTCTTTTTTGGGGGGGATGGAGGGAAATATATGCTGGAGTTGGATTGCTGCCCTATGCAAGATTATTCTATTCTCTATTTCGCTTCATGTTTTAAAAATCTATTTACGTCTGCTTATCTGAGAATGATGTATGCAGATAATCTTTGTTTTTAATGCAGCTTTTAAAAATCATCTTCTCTGAAAGAGGATTCTAACATTGAAGTCAAGCATTAAATTACCTTACCTTCGATTTTTGCATATTCTGATAGCCGAGTATAGTTAGTCAATGCCGCTTGTTCTAAGCATTTACGGATGACAGCTTTTACCTCCTCTTGAGGGACAGGAGTAACTATGTCTTTCATCAAAACCTTGATATAAGGAAGCATTGATTTATTATGTCTTCTTAATTATTATTATTTGTAAAATATATTTTATCTACCCTCCCAATGCCCTTTGTCTCCCTCTTCTGGTCAGAAAAGAAGACAGCAGTAGCCTTATCCATTGGTCTTTGAAACTTTCGGACTCGGTCTCTGAGGCCCACAATCTGATTTTTTAATTTACATTTTGAAACACTGCATGAGATGATGACGGATGTGCAACAAATCTACATAAGACATACATTTTAGAAAATGTCTACGTGGCATCTCAAAGTCACAATTTTCTTTCGCCTTTACCAAGATCGGCTTTTGACCACATTTGGAAATTAATTATCTTCTTATACTGCAACATAATAGAGCAATATCATCTGATTTTACCACTTGGTGAAACTCAGCCACAATAAATAATATAGTTCTTAAGATGCTATGGGACTGCATGGTTTTTAAACCTAATGTCTCTGGTATTTACAGTTTCAAGGAATTTTATGACTGTGAAATCACCCTGCATATGGCATTAACACACACACACACACACACACCAATAAAGAAGCCACAGCTCCACGAGATAAAAGACCAGAGATTATGTGATAGGAGTACAGATTGATTTTGTATGATTTATAGAATGTTTTAATTATATGCAACCATAAATTAGAATATCAAGCTTCCAAGTATAATTTCCATACGCTGATGATTTGAATGAAATCCATAGCTGTGCAAGCCAAAGACTTTTTTGTGCAAACACCAGTCTCCTCAGATCGGCATCAGAGGATCTCCTCAACCACTACAATGGGTTTCTGCAGATGGAAAGAATCGTTCTCTCCTCGGTATACTGCTGAGCAAAGCAGCCTTCACTCTCCACAGAGAAATAATGGCTTTTGTATTTAGGAGAAAAGTAGCTCAGTGTTCCATACACTACCATAACTGAAACACACGGCTCAATCTCTATATACGAAACTTCATTGAAAGGATAGGTTGATTACTTCAGATACTGTGGAGCTAATGGAAGGACCATAACTCCTGGAAGGACAACTTGAGTCAGCCCAACCATGTAAACTAGTGTATACAAGGCCTAAGATGAAAGTAGGATTAATAGAATTATGCACAGTAGGAGGAAAAATATTTCTCCCAATCATTGTTTTCAAGAAGATGGAAAGGCAAATTAACTTCCTCTCTTCAATCCAATATAATCCCAACCAACTTAAATTCTACTAGATGAAGATGGCCAAATATGGAAACTGGGTCACTGCCTTAGCCTTTCAATAATCTTAACAAAATAATAGAGAGTTGGAAGAGACCTTGGAGGTCTTCTAGTCCAACCCCCTGCTCAGGCAGGAAACCCTGTACCATTTCAGACAAATGGTTGTCCAGTCTCTTCTTAAAAACCTCCAATGTTGGAGCATACACAACTACTGGAGGCAGGTTGTTCCACTGGTTAATTGTTCTAACTGTCAGGAAATTTCTCCTTAGTTCTAGGTTGCTTCTCTCTTTGGTTAGTTTCCATCCGTTGCTTCCTTTCCTGCCTTCAGGTGCTTTGGAGAATAGCTTGACTCCCTCTTCTTTGGGGCAGCCCCTGAGATATTGGTCTTATGCTTACCCGTTCCAGGAGTGATAAAGTAGCTTTTAAAGCTCCTTCTGGTCGGCCAAATGGGAAGCAATACCTAGAAATAATACATAGTTTTAAAAAATATTTTTACTACATATTACTTTATATATTTACATCAATTTGACAAAAAGAGTAACTTCCCCTGCCTACTTTCATTTGAATTCCTGTGTCAATAAGCACTGGCTTAAATGAAACTTCAGTAATCGAGTTGAACATTTAAGTTAATGCCTGCTAAAAAAAATCTAGAATTTTTAATGAATGAAGAAGATGTGTAAGGCTCAGATAAATTGAAATCTTGGTTAAACACATGAAATGAGTTATGGCTAGATCAAGCATTACTTCACATATAATTTATACCATTACAATTTTATTTGTTGAGACTGTGGAGTGCTACTATCGTTCCAATAAATGTGAGCAATGTTGATTAATTCCCAGATTAGCTGCGGGATGGGTATATGTTTTGTACTCACAAATATTCTCTTGATATGATACTTGGAGTTCTATCAGGAAAGCAACTGAGACAACTGAGGATTTCAAACTGGAAATGATGTTTAGAGTAGAACAGAGGGAATACCAATCAAGGGAATTGTACTGGCTTTCCTATTCTGTATAGATCTCTTTTGATTTCTTCAAATTAATAATTTGATGATTGCTTTTGGAAACTGGATTTTGTATCATGCTCATTGCTACACTTAAGATGAGTTAGGAGCAAGGATACCTATTAGTCCTGTAACTGCATGACGGTTTCAGAGAAAATGGGCTTCTCCATGCTTGAATCAAAGAGAGGAAAGGGCATGAAGAAAAAGAGTAGACAATTGCTAGTAATAAGGAGATAGCCAAAAGGAAGTAAAAAATATATCAGAGAACAACATGGTATAATATGGCCAGATCATGTCTCAGTGACTGTCCCTAGATAAAGAAAACAGCTGTTTTGGATTTAAACCCAAAATGTGAGCCAAAGCCTGCTCATCACCATAGCATCACTTTTAATTAAGAAATATAGGTAGTCCTACGACTACAGTTGGGACCAGAATATCTTTTGCTAAGCACAGTGGTTGCTAAAGGAGTTGTGCCTGATTTTACCACCAATTGTTAAGTGAATCACTGCAGTTGTTAAGTGACTTAGGCGGTCATTAAGCAAATCCAGCTTCCCCATTGACTCTGCTTGTCGGAAGCCAGCTAAGAAGGTGATCATATGGCCCCAGGATGCTGCAACCATTGTAAATACCTGCTGGTTGCCAACTGCCCATATTTTGGACATATGACTGTGGGGATGCTGTGATGGCCGCAAGTGTGAGGACCAGACATAAGTCACCCTTTTCAGCATCATTGTAACTTTGAACAGTCACTATACGAAGGTTATATGTCAGAGGTCTTCAAACTTGGCCCTTTTATGACTTGTGGACTTCAACTCCCCGAATTCCTCAGCCAGGCACGCTGGCTGAGGAATTCTAGGCATTGAAGTCCACAAGTCATAAAAGGGCCAAGTTTGAAGACCCTTGTTATATGTCAAGGACTACCTGTATCTGTATATGGGTATGATCACAAAAGTCAAGATGATGGCTCTGATGGGATGACTGAAGTTCTAGTAAAAACATTTTCTCTGAGGGAATGGCTGTCATCTACTGATTCAAATAGCAAGATTTCCCCTTCCTTTTATATTCCCTCTTCTCAAGATACATCCAAGAAGATCACAAAACCCTCCCAAGAAGAGTTTTAGGTTAGGAGACTTTAAGGAGGAAGAAACAGTCTTAGGGACTGTCTTCTTTAGGAAGCCTTCCATTCCTAAATGGAATATTACTCACATAACAATAGATTTCAACCATTAATAAATTTAAGTGGAACTGGATCACCTTGGGGGTAATGGTAAATTTTAAACTTACAATTGCAGTTCTTCTATTAAGCATTCTGCTGCAACTCTTAATTAATTGCTACTACTTAAGCAAGCCATGATAACTCCAACGGTGGAAACTTGAGGACATGACTCCAGATTTGGAAATTGAAATAGACATTATTACCTAAAATGCGTGATTTGATTTTCCAATAACAATCGCAGACGCTCTTTGATTTCTTCAAACCGCTCTTTTTCTTCTACTGTTACCGTTCCTATTCCATCAGGCCTGAAGGAAAAAACACTATGAATAACTTGAAAGCTGTCTTATGAATCATCACCCCTGTAATCCAGAGCGTGTATTTCTTTACACTCTTAATTAAAAAATAGTGTGAATAAATAGTATCATTTCAATTACAAACATTTGAAATTGCTGATGGAGCCCTGCAAACTTTGTTGCATGTATGAGCCTCTGAACAGAGAATCTACTCCCTTATTTTGATCTGCCCTGTACACTGCGTAATCCTGCTGATCAAAACACCTGAATTGTGTGGATTACAACACCCAATTTTAGATTGAAGCTAATGAGCTAAGAGGTTCTGGCTGTGCCTCTGCCTTTCGGTGGAAACCATACACCTTCATACATCATGTTTTAGAAACCATTTTGGAGATATTTTTTATCATAAACACCATTTTTCACCAGGGCATGCTTAAACTACGCACATACAGATCAGGAAATACTTGTGATCATTCATGGCAGGAGGTGCAAAACTAAAGTTACTGAATATTGTAGCTTTTGAGGTTCATCTTCTGGGAGTATCATTAATCTTGGTAGACTTTTGAAAGTGCAGGAGGGTGGAGAATGGCTGCTCGTATGCTTCTGAAACAAGCACACGCCCAATCAACATTTTAGATGAAAAGAACAGTACCCTTGAGTCATGCCTGACTCCTGTCGTTTTCTTGATAGATTTACTAAAGTAGGTTTCCATTGTTTTCTTCCAAGATGTTTTTTTAATTCCCATCCCAGTCTAAACCTTTGAAAACCCCATGTGTTCATCAATTAGTAAATTAAAGGTGAGAGGTGACATATAAGAAATATGAGGAACAGTAGCTTTAATAGAAATGATTGTTTTTCCCTGGGGAAGTATCAAAGATCTTGTTAAAGCGGACAAACAATAACCTATCTTGATCAGTACCAAAAGGATGTACTTTCTTTTAACATGAACTATCACTGTTGCTAATACTGAACTCATTAAGTACTTATCTGAACAAGCGGTAGATTTCCCCTGATTTGCAAACAATGTAAGCATAAGACCAACTTAAATCAAAATGCTTTATCTGAGTTCATATTTTAATAAACAGTCACCAGAACCAAAGATTATAATTCTGGATAAGGATGTTTGACACCACTGTTATAATATCTAATTTATTTATTCATTTAAAACATTTATATAGCCGCCCAGCTCCAAATCCATTAGCATAGGACACAATATTGTATCAGCTTTAGTGTGTAAAGAGACGAGATACTAATAGTCAAGAAGGCAATTTCCTAATGGCTTTCCTGCAAAGATCTTATTCAAGGTTGAAAAGAACGATCAACATCTTTTGCCTTCCATAGTGGGCAACCATTTGCAGGGACTTTGAAACACATCTACTCCAGATCTCTACTCAGTCCGCCTTTATAGCTTCCCTGACAGTTGTGTATCCATCTATTTTCTGTTTAAACACCTCCAGTAAAGGAGAATTCATCATTTTCCAGAGCAGTCTGTTTCCCTGTTAAAAAGCTCTTATCACTGGGGGGGGGTGGGTGGGTTTAAATCTATGTTCTTATATTTCCTTTTGAAAGACAAGTGCTTTTTTTCTCCCTAATGTTTATCTATGGATCTGGTGCCTATAAAGTAGCTAAGTTAGTCCTTTGCTGGAATAAATATTAGGCATCTCTATTATTTAGCATCTCTATTTATGTAACAAAGAGGAAGGGCCCAAGAGTATCAAAAAACATGCTTTTGTATCCCTGTTCATTGCTGCCACAATGTGTGTGTATGTGGTGTGTGTGTGTGTGTGTATGAAATCTCCTGACTGCCCAAACCTGCTCTAACTCAGATCAGAAAATGAGTCAATGATGAGTGTATTCCTTTTTTCTATGGGAAACCAATATCACAAGCATTTGTGTATTTGTGTGTAGAGTGTAGCTGAAAGTACCTGCTTCTAAGGGTAATGTAAGTCTTAAAACTGAATAAATGTTTTTTTTTTATTTAACCCCCCCTCCCTCCATGTTTGGATTAAGCTTTCTAAGTCCTTGGTACTAGGCTAGTTTCGCTACACAAAAGACTTGGCAAGGGATTACGAAGCTTGTAATGAACCTCCTGTCAAGGGTTAATTGGGAAGCTTTACGTTCCTTTTAAAGACCCAAAATGTTCCCAAGATTTTTTTTTTCCAACTGCAATCTGTATAGTCAATTTATGACCTAAAGATGCAAAAAACTCAAACTACAAATACATTAAAAAGAAATATGAATAAATAAATATTACTAGCAGGGTATATAAGCTCAACATTTTAAAATGAATTCTTAACTTCTTTTAAAATAATGAAGATTTGGATTAAAAAAAAACATTAAATGGGGAAAATAAATTATAAATCGTACACTGAGGCTTAATGCATAAGTGCAATGAAGCTTTCTAGTCTTGTCTTCTTCATATGCTTTCAGGGCAGATCGCCAGAGCAGATCCCATAGTGCCTGCAAGTTACAGGAGGGGAATAAAAGTTGGTTTCTTCCTGATCTAACCTTGATGTTAAATTCCATTGAAATGAATTGATCGAGGCTGTAGTAGCTATCAGCAATCCTGTACACAAATGCCTCAATGATACCAGGAAGATTTCCATGCATTTAATGACTTCTGGGCTTCTAAATCTTGTTATGCTGTTAATATCATTAGAAGACTGCTCATAACCCTAGGAAAACAATTTGGGCTTCATTTTGATTAAGTATATGCCACAATACTACCTATTGTATGTTCTATCATAATACTACCTATTCAGTATGCTATTTAACCCTTCCAAAAATTGGTTTGGTTTTGATAAGCAAGCATTCCTATGATCAGAAAGTGAAACAACAGCCTACTCTTTCAAACTATGAGCTTGTTTAGCATTGCTTCGCCAAGAGTCAAATAGAATGACTCATTTCAAATAGAAATAATAATAATACTAAAAAAGCCTCAGTGCTAATTTCCAAATCCTCTGCTTATTTTAAAGAAGTTAGTTTTCAAGACTAATTATTCTAAAATATAAAAACACATTGTTTACCGATAAAACTCAGTAAGTATACAATATGTTATCAATGTGATAATTGCAACTATTCCTTGATAATGTGAATGTGTAAATCTGTTACCACTAGTTATTGCATGATCAGTTCTCACAGATCACTGCCTCTTAATGTGTCAGCCAATTGCCCATTGAGGGAGAATCCAAATAGGAGGTGATATAGTTGCCCATCTCATGTTCTCACACTATTATTAAATGAAATGTGTGAATTTTTCCTTGATTGAAGCAATAACCTACGAAGTGTTTTACTGAAAAATGTCTTGACATGAGTAGAAATGTAAAACAAAGCAAAATGTGGCTAGAAAACTTGCTCTTTTATGCTACTCCTTCCTTAGTTCAAGACATCAATTTAAAACTTATGGCAAACTTGACATGCTTACTACAGAGAAAGCTGCTGATTCCAAGAAGACAAAATGGTAACCAATGGCTACAGATGGCCATGGCTGACACTTAGATTCTGAACACATTGCAAGATAAGTTGCTTCCAATTGTGCTGAGGATCAGAGCAGCAGACTGCTGCTTATTTTGCTGCATTCCACAAAACACTCCCCAATGAAAAGTTTTAAATGCCAGGGAGTGGAAATAGGGCATTCTGCCCATCCTTAGTTCAACACAGGAACTATTCTATTTCCAGCTTGCTATTTTCTGCTGACTTCAATGGGAGCAAATTTTATCATCGCTTGCAGAAATTGCCAGTGCTAGTCTGTGGAGGCAAATGAACAAAGGCTCTTTATTCCATTTTGTTCAGTTTGTCATAATAAGGTGGGAACCTTTGCTTTGGAAATGGCCTCAACAAGCTCACTAGGGTTTGTTTTCAAGCAAAATGGGACTGGAACTGTGTTAGTCAAAACAACTTGTAGATTTGTCAAATTCAGACCAAAGGCTCTTACTCTAGAAGAGAGCCACTGGGTTAAACTGACCCTCATTTGCCACTGCTCTTTCCAATCCTGTGCTTACTTAAAATAAAATACCTAAAAACCAGCTTTAGTTGGTACCCGAGTCATACTGTAATCCTTTCTCTTTTTTGGATATCCTAGCTACTGTCATGGAAATCTAATGTTCCACCACCCATGCATAACCCCTGCATTTTTGTAATTAGCTTTGGTTTTACTACTCAGTGAATTTTCATTATAATTTAGGATGACCTTTCTTATGTTTCTATTAAGAATTAACTGAGAGGAGCTGAAATGTTCACATCTCAAGGTACCTCCATTGAGCTAGTATGCAGATCCTTGAGAAAAAAGAATCTGGCAGTTGAGAGTGCTGACTTGCAGAGGATTTATTAACCTTCCTATTATCCTTATGAGATTTTGTATTCCACCCTTTGGCAAGTGTGAAAAAAATATTAAGAAAGATGGGGCACTCCTCCAGATTTTCAGGAACATTCATTACTGCTGGAAGACAAAACCAGAAAATTGGGTTATCCGAATTTAAGAATGAAGGCATCCATCCTCAAAAATCTTAGTACAACAAGGGTTCATAAGGCAGAGAATCATATTCAATCCAAACATTACCTTATGATAAACTTGTAGTATAGGTTCCTTACTAGATTAGATGACAAATCAATCCTGTCCCCATCATGAAATGACACACGAACAAAAAATATTCATTTTAATTGTGAAGCTACATTTTATCTAATCCTCAAATTATATTTTCTTTATGCCATATTGTGCCTGGAATATTTGGTCCAGTTTGGGTCACCACAATTCAAGAAGGATGCTGAAAAACTGGAAAGACTCCAGAGCAGAGCAACAAAGGTGATGAGGGGCTTGGAAGTTAAGTCCTATGAAGAGTAGTTAAGGAATTGGATATTAATATAAAGAAGGGAAGGCTAAAGGGAGATATGAAAGGGAGACAATCCTTAAAGGAAAGAGGCTATCATAGCGGTTGACGGTAGGACAAGAATTCTGATAATGACAGCAGTCAATCAGTGAAGCTGTGGGTGCTTCAACACTGATGGTTTGCAGGTACATGTTGGATAGTCATTGGGCTGGGATAATCTGAGGATTCCCACACTCCAGGATACCTTTTAACTCTGTGATCCTATGCAATCACATCATGATCACCCATCCAATATCGGACTACACCCTTTGTATTTCCATCGGCCATGCTGTATAAGGCTAATGGAAGCTGTTGTCTACATTTGATATAGCCTGAAGAGTGGCTGGTGACCTTTATTAATTTTTGAATGATCCTAATAAGGGCATTATTCTGCCATGTTTTATTAAATTAATTAATAATTTAACAATCATAATAATTGGACAGGTGCAAACATTTTATAAAAACAGTATTGAAAGCTTTAATTTTTTTTGGTCTTTTTACAGCAAAGCCATGAATCATGTGCACAGTGGATAGCCAAATTAGAATGATGATTCTACTAATAGAACACTGTAAATGCCCTCAGTGTTCGATATGTGCTAATCTGTTTGAAAAAATCTTTCTGCTACTCTGGAAATCACTGATACTACTATACATATTTCACTGAGCATTAATAAAAAAGTCTCTGTGGGAATCTTATGTACTCCTTTCCAAAAATAGTTGCAATGTATGGCTGTGAAAGTTGGACCATAAGAAAGGCTGAGCGCAAAAGAATTGAGGCCTTTGAACTATGGTGCTGGAGAAGACTCCTGCGAGTCCCTTGGACTGCAAGGCGTTCAAACCGGTCAGTCCTAGAGGAGATCAACCCTGACTGCTCTTTAGAAGGCCAGATCCTGAAGTTGAAACTCAAATACGTTGGCCACCTAATGAGAAGGAAGGACTCACTGGAGAAGAGCATAATGCTGGGAAAGATTGAGGGCAATAGAAGAAGGGGACGACAGAGAATGAGGTGGCTGGATGGAGTCACTGAAGCAGTAGGCGTGAGCTTAAATGGACTCCAGAAGATGGTAGAAGACAGGAAGGCCTGGAGGAACGTTGTCCATGGGGTCGTGATGGGTCGGACACAACTTTGCAACTAACAACAACAATTTTTTCAGATGAAAAATTTAAAGAAAAATCTTGGAAAAAACTGAGGGCATAGGAATCTAATATTTAAAATACCTTACGCTTCGAATTCTTCAGTTGCATATTTATAAAACCAGAACCACTGAATGAAATATAGTTAAAGTAGTAGTAGCAGTAGTAATGTATGGCTGTGAGACTTAGACCATAAGGAAGGCTGAGTGCTGAAGAATTAAGGCTTTTGAATTGTGGTGTTTGAGAAGACTCTTGAGAATCCCTTGGACAGCAAGGAGGTCAAATCAGTCAATCCTAAAGGAAATCTACCCTGACTGTTCTTTGGAAGGACAGAAGCTGAAGCTCAAATACTTTGGCCACCACACAAGAAGAGAGGACTCACTGGAAAAGGCCCTGATGTTGGGAAAGAAAAGGAGAAGAGGACAGCAGAGGATGAGTTGGTTAGATAGTGTCGTTGACCCAGTGGGCTTGAGTTTGGAAGGACTGTGGAGGACAGCGCGGCTTGATATGCTGTGGCCCATGGGGTTGTGAAGACTTAGCAACTGAACAATAACTGGATGAAAAATATGATTTCTAAATAAACACTGGCATGGCTTTGCATGCCAATAGGAAGAGTGAGGCAATCAGGCTAGGTCATAATCCTGAAATATTATGATGGGGTCACAGGAGGAATGAGATTTCCCTTCTAAGATTGAAGGAGGGGTTTGATTTGTTCATGGAAGCTCTATGCCATGTTCTGATAGCCTCTAAAGCCATCTCTTTCCAAAGCTGACTCAAAACAGGCAGGTTATGATTGGAAAGAGACATACAAAAACTGTTCTCCCTCAGAACTTCACAAAGTTCTGAATAGGTTGAAGACTTCTCTATCGGGAAAGGAGAACAATAATTAGTTCTGGCTATGGATTCTTATTGACTTTTATCTGTGCAACTTGGGTGGTAGTGGAAGAGATCCTTTTATTATTTCTGAGTCAAATATCTTGATAATTTGGCAGGCCATAGGGGCTGTGCATCTAGACTTGGTAAACAGAGAAGGACCTATGTGATATTCGAAAAATATTTTGGGTCTAGCATTTTAAATTGGACATGGAAGTAAAGAATCTCACCACCCCACTCTACACTCCAGGTTTTGTCCTTTTCACATTGTGAGTGTGTCAGTTTCATATTAGTCCTTCCTAATTTCCTAAAAGAAGAAACATAGAAAAAGAAAACAAAAAGAATACAAAAACATTAAGTCTAAAAAATCATTCAGCCCAATGTTTAGGTGCATCAATAAGCCTTTAAAACATAAAATAACATGGATCAGTTTTTCCATTCCACTGATCAAAAGCCAGCTCATAGAAACTGAACACATTCCAGGATTTCTAACATGGAAGAGTAGTCATTTTTTGCTATTCCCGCCATCCTTGAAAAATCCATAAATCTTGCTATATTGTAGCAATAAATTCCAAGCTTTGTGTATAGAATTCAAGAATACATTAATTCCCTTGTTTTTTATTTATTGATGGGTTTCTATGCTGCCAGTTCCAAAGATTCGATGCAGCTTTTACTTCAAAATTATAAAAATTGTAAAAAGAAATTAAAAAAATACACTAACAAGAAGCCCATCTCATATAATTGTCCTTCCTCTTCCCCCAGCGTATATTTTCAATATTGACAATTGGTCCTTTTAAAACAGGTGCTTGGTAAATGAAAGAAAAACTATTGTTGAATTAGTCTCTTTAAAATCATAAAAGCATTTTAATATTCTTGAGAAAGGGGCAAAAGGGGATCAGATAATCCAGGACATTGCAATTTTCATAAATGAGAGTCAATTGCCAACAGTCTGAATTTTGATCACATGACCATGGGGATTTTGCAATAGTCATAAATCACTTTTTTCAGTGATGTAACTTTGAACAGTCACTTAATGAACTATTGTAAGTCGAGGACTGTATGCAAATTAAGAATAATCCACAGCAAATTCTATACTGACAATAATTTCTCTTCTAGATGCTGCTAATGCAGGTTCCAAACAAATAAATCTGGACCAGACAGTGAAATCAAGATACGTTTTTGCTGAATGTACAACTTTTGCAATTCTAGGTAACCAAAATTCCTTTTGCAATATTTTGGATAAATTCATTGACCCCCAGATCTATCTGTAATTTTGAAACTGGGATTTATATGGTGAAAATTATATTTTTGTTCCAACAAGCTCCCAGTGTGTATGCTTGTAATAATAGTGCAAGCAATAATATTATATAACAGTGATATTGATTGCTGTGCATCATAAATTGAGAAAACCTAAGACTTAAGTCTCCAGGTCCACTGTAACCATTTTCAGAGCTATTTGGATGTCTGGGAGGACCTGCCAACTAAGAGCCATCACAACTGCAAGAACTTCCTTTCTCAAATAGCTCTGGACTATATTACATCTGACATGAAGAACATCTCTTGAATCTACCTTTCAGATATTCGGCAAACCGTTTTCTCACTGTCCTTCACAAAGTTGACATTTTCGGCAGTATGATAGGAAAGATGTCATGTCAGCTGCTTTTCAAGTTCTTGTTAGAGTGGTTAGCACCAGTTCTGTCATCTTTACTCTCCTCACAATCCCCAATCTTTATCCATGTCAGAAAGAATAATACTTCCAATTTTTTTTGGTCAGATTTAAAACACTATCATCCAGCTGCACATCTTTCGATTTCACTAGTGATGCTAAATGCTGGCACTCATCTATCCAGAAGGAAAACAATACATTCAGCAATTAACTGCAGGGATTAAACTTAAATTAAAAGTATTTCGTTCAGTATTACATACTTGAAGATGTGGATATGTGATCATTACCATTCAGGGGCACATAATCTAAACGTAGTTAAATGATCACCATTAACTGCAAATTTAGGGGTATTCTGATCTTCAATTTTTTTCTCTTTTGATTTGCACTTTCTCTTGCTGAAGGCTATTCACAATCTTTTTTTGGGGGAAATCCTGAAATTCTCATTCCTATTACTGGCCAGTACCTCCTCTTAATATAATAATTTGATCACTGAAATTTTATATTTGCTTTCCATATGGAATCAGAAATGTGTGCTTATATGGAATTTGAATTTTACAGGGGTAAACGACAGAAGATCTATCTATCTATCATCTATCTATCTATCTATCTATCTATCTATCTATCTATCTATCTATCTATCTATCTATCTATCTATCTATCTATCTATCTATCTATCTATCTATCTATCTATCTATATCTCTATATCTCTATCTATCTATCAATATATCTATATCTATATCTATATCTATATCTATATCTATATCTATATCTATATCTATATCTATATCTATATCTATATCTATATCTAGATATAGATATAGATATAGATATAGATAGATATAGATGATATAGATATAGATATATATGGAAAAAAGAAGTATTTACATGTGTGTATAATCGGAGTCAGAATCAGAAAAAGCACACAAAAGCAAAATCAGATAAAATAATATATAACTTCTAGTGTCTCTAAACCTCCCTTCAATGACATCAATAATTAGAGCAAAAACAATATAGGCATCTCACTAAGAATTTAGGTCACCCTGTATAATAAAAATATGACATATTTCAACAGTAACAGATTTTTTCTCATTTCATATTGCTTGAATCCTGCCAAAGAAATTAATATGACAATGTACAGATGAGGGTATGGAGAAAAAAAGGAGGAGGAGGTGTTATGCAAAAAAAAGGTCGCATTACAATTGATAGTGCATTTCTAATATAGGTTTTTAATCATTGATTTTTAAAAAACAACAACACCCCAGTATAGACATATTACAGATGAGAAACAAATTCTCTTAAATCTGTTCAATTTTATATCCTAATTCTAATAACAGAATGGAAATGTTTTTAAAGCTTACCAAGGAACATGCATATAACAAAGACTGTATTTTCTTTAGACGAGTTCTTTGTGCAAATCACAAGGTTAATTATAAATTACAATTAGGATCTGGGGTCCTAAGGCCACTATTTCTTTTGAGAAACTCCATCTCCCCCACCATGCCCTGGTCTAATTGTACTTGGGTGCCTTGCAGAGCTAGGTACACAGCTAAAAGCAAATAGATCAGAATCATTTCTTTTAAAATTAAAAATAAATCAAACTGTTTGCCATTGGAAATAGACATTATGGGTCAATTCTTTTGACATTACTTTGTCCCAGTATGGCTTTGAAATAATCATATAGTGACTTTTGTACTTTTCATGATAACCTCTCCCATTTTTGGATGTCCCACTCAAATGAATACCTAGTTTGGAATAGATTTAAAGGATAAATTCTTGGGGTTTTCTCCTTTCCACAAATCTTTACCCCCTTGAAAATATTTTATGGCATAAATGATTTACAAGACCTGTGACTATTACAATGTATGTCCAGATAGCTGCTTTGTTATATCCCCAGCCATGTTGTTTGGGTTAAAAAACCACATCACATCAGACAGGAAGTTGTTAGTGGGAAAAAAATGAAAGCAGGTTGCTCCTAATATGCACAACCAAATCTGGTTTAGCCCAACTCCTGCCCAATGTGTTGCAATTGTATCACCATGGCAGTCCATGGGCCCTCCTTCCTGAAGGCAATTGTCACAGTGCTTATTTGTGCTTGGCTTTTAAGATGGCTTCTTTTTGATTTGTTATTTTTGCAAAAGCCAATGATGATCTTTATCCAATTTTTCCTGCCTTGAATTATTTAGTATGCCCATGCTATTTCTGCTATGTACCTTTCCATAACTCAAGTTGAATGGAAAAACCTTGCTGAATCCAATCAAACCTATGTTCTGTCCAGCACTTTGATTCCTACAATTTTCATCTCTGATGTGACTTTTGTGAAATAAGCAAAGTTGATACACAGGAGTGTCCTAACATAAAAAAGAATCTAGTATGATCTAAATGTCAAAATGGGTATGCATGTACATTATGTGTATGTTCGCATGTGTGTGCACTTAACCTAGAGCAGTGATGGCGAACCTTTTGGGCTTAGCATGTGAAAAAATTGGAAATGCTTAATTTGACTCTGCTGTCATGCCACCCCCCCCAGCCCCCCACTGAACAAAACAGAAACACTTCCTTATATATTAAATTTATTTTTAAAAATTACAGTCCACTCATGTGTGTGATCTCCAGCCATACATTGCTTATCTTCAGGCAGTGCTCTGTTGATAGACCCTTATCCCTGTACCAGGGGGTCCACAAGGCCTTTGTTCTTGAAGCAGCTTTGGAGAATGCTCTTCCATGGCCTCTGTAGCATCTAAAACCCGCATGAAAGCACACCCTTTCTTGTGCAATCTTTTGGAGGCTTTGAAGGCATGCAAAAGCTCACCCCATTCTTGCTTAGACTCTGCAGCCTCTGAAAATTGTGCAAGAACGTAGCCCCCTTTCAAGAATAATTGTTGGGTGATGTTGAATGCTGATGTGTCACTCAAAATGTTTTGGCATGTCATCTTTGATATGTCACAGGTTTGCCATCATTGGTGTGGGTTAAGGCAGGGGTCTCCAACCTTGGTAACTTTAAGACTTGTGGACTTCAACTCCCAGAATTCTGGGAGTTGAAGTCCACAAGTCTTAAAGTTGCCAAGGTTGGGGACCTCTGGGTTAAGGCATCAGACTAGAAACCAGGAATCAGTAAGTTTTAGTCTCACCTGAGGCACAAAGCCAACTCAGACTTTGGGACAGTCACTCTCACTCAGCCCTAGGAAAGAGGCAAAGGCAAACCACTTCCAAAAATATTGCCAAGAAAATTGCAGAGATTTGTCCAGGCAATTGTCAACATGTCAACACTGACCCCAAGATACAAATTCATTCATATTCTCTCTCCTAGTCTCAGAAATGTACAAGTAGAAAGCAAAGGAAAGTATCTGTGGTTTAGGCATTTTTTTTTCTTTTCAGAAATTTTGACCAAAAGAAAGAGAAAAAGTACTAGTACAAAAAGGAATGTATGTCTGTATGTACGTATATTAATATATATACAGAGACAGTATATCTATACAGTGTGTGTGTATGTGTATGTATTTCAAGAACAAGATACTACATTTGTTTTAATCAAATAGAAGAACAATCAGAATAAAGCGTATTCGAGTACCCACTGGAAATTATTATTCTACTTCTCAGAACAAAACACCTAAATGATGAATTTGTAACAGTCTATTTGCAAAGTCTGAATGCATCCAGTGCTCTGAGTTTGGTGTACTATTCAGATAATATGGCACACAGTCCACAGAATTTCCTATTGGAACTATCCTGAGGGGAATTTCAAATAGAAGCCATTTTCTCCCTGTTCTGCATTGATAACTGGGCTGTATTCATGAAGTAGGACCTTGGACAGCATCTAGTTAGTTTCTCTCTCCAATTGCCTGTCATTCATTCTGTCAGTCCTGACCTTCCGGCTGTCCTGCACCGTCTGAATCACACTCTTTCTGCACTTTTTTACTGACTGCAAGCTACTGTCGTCTCGTTGTCTGACCTTACACACAGAGAGAGCAGAAACAGACAGACCACCTCAGCTCCATCACTGTCTAAGGTTTATATGGAGAACTGATACCAAGCCACAAAGAACTGTTTCTCTTTGACCATCATTACTTAAAGCAGCATATTCTGATAGCAAATCTTATTTTTAGGGAAAGCCATATTAATACACTTTTACCAGGGAAAACAAGCCTGAAATTTAAAATACAGATGGAAAGAAAATTAAAAATAATTAATGGAATATGGAAACTGGAATTTTAAAAAAATCTATAAGTGGATCTGTGCATAAGCACTTGTTCCCCCACTTTTTTAAAAAAACAACAACCCATATCTTTGCCTCTAAATGTTGTCAAAGCTTCATATGGAATGTACTGATATAGAAGTCGGAGTGAAAAATAATGCCAGGTTTGGCAGAATTTAGCTTATTTCATAAACAAAGTCATCCAATATGCAATGTGCTGGCATTTTAAATGTACATCCCACCCTGAATTTGAAACAATTCAGGTGTATATACAGTATATTATTAAGAGCAGTAGTGTAAATACTTCATTAACCAATCAGAGCCAACAATTAGTGCCAACTTTGCCTTTATATAAATCTTGGAAATTTTGGTATCCCTCATTACAATAAACTTTGCATCAGCCAGATTCTAGATTATATCATACTCTGCTCAAGTCAAACACACACACAAAAAACCAGGACAACATTCAGGGATTTGCAGATCTTTCTTGCCATAGCTGAAGTCATTATGATCCCACCCGTAGCAAGATGAAAGTCATTGCTCACTAAGAAAGACCATAGATTACATGTCAACTTTGCCCACAAAGCATTTGGGTGAGCCTTGAAATTCCTGGCAGAAACTATCCCTGTATAGTGTACAATTACATCTTCTGGTTCCAGGGATTTCAGGGAAACTGCAGCACGTGCAGATGTTGTTCCTTTCCACCCTCTGCTCACTCCTTTTGAAGTATGTTCCTCTCCCATGTAGCTATGAGAAGTAACAAAAGCACTTTCCATCTTTTATGTCTCCTTTCATACTGGAATCACCAACACAGCTACTTCTATGCAATAAGGATAACGTGTTTTTTGGCTCACAGATTGGGCCTGTAAGAGATGACCAGGCTGAAACCGAGGAAAGAGTCAAGTGCGCCATCAGTTTAGAGTCTCTTCATGCCAACAAAAGATCTAAGTCCAGCCCTTCTGGAATTCCTTTGACCCTCTTATCTGCCACTAATTTGCCTTGCCCATTAGTAGTTCAGATTCTTGTTTAGAGGTAGCATGGAATAAACTTGCACTCATTTGAACAATCCTAGTTCCTAACAAGGCCCTAATTATATAAGCCATAAAAGTGATAGTTTACCTAGTAAATTAGGCTTTTATATTAGAGCCCCTTTATACAAATGACTCCAAATAACAACAACAACAACAACAACAACAACAACAACAACAACAACAACAACAATAATAATAATAATAATAATAATAATAATAATAATAATAATAATAATAATAATAATAATAATAATAATAATAATAATAATAATAATAATAATAATAATAATAATAATAATAATAAGTTGGAAGGGACCTTGGAGGTCATCTAGTCCAATCCCCTGCTCAGGCAGGAAAACCTATACCATTTCAGACAAATGGCTGTCCAGTCTCTTAAAAACCTCCAGTGTTGGAACATTCACAGCTTCTGGAGGCAGGTTGTTCCACTGATTAATTGTTCTAACTGTCAGGAAATTTCTCCTTAGTTCTAGGTTGCTTCTCTCTTTGGTTAGTTTCCATCCATTGCTTCTTGTCCTGCCTTCAGGTGCTTTGGAGAATAGCTTGATTCCCTCTTCTTTGTGGCAACCCCTGAGATATTGGAACACTACTATCATGTCACCCCTCATCCTAGAGTCTCAGCATCTTTTTTACATCATGGTGACCAAAACTGGATGCAGTATTCCAAGTGTGGCCTTACCAAGGCATTGCAAAGTGGTATTAACACTTCACGTGATCTTGATACTATCCCTCTGTTAATGCAGCCTAGCACTGTGTTGGCTTTTTTGGCAGTTGCAGTACACTGCTGGCTCATGTTTAAGTGATTGTCCACCAAGACTGCAAGATCCCTCTCACAGTTGCTCCTCTTGAGCAAGGTACCACCTATACTATACCTGTGCATTTGGTTTTTCTTGCCTAAATGTAGAACCTTACTTTTTTCACCACTGAATTTCATTTTGTTAGATAGTGCCCAATGTTCAAGTCTGTCAAGATCCTTAAGCCTATCTTCTGGAGTGTTGGCTATTACTGCCAGCTTGGTGTCGTCTGCAAATTTGATGAGTTCCCCATCTATCTCCTCATACAAATCAAGGTCTGTCCCATTGGCTCAGGTCTTGTGAATATGGATGATATTTAGTGACTCTCTCTAACTCATCTCATAAATATGAATCTTCTGATCTTTTCCAGCAACAGCAATGATGTATACACAGTGATTTAGACTTCTACTCATGGGATTCTTCTTTCTGACTAAATTGAAGAGATCTATCATTTGCACAAACTTCGGTATAATTTTTTTTTTTTTGTAAAAGTGTTTCAGCAAGTCCTTGTAATTCTCCACTATCTAAGTTTACCTGCGACAGCCTTATTTAACAGGCTTTTCAATCCTGCAAAATAACAGCAATGACATTGCTATACTGTGAGAAATCGTGCACAAGAGCTCACACAAAAGCAGCTCAAAAACATTTTATTCACACATCTTTGAATCCAAGCAGATAGGCACAGTGTTTTAAATGTGTGTCCGCAGATGAAATAGGCTGGCACTCACACGAGGGAGAATTTTCTAAACACACATCCCACTGATATTTGTTGAGTCATTTTGGTTACGCATACTGTATATTATGTTGCTTAATTATTATTTTTATTAGATTTCTGAACCACCGCAGTCATGGGAGACTTGGTTAGTGTACACATAAAACAATTACAGAAAAATAATATAAAATCAAAAACAGTGTAATGAAAATAAACAAAATAAAACATTGTATAGTTATATGAGATACCAATGGCATTATCCTATTACTTGGATAATTGGATAATTGGATAATTACTGCTGCTAGAATTCCTAACAAGGTTGGGACAAGTCTAATTTCTTAGGAGAGGCCATGTCAGGTCCAGAGAACCAAGAACTACATGTGAATAGTACCTTTATTGTTGCTCACTTACTAACAGAAACTTGCCAGAATAAAGCAATTATCTGCAATAACTATAGATGAACTCTGTGAATTGCTAGGGAGGGTTCAACCTTGTTCTCTTCCTGCCCACCAGACCTTCCAAGCTCTGCTGTCTCTTTGCCTTCTCTCTCCTCTCCTGCAATTCCTGACTACATTCCACCACAGGCTATTCCTTAACATGGGGACTATTATAAGAAGCACCTACTTCTGGGCTCCTCTCCACTTAACAGAATAACAGAGTTGAAGGGACCTTGGAGGTCTTCTAATCCAACCCCTTGATTGCAAGCAACGTCTCTCTGAGTATTTGTGTCAGGTAAGTCAATCCTAACTAAAGAAGCTGGTCCTGAAGATACCACGGTGCCAAATATTAATTGCATTATGCTGGGCCAGGGGTAGGCAACCTTGGCTCTTTTATGACTCGTGGACTTCTACTCCCAGAATTCCTGAGCCAGCCATGCTGGCTCAGGAATTCTGGGAGTTGAAGTCCACGAGTCATAAAAGAGCCAGGGTTGCCTACCCCTGTGCTGGGCTAATTGTTATAGATCTCAATTCCTAACTTTTGAGTTAAGAAACTTGTGCATCTTATTAAGTGCTGCAATTTTGTACTTAGTCTTTCTACATTAATCTATCTCCTATAAGGCTGAGCTGCCCCAGTATTTCAAATCAATAAGACATAAATTCCTCTCGATCCTATGTTAAGGTTCCATCCACTAAACTACTATTTCTTACCTTTTTTGTTCTGGAGGTGGCTGAGATTTGTTATCTTTCCTCTTTTTGGACTCCCTTTTGGAATCCTTTTTGGCCTCTACCTCAGAGGCTGGGGGGTTATTTGCAACTGGCTGTATGCCACCAAGTATCTGTTCCATTGTTTGACTTTGGAGATGTTGAGTTTTAAATTAAAACATAAAAAAAGATAAGGATAGCGAAACAGAAAATGAAAGCAACAAGGTGTTGTAACAGAAGAAATGAAAGAAAAACAAGCTAAAAATTAAATGTTAAACAATAAAATGATAACAATAGATGCCAACAATTTGTCAGCAAAAGAAGAAAAGGAAATCAGAACCACAAAGAAAATAAGGCAAGCCGAGTGCTGTAACCTAACGAGATGGATCGAGCGAACTGTGACTTGAGTGGCAGCCATACAATGTAAAATACCAGCAATGTGTATAATAATTCATGATGATGTTTACCAGGGAGCTTACAAAACACTTCATTATTTTATAACACTCTGTTATGCAGTAGCATATGTAGAACAGAGTGTGAAATCTCACTGTATAGAATGCAACTTCCAAAAAAATAAAACCATCGGTGCAGGGAATGCTATACCAGCCTATACAGTTTCAGATTTAAAATGGACGTGATTGTCAAACTCTGAAACAAGTTTGAAAGTATGAAAAAGTTTTTTTTTAAAAAAAAGCAATCTCAGTTTGAGTTTAACTCTGATCTGTTAACAGCAAGATCAATTGGCATAACAAGGCAAATGCAATAAATGTTGAGTCTATAACAGTGATGGCGAACCTTTTAGAGACCGAGTGCCCAAACTGCAACCCAAAACCTACCTACGTATCGTCGGGTGCCGGGTGGGCATGGCCCATTGGGTGGGTGTGGCCCATTGGGTGGATGTGGCCAATTGGGAGGGCAGGGCCCATTCGATGGGCATGGCTGCGGTGGTAACGGCAGACTGGGTGGGACTAAAAAGTTCAATCAATCAATTCCAACTTTGCAAGATCCTTTTTTTTCCTGCGAGAAGTTGAAATTGACTGATTGATTGAACCTTTTTTTTTTTGCACACGGCGGCGGAGGCCTAAAGCGAAAAGGTTTTATAAAACCCAGCTGAAGGCCTAGGACTGGGGTGACGGCGCGCATGCCCACAGAGAGGGCTCTGAGTGCCGCCTCTGGCACCCGTGCCATAGGTTCACCACCACTGGTCTATAAGCATGCAAGTCTCAATATAAAGGGAATCTGATGCAGCCTAAAACACGGGCCATTATTGCTAAGGCATTTAGAAATGGTGGCTTTAGGGTACAATGGCAGCTTCCTCGGTCCAATCAAAGTAGAGAGGTATATAAAATTGCTGCACACCATTATGCTGGTGTGGAAGGAATTCTGTGTTCTCATTACTCTGTAATCATGATGTAGAAGCTTAAGAAGTAAGCAGAATGAACATATTGGATTACAGAAGTTAATGCATTCTGCAAGTGTTCATCCCACACAAAGAAGGGGATGGGGATAAGGATATGTCTTCAAAACCCTGACTCCAAAATCTTTTTCTTTAGAGAGTCTTTGTAATTCTGTGTCTATTATATATTAAACTGTGAAGAGCATTTAGTTGATCTCCATGACTTAAGATCTCATAAAGTGTTATTCCTGTTGACGAACCCCATGCAGCACAAAATGTTCTTGTGTAACTTCATTTTCTCTCTTAAGTCCTGCAAAGGATTTGAGAGAGTCCTTAAATTATTGCTAAGGATCTGAAAAAAAGGAAGACAGCTACTACATCTCATTTACCTTTTGCATCTTATTGTGATGCAATCAAAAGATTCAAATGTCTACAAATTCTTAACTGATTGAAATATTTTTTTCCAGGTTTTGAGTTTTTCTCCATCATTCTCAAACCTAAAATATAATTCTTGAACCATTTGCAGTGCAGAAATTATTTACAAAGCATCAAAAGTGATCATTTGTTGTACTCCCACAATTACTAAAATAGAAAAAAAGATGAGAAGTTCTTAATCTGCATTTTTATATTGACTTAGCACATCCAATTCCTTATCTCAATAGATGAATTTATTCAACTGTTTCTTCTTTGGCAGAATTCTTTAATTTATGGTCTTTTCAAAGTGATGCAAGCATTAAAAGGTCTGAATCCAGATGGACTTTGGTTTCGTTTGGTTACTTTTTTTTTTTTAGACAAGAACTAAATGCTATTTTCCATATAGTAAGGAACATAAATTATGAATATAGTTATGCATTATCCAAAGAAACCGGCATTTCAAAAAGCAACGTTACCAAAATGGCTGAGACACACCTGGTCCACCTTACCTGTTACCATGAACATGTGATGCACAAAAGGCAAAACTGTAGTGTAGTAAGGTGGGGTCAATCATTGCTCCGTTTTCTGCTCTTTCAAGCAAATCACCGAGGTAGCAAAGATGCCTGTGACAGCCTCTGACTCCATTACGTGCACAGTATTCATCTAGGACAAAGACTTGGCCAGGGCTAAACCAGCCCTGTAGGTAAATAGAGAAAGTTTGTGTCAAATGTAGATTTTTTTTAAAAAAAAGACACACCAGACCACAATTTATGAAAATGAAATTAGGAATGGAAATGAAATATCTATGTTGAATACATAAATTAAAACAGGAATGTTTAGAAGCCATCCAGCTTTGTACAACTAGATTTTGGTTTGAAAAGTCAACTTCTCCTTTTCTTGATATCATCACGTAAAGGACCCAATTTTTTTATAGGTGCACCATCATACCCAACTTAGATATGGAACTTGTGCTAATTGCGCTATTTGCTTCTCCTGCCCCTTCAGACTATGGATGTCAGTTTTTCTGGACAATTGAAGTGGTGGTCAGTGACTTGTAAGTGGAATATCACAACATTGATGTCTACATTCCAAAGGCAATCTTGACCAATCTACTGGAAGAACCTAAGTGAAAAGTAAAATATCATCTCACCCAAACAATGCCAGAGGTTTTAAACAACGAAACGTGAATTATCTATGTGAAATAAATACTGAGATGGATATTGCAGGGCCGATTTTCAAAAGGACTCAAACAGCTTATTAAGCAACAATCACATATCTATGAATGAAACTGTGCTGTTAATGTACAAATACTCAATTAGCTCCAAACTTTATCATGCTTAGAACAGAGCACTGAAATCAACAGATCAAAGTAATCCAGCATATTGCTTAGCTATGAAAGAAGAGATTTCTATGTAAGAACTTTTTTCTTATTACAGAAATAAATTCTCCAGTAAGCAGCAATAGTTATGGCACATATTTTGTTCCCTACAGATAAATGTGCTTTTGTGGGAAATGGGATAGCGCCTCTGGCCCTAACACTGTTCTTCATGCATTTTGATATCCTGTTCTATATGGAAGTCTGCAAACAAAAGTGCATGGTTGCATGATAAGTCACTACAAATGTGGAAGGTAAATATCTTAAATGATATCTATTTGGAGTGTGGAGTGTGAGAATGGCAGATATTCATATATGAATGGGTTCTGGAATGCATCAAAATGGGGATTAGGTTAACACCTGGGAGACAGAATTTCATAGAAAAAGTCAGTCAAAAACTAATACAAATATATCTCTTAACTTCAATGGCTCAAGCTGTTTCAGCGTTTTATATGCCAACGTGAAAACCATAGAGTATAGCTGAAGGATGACTGGAAGTTGTTTTCTACTTTGGAATATTATAAACACAGAGTCATTATAACCTCAGCAGCCCGTCCTGTTTATTGTTTTAGCTGAACAATCCACAAGGGCAGTTGCACATATTACGAAGTATTAGAATAGTGAAGTTTCAAGGTTACACAGGAACAAATTAACGATAGTGTATCCTTATGGATCTATCCTGGCATGTCACAGCACCAGACTATCATTTTGTAAAAGCGAAGCCTAATTAGAGGAGACTGCCATAACAGCTTATCAGGTAGATTCTTTCTCACCTAACGTGAAACTCTGTAGATAGAATTCAAAAGAATTCCAGGAGCAGATTGAAAAATAATCAGTATTGATAGAGACACTGAGCCATTGACAAGACATATCTTTCTAATGCTTCAAAACTGCAAACTCTTTCTTCTTTTAATTGAAAAGTTCCTGCGGCGACTAGATCAGTGCCCTGCCCCTTTAGGCAACTTCTTTGCCACCCCATCTGGCACCCCAAATGCTACGTCTTTGAAATGAAGCCGCTGTGAAAAGATTAAAATATATTTTCTACCACTCGGATGACACCAAATCCTTTCTGGATGCCAAAATGCTACTGTTGAGGAGAGTCGAAGAAATATCAATTAAGAACTCCATCGAAGGATTTGCTTATCGTTGTTGGGCCAACTCCAGAACAGATTGAAAAGGGATTAAAATAATGAGGGGCAGAATCAAAGGCATGGAAAACAGACATAGTTCCTTTTATTATGCCTATTGCCAGAAAGCGCATGTGTGAAAAAAATGAAGATGCTGACGGAGGATAAGTCAGGCTATGGCTTGTCAAAAGCAACCTTTTTTTCTTTCTTTATGTCATTTCAAAAGAACTCCTGGAATTTTGCATTTGGGTGAAGGCTCAAACAAAAACATTTTCATTATTTAAGAAAAATCCAGTTGGTTTTGTTTTTCTCATAATATTTTGGCAAGGTAGAAGGAGGGGGGTAAAATAAAAAATACCTTTTCCCCCTCTGCAAGTGATTTCCAGGGGGAAAAAAAGAATTAAGTATTCCAGAAAACTATGATAGGGAAAAGCTACAACTGAAGATGCACAAAGACAAAAATATTGCTAAAATTGCAGCATTTGTGTGACTATTCTTGAGAAAATGGTTGTACAGCAACATTTCTCACCAATTCAAATTCCCACCAAGTGCCTCCTAGTTAATCTAAGGGGGAATTTTCCCTCTTAAAGAGTATTTAAAATCACATTTGAAGATGGTTTTTTCTTTGCTTTTTTCTAAAGCACAGGGACAATTAGGCAACTGAATATACATTTGATCTAGTTATGGCTATACTGTGAAATAGATCCATGGAAAACTGAAACTTTTGTCAGAATTCAAACTAAATTATCCGAGTTAAGCAGCCAGCAACCCCTGTGAAAATCACATCAAAAGAAAAAAAAAGAGGAAGGAATAATAGCCAGCCCATTGGTTGATCAAAGTGTCTCAAGTTGGTTTTGTGTTGTGTTCTGTATTTGTTAATCAATGCTGTTCTTTAGTTTTTGTTTTCTTCTTGCTCCTTACTGCAAGCTTTTTTTTTTTTGGAGTTGGTTGCCTGCCTTGAATAATTCTCAGTCTACCCCTTATTCACATTTTATAACCCTGTTCTCTTACTCAAATTCATATCTGGGACATTTTCATCTCTCATCAGAGACTCTGACAAGTCGGTCTCATCACGAGATGCCATGTGAGACTGAACTGCAGATTTATCATGCAAAGAAGCCTAGAGGCAGTTACACACCCACAGGAAGGGAGTGCATTATTTATTTATCTATTTATTTTTATTTAATCAAATTTTACAATCACCCATCTTCCTCCAAGAGGAACTCCGGACAATGTACAAATAAAATATTTGTACAATAAAATGTGAAGACACAAAATATCTACATGATTTTTTAAAAGGCAAGGATGGATTAAAAATCGGTGTTAAAGTGACTTAAAAAGTGGGGGGAAAGAGTGTTCAGGGTGCCAACCAGCCTCATGGCTGTGTGGACCTCTGTGAGTCCCAAGAAAGACTACAGACCCATATTTTTACACATTTCTGAAAGGCCAGGAGAGTGGGGGGGGGCTCATCTCTAGGGGGAGAATGTTCCACAGGGCAGGGGCAACAGCAAAGAAGACTCTCTTCCTGGACGTGGCCAGTTAGAATTCTTTAGCTGATGGGAACCACAACATACCTTCCCTACTTGACCAGTTGGGATGGGCTGATTTATTGAGATAAAGACAATTCTGTAGGTAACCTGCCAGCAAAACCCCAGAGTCCAATAATCTGGCCCTGCTTTCATACCGGAAGCCAGGGCTAATGGACTCCATCTCAAGATTAAAATAATTTAGGAAAGGAATGGCTAATCTGCAATTTAAGAGCTGCACACATCAATCTGCCTAATTTCACAAGAACACAGGTCTGTTTTCCAAAGCCCTTTGTGAGCTACCAGTTTCAATCCTTGAGAATGATGTGAGAGAAAGAGAGAAGTGATTGTGAAGAAAATAAACAGTAGGTGATCCTATCTACCTACTTGCTATTTACAAATCACCCCCCCCCCCGAAACACACAGGAGCCTATTAGAAACCAAAAAGGACATCGGCATGACATTACATTGACATGGCATCATTTCCCGTTCTGTGCCTATGCTTGCAGATTATCTCCAAGGGGTTAGGGGCCTTGACGATCCCAGTGATGGGGTAAACATAACTACAGCCACAGCAATTTATGGGGTTCACAAATTGTTAACTGCATTGCCAAAAGCCAACTTGGAACACAGCATCTCAAGCAAATGAACTTTATGCTAGTCAACAATTCATGTTGAATTAAAAAAAACACCTCTCATTTGATGCAAGCATGAAGTCACTTTAAAAAGAAATTATAGCAAATTTCATCTTCATGACATTCCTAAAAATTGAAATATTGTTTGAGTTCTTCTGTTTCCCAGTTTTTATTTAGAGTAGTGTTTAAATACAGAAATTAACAACAACAAAAATCATGTAAAGTGACAATTTAGTTTTTGACATCCTGCTTCCCAATTAAATAAAAAAAATCACAGATACTTCTGAATGAGTAAATTAAAACAGACTCCATGGCCTAATTTTCTAGCACTTCTGCTTGAGTATTGATGACTTTCTTCATTTAAATGGAACTCTAGAAGGTGCAGAAATCATGACATTACAACAAAACCTGCATTCTTCCAGTCTACAAATTCAGACCATTTCAGGGTAAATTTTCGTAAAATCCTATTATTTTTATTTGATTTAATTATTAAAGAGAGCCACCTGATCTCTGCACCATCTAGAGCAGCAAAATTGAATACACCAGTCTTGCATGGCAAATCTGTAAAGCGTAAAGGTACAAATAATACTTACACAGGAAGGGAGCAAAGCCAATGTTGGATGGCATAGGCCTTTTCTAAATCATTGTTTGCAGAGAGCAACTCAAAGAACCCTGTGGCTATGAAAACTGTGGCAGGAAGTTTCAGTCAATGGTGCCAACAACACCTCTGCTTCCCCTCCCAAATGCTTTTCATTGCCAAAAACTGTTGCCTTTATGTTATCTGTAATGAGTCAATTTCTTTGTTTTCATAGAGAATTCCGCTTCTGTCAGACTGTGGGAAATCAAGTCAGACTGTACATCATGGGCTTGAGAAGGAGAAACGATGCTACTTTGGGGAGGTCTATCAGTCTTCAATGGATGACTTATGAAAATAAGAGTTGTCAGCAACATGAACCACAACAAAATGAGCCAAGGCACAGTTTGCAATTTATATGGAGGGAAGTTAAAATGTGTTCATCTTTAAAATCCCACACAATTCTTTCCTTTTTGGAATAAATTGACAAAATCATCTTCTGCATTCTAAATTCAGGATTTTAAAGCCACCCCCTGACCCTTCAGCTGCTCCCTATATAAATTCTGCACTAAAAACTGATTTGCAGAAATTCCCTTATACGTGAGCAGATGTGATCTCTGGCAGGGAAATGGCAATCTGGTCATTTTGAGTGAACGGGATTAGAGTTAAAAGGAACAAAAGGAGAATGCAATGTGAAGCAGATTGCTCCAGAATCAGAGACCTGGGATGAAGATTGTGTTGCTGGATGCCAGCTTGATGAATGAGGGAAAATTGACTGGGACTTGAGACCCCCTGAGATGTGGGAATCAATTCAGATATTCCATGCCAGGAGACTGATAGAAACAAATGGCTGCCAAATGCTGAAGGTTCCTCCCTCAAATTAATTCCAGGGAAAAGCAAGAACTTCTTGGTCACCATCCCATTGATCAGTCTCCCACCAGAAATTCAGATGGCTCTATCATTTCTGATCTTTAGAAAAATCTAAAAAAAATTAACTGGTTCTAAAGAGCATGTATTTATGCTCTCTCTCTCTCTCTCTCTCTCTGTCTCTGTCTGTCTGTCTGTCTGTCTGTCTGTCTCTCTCTCTCTCTCTCTCTCTCTCTTTTAGTAAACCTATTACCATTGTTCTGCCTGTTATAAAAATTTACAAAAGGTTTTGAAAGTTTAAAGGATTATTATGTTTTGTGTTTTTTGTGTTATGATCAGTTTGTTTGTTTTATTGTGTGAACAAACCAACCAATGAAATTAAATCTATAGGAATTGATATAACATAGTCCTGATAGGTGCCAATCCATGAAATTTCTAAATATTGATCACAGGCAATTTTCTTACATTAAATGCTAGTTAGGCCCACTGAATTGGGCTTGTCACTTGAGGGCTGCTTCAACAAATTTTCATCATCTCAATCTAATTCCAGCACACTTCTGTAGCTCTTCCAAGGAGAATAAGGTAATCTCTTCAAAACTATCTTCTATTTTATCTGCCATCGTCACTTCTATCTCTGCCAATCTTGTGAAGCAAAATTGTTTTTTTCTAGAATCTAAACCATCCTTGGCTTGCATTACATGGCCAAAGCAGTGAAATGGGATGCTATCATGGTATATGGCCAGATCTGTTATTTCTAACTGGCACAACTATCTATAATAATGGATATGCACTTTTACTGATAGTGATAAAAAATTAGTGCATCTCCTTAGAGACACCCCAAAACAGGAAGTTTGTATCCTAATGGATGACTGCTAGACATCTTAGCTAATGTTTCCATTTTTGCTGTAAATTACTAGCTAGAATTACTCCCAACAAGATACATATTTCTGTGAACGTCACTGTTTAACTTCTACTCAACTAATTCAGTTAAGAGGAGCTATGTGTTTCCTCTATTAATGAAAAGAGGATTTGTCTGGAGATTTACAAGAATGTAACAACGTCTTATGGAATTTTCTAAACTCCAACAGTGGTTTCACTTTTATTTTGTCTTTCCATCATCAATCCCCAAACTGCAATTCTAAAGTTAGTGTGGGAAACTTATAGAGTGGTATTTCTCAACCTTAGCCACTTTCAAATATGTGGACTTCAATTCCCAGAATTCCTTAGCCCCCTCCCTGGCTAGATTCCCCAGTTGAAGTCCAGATAATTGATGTAGGCCAAGATTGAAAGACATTACTATAGACATAGACCTTATATGACATTTCTGAGGCTTTGACATAGTTCTAGGATCCTTATTGACAGGTACTGTACTCCTTGACCTGCAACAAGTCACTTAGTGACCATTCAAAGTTAATATGGACCCCCAGTTACAATGTTACAACCCAGTTCTGAAGGCTGACCCCACATGGTCACATGGCTGCATTTTGGATGCTTAACAACTGGCCTGCAGCATCTTGCAGTCATGTGACCATGATTTACAACATTTTTAAACAAAACCTAGCATTTACTTCTGGTTTCCGGCAAAAAGAAAAAACCCATAGTGAACAATGGGTTGGCTTAACAACTGGGGTATTTGCTTAATGACCACAGCATTCACTTAACGAATGCATTCACTGCAAAAAAAGGTTATAAACTCCAGGCCGTCACAAGATGATCTGCTTTATGACTGTTGCAACTTGTGCTTATAAGTAGTAGGCTTATGAAAGGTTTGGTCTAGTGGTTAAGGCACGGAAAAGTTTGGTCTACTGGTTAAGGCACATTTTAAGGGAGAATGTATTTAGTGTTATCTTCTTCTGTTATTTAATTATATTTCTACTGTATTTTTGTTTTCTGTTCTTGCTGACAGCTTCTAAACATAAACATCAATATCTTTCATCCTATGAATGGGCAACTTTTAAATCATTTGAACATTTGTTGAACAGAGGAAGTATAAAAGTTGCAGTAACAACTTATGGCAAAATGTAGGTAACCTCTTACTCTATGAGTGCTTATGATCTAAAATCTCATTTTTTTTACGGGTTAAGTAATTTTTAAACTTGGAATAAAAGAACTCCCAACAATAGCTCTTATATGCATTACTGCACTTTCTCCAGAATGTGTTAAGTCTACCCTGCTGCATTTGGGGTCCTTTGCTGAAGAATGCCTTTTTCTCCAAAATCTCATTGCTGACACCAGTGCTCCTCCCCCAGTCCTACCAGTATCCATTATTTCAGACTTGAGAAATGAGAGGCAATCCTATTTAGATATTTTTAATGCTAATGTATGAGGAACCAGAGCATATAGTCCAAACCAAACCAACAGATCATAGAACTAAATCTTGGTAAGCATCCATCTAAATCAAGTTGTGAAAGAAATCATCATTCACTTTAGTTCACGTCTTCAGCTGTTGAAATAAAAGTGTTTGTAGCTTTTACAATGACAAAATTTTTTTAAAAATATTGTTTTTGAAAATTTAACTTTCACCACAAAAGTACAGAGTTTAAAATTACAATTCCTTTCCCAATTTCTTGGAAAAAAACACCACTATTTTCAAATTACTAAAATAATTAAGATTATAATAATTTGTTTATAAACAACAAACATTTTAATACTGGTACACCAAATATTAAGTAATTTGCCAATATATATTGGGATTCCAAATAATGTTGACAGATAACATTGCATAATGTTGAATGGCCAACATAATGACCTATTATCCTTCTATTATCACTGAAATCTATCTATCCATCCATCATCTATCTATCTATCTATCTATCTATCTATCTATCTATCTATCTATCTATCTATCTATCTATCTATCTATCTATCTATCTATCTATCTATCTATCTATCTATCTATCTATCTATCTATCTATCTATCTATCTATCTATCTATCTATCTATCTATCTATCATCTATCTACCAATACCAATAAGAAATTCTGAGTTTATTTGGATTTTTGTTGCAAGCTAAATGGGCTGATTTAAGGTCTAAAAATCAAATAAAGATTGAATGTATCACAACTGCAAACCATACTTATCCTTTGCAATCTTTAAGTTCATGTACAGGAAGACTCAATCTGAAGGATCTCTCCAGTTAGAGCAGTCTTTTTAATAAACATATTTATCATGGCCAAGATCTGTTGATTCTGCCAGATATTTTGTACTGCACAAAAATAGTTGCTACTTCAATAGAGGGTATTTTTGAAATATGAGATCTCTCGGGACCAAATTCAAACCTGAAGGAAGCAGGCACTTATTACAACTGACAGCTGTTTCCACTGGCAGTTGCACACACTATCAGAAGATCAGACATTAGTGCTCAGGATTTACATTGCATAGACCAAAGAATATACTTGCCAGACAAGAATAGGAATCATTAAGTCTGTGGTCCAAAGTGAGGCGCTGAAGCATCTCAAAAAGGGCAGCGTGGTCAAAATTACAGGGATTGGAAGAGATAAATTCATCCATGCCATGCTTTTGAGCTCTATCTGCATCTGTTCATTTATACACATAGAAAAAGACATAATTTAGAAAAAACATTGTGTTTGATGTACCAAAAATATAACATGAAGCATGAGAACTAAGTTGCTCTGTAGCATTTATTTGAATTTCAGGCTCACAAGCCTTAATTAGATTTATTCTTCAACTTCCATTGTCAACTTGCAACACTTATAGAATAGCTTATATTGCCAAAGGTACTAGAATCATAATCTTATTTCCCAATTACTGGATTGCATTTACTTCATATTTTGACAAAATAACAAAGAAAGTTATTAAATTTTCTGTTTCAAAAAAATAAAACAACTCTAATCAAAACATATTGTCCATAAAACTATGTTGGGATTCCTATATTCCACAAATTCCTACTTTTCATTTCGAAATAATGAGTAGAACCTGTTGCGGATCCATTCTGAGTCGGTCACCAGGACCAGAGGTTTAGTCTTCCGAGCTTTTGGACTTGTGCTGGATCTCATCCTCAGGGAACTTCTTTCTCACCAGAATGTGTGCTTTGGGCTATTCTGTGCATGGTATTTATATGGTGCCCAGTTGTGTGTGGCTTTAGTACAGGGGTCTTCAAACTTGGCAACTTTAAGACTTGTGGACTTCAACTCCCAGAATTCCTCAGGCAGCCAGGGCTGGCTGAGGAATTCTGGGAGTTGAAGTACACAAGTCTTAAAGTTGCCAAGTTTGAAGACCCCTGCTTTAGTAGAACCTGTCTTTCTAAGGAAAGGAGGAGCATTATATTGTCTTAAATTTAATATATTTGACTAAACATGAACCCATTTCAGCTTTAGGGAATCAAATAGCACCTGTTAACTGTTAACTAAGTGTTGAATAGTTTACCTGTTAATAACCCTAACCCAAGTTGCACTTTTCTTATTTTAGGCATCAAGATTTACTTTTTTCTTGAAAAAAATTAAACAGCAAGGAAGGGCATTCCTCTAAAAGTAAGGAAGTGTAATGGCAGCACATAGCTTATTTTTCAGTATGATTAACAATTGCAATGTATAAATGGAATGGTTGTAGAAGTTGAATACTAACTTCTGCTTCCTTTTTTGGAAGATAAAAAAAGAACCAACATGGAACTGGGTATGGTTTAAGCCTATTGGGTGTCAAGTCAGGTATCACTTAATGGCACTTAGGAGTCTAAACTTTGGTTTATGGGGATTTCTGGGAGTTGAAGTCAATACATTTTAAAGTTGTGATATTGAGAAACATTGATCTAAATTATTACCCTACAAGAATTAATTTAAAAGAGTAAACAATTCAGGAGAGAAGTGCAGACAGGAACATGGTTTCAAAGAGATGTTCCAATCCTGATTCAAATGTTTTATTCAGTTATGAGGGAGGAGATTCAAAATTCCTTTTTCCCATTGACTCTGCTACTAGAGATCTTCTTCTTGTTGTTGTTGTTTTAAAAATCCTTAATAAATAAAGGAGGAATTAAATCCCCACTTTTTAAAATCAGTCTTCTAGAGTCTTAAGAGCAGTAGATAAACTGAAAAGCACCATGATACCTAGCATGAAGATCTAACGTTCCTTGGGAATGGCTTTCATCTCAAAATCACAATAACATCAAAAATAAAATTCTGGATTTCAAAGAGCAAGTGGAGAGCTGATAGAGTTTCTTAACTAGAAATATTGTCCATTTATGAGTTGCTTTGAGAATGCCTGTTTCACATATTGTATTAAAGATTTCAAAGAGCTTTTTAAAAGAGAAAGAAAATGAATAATCTTTATACTATATGACTTATGAAGTATATAAATCTACCTAGCTTTCTAAAAGATCACAAATGCAAAGAACAAAACCTGAACTGCTAGAGTCAACAATAATATTTCTTTGATAATGAATCTTTTGAATTAAAATTTACGGCTGATCCTGTGCATGATTAAAAGAAGTCACAACTGAGAGGAATGGAACTTGTAATATTGTATGTCTTTTATTATACTATCGTTTCACTTTGTTCATTGCAAAGTATTTTGATCCAATAGATCTTTTTTAAAAAAAATTATAGATCAATTTCTGGTTTCATATTTGTAATTTAAGCTGAATATTTAACTGGATGCTGTCAATAGATTTTTATATAAGAGAGGAATAGATCCCCATGTAGGCATAGAATCTCTATGCACAGAAGCCCCAGTGACATCACATCTGTCATGATGTCATCGTCCAACTGTCATCATTTTGTCAGTTCTCACCACCCACCTCTGGATTCCCCTGTATTTGTACAATCTAAACACCAATAATGATAAGGAAAAAATTCTTAAAATTTCTTCTTAGAATTTAGCCACTGTGTGTAGGATTTCAGCCTAAATTATCATGGCTTAATAGAATTGCAGATCAGGCTGCAAATTTACTCTCCTTTCAAATGCAATCACTTCAGCATGATCCATTCTAACCTTGGGGTTCCAACTACCGTGCTCTCTTCAACAACCAATCAGATGGTTTCTATCTGTTTTGACAAATGATACCCTATCCCCCTTGTCCCTCTGGGACAACTTCAATTGAATTAATACAATGCGCTAATAAGAGTCTGTGCTGCTCCCCTACAATCTGTCTCCTTCCAAATTCAAGCCCTAAATACATAAAAAATAGCTTTATAGCTTTAATAAGCTGCATCAAGCTTTTTATTATTTTTTAAATATATTTTGAAGTCTGTAGTGTTCAAATTTCCCTGAGAAGACTGCAAGCTGACAAATTGGCTGGAGGCCTTCTTTTGCCAGTTATGTTCAGATATATTTCATGACTTTTTCAATTATGAGACATGGTGTCTTGACAAGTCTGATTCCTTAATAAGGAAGTTGGAGTTAATGGGTTATGAATTTAAAGAGCTCCCTCCTTCTCCAAGTGGAAAGAATTATGACCTTAGAGGTATCACACTTCTTGAACTATGCTTTCCTTTAAATTATTCTGCCTTTTTTAGAACTCATTAAAAATAAATGAAGTGTTCGACATGCTTTTTTAAATAATAAAGAAAAAAGCATATACAAGACCCTTTATCACCACATATGGAATGGAGGGGTACATTTGGCTTCAAGTATATGTGGAGTCACATGATCCTTTTCCTTTTGGCAGTAAAAACAGGACTTAAGAATGGAATCAATGCAAGGAATGGCTCAATTTCTTCAAGCTAAAAAGACCCAGCCTTGCAATGCTTATGCATGTCAATTAATCTAGACAGTCACTTGTCTGAAATGGTATAGATTCTCCTGCTTGAGCAGGGGGCTGGACTAGAAGACCTCCAAGGTCCCTTCCAACTCCATTCCCTTCTATTCTATTCTATTCTATTCTATTCTATTCTATTCTATTCTATTCTATTCTATTCTATTCTATTCTATTCTATTCTATTCTAATCCTTAACCCAGCGTTATTCTAGACTCACTGGTTCTGCCTTCCTTTAGAAGAGCCAAAGGATTACATACAACCTGGCTAATAAGCAAAGTTGAGACTCTGCCTGAAATAATTCTCTGCTATTTCTATACTTTCTCATGTGTGTGTCTTGAAGACCTAGATCAGTGCCATCATGCCTTGGCTCTAGAAATGATCTTAACTGTCTTAAGGCCCCGATTTCAGGCAAAAACTAGACAAGAGCCATATTATGTGGCAACACAGCAGTGAGTTGATGCAGTCTAAATCAAAACTAAATAGTTTATACAGAGCAATGGATATGTGTGGATCATGGAAGCAACCTTCCTCAACCTGCTGAATTGCAGTAGATGTAATTCCCAGATTCCTGGCCATAACCTATAGCATTCTCCACGTCACCAATGTTTCAAACACTATGGCAACATCTGCAGAAGTGTCAGGGAATGCATAAACCAGCACTGGGATTGTGACTGCTTTACACTCATTCACGCAAATGAGCTCAATGTGCAAGTACAGCAACTATGGTGATCAGAAACATCTAAGTTCTAAGATGGTGGGATGATGGGGCATGTACATTGTGTGTATGTGTACATCTACATACATCTACATCCATATCCATATCTACATCTGCATCTATATCTATAGTATCTCTATCTACAGTATCTCTATCTACAGTATTTCTCTCTCTCTCTCTCCTTAACCCATGAATAGACTGTATTTTCCTCAGTCTCAGGGCTCTTACAAAAGACCCAGAAGTTTGAAGATTCTGCAGAATATCTTAGCTGTTCCTAGCACTGCACTCTTCAGGACAGACAGCTTTGATGTTATTCTATATATATATTATATTGGCTTGGTCAAAGTGCTTCTGTTCAAGTCACAAGCAAAGTGTGTTGAAATTGCCACAATACTGTACATTTGGAAGAGAGTTGTGAGTTCATGCTTTTCATATGAAAGACCAACTTCTGGAGATCCAGAAATAAGAGGCATAGTATCAGAGACCTTACGGTATGCTTGAATAGTTTAGAGTAATTATTACCTAGTGCCATAGAAAAAGAAATTGCTGTGTTTTGGAATATTTAGAATTTTTGTTGGACAATAAAATATTAATTAGCAACCTAAATGAAAAATGCTCATTCTTCTTGTCCCACCTTTAAAAAAATTTATTTATTTATTTATTTATTTATTTATTTATTTATTTATTTATTTATTTATTTATTTATTTATATCCTGCCTTTATTATTTTTACAAATAACTCAAAGCGATTATCTAATACATCTTCCTAATATAAGTATAAATATATGAACATGTTGTTTCATGGTGTTTCTTTGGCTTACATTTGTAGCAAGTGGTGATTTGGATGGAATGGAATAAGAGCCTTTCACTCAAACATTTTTCTATCTAAGAAAAACAGGAAAAACATCTAATCCAGACCTCTGTCTCTTTTTACTCTTTATTCTGCTGCAATTTATATTACATGTGGAGCCAGTGATTTTAATATACTTCCTTACAGCTATTATTCAAATATATCCAGTAAAGTTTGAAAAAATTCTAACCAATTGTCAAAAAGAATTAGATCATTTTTGTCAATATAAAAATATATAAATAGATTATAGACATCTTAGATAATTACTGATCACATCAAGTGTTTCGATTGTTCTAAAAAATCCTGAAATCATCTTTTTGACAGCATATATTAATGTATACTTCTACGGTCATTTATAAACTTTCCAATTGTGATTTTCTTATTTAAAACTCTTTAAAATCTATATGGCTTCAAGCTTCTTTTCTTTCTGTATTTACGGAAAATGTTTAAAGAAAATATATTCATTAGAATACTTTTTGTTTTATAATCTGAATGTATCTCTAGTCCAAATAATAGAAGAATGATGTTGTTCCATTACAACTTCTAATTATAGCTATAGATTTAGCTATTCACTCTGGCAGTATTCCTCTCTATAGTGATACTGAGTTAGTTATGTGGAATTTCTGTTGCTAGAACGAGAAAAAGAAAGGAAGGAAGGAAGGAAGGAAGGAAGGAAGGAAGGAAGGAAGGAAGGAAGGAAGGAAGGAAGGAAGGAAGGAAGAGAATTCTATTTAGAATTTGTTTCAACAGGATCCAGATGGAAAGGCTCTGTAGCTTTACATTGCCAGCCAATGGAACATACCGATGAATGATCTGACTTGGTATAACACACAGAATATACAGAGTATCATTAATGATGCTTTGTGTACAAGTATACAACTGGAAAGCTAAACTGTTTTCAAGAAGATTCTTTAAAAAAAAGAATGAATTCCTCCAACCATGTATTATAAAATGATTCTAGAAGAGCCACTAATGTTGTGCGATCTATTCGTCAAAGTAGACATAAGTACCTTTCCATTAATTTTATTGATTTCTGATTTTTTTGTTTAGATTAGCTTTAAGAATAGGTGCAAAACCGTGCACACAACTTGTGCTCTGAAGGATACAAAGCACTTATTTCTCTGAGAGCTTTTTAATTTGTAGCTTTGTTTGAGCTGAAATGGCAAATGAGCATCCAAATAAATTTTTGGAACAGATTTGTTTATAATAGAACGATCCAAAACACGACCAACAATCATCCAATTGTAAAGTAAAAGGTGACTTTGTATTTTATTCATCTGGAAAATGTGTGCTTGTCATATCTGCTTGACGTTAAAAGAATGAACTTATGGCTTGGACAGTAACAAACAATGACACTAGTCAACCTCATCAGGAGACATGAAATAAAAGGATGACAATGATTGATGGCAGTTACTCATTTAAAGAGATCTCCAGAAGATACTTTATTGGCAGAAGGGAGTATGGCAACTTTTTTTCCCAATGTTCTTAACTCTTTGTTGGCTCTGCACATTTGTGGATGAAGGGGTGAAAAAAGTGAAGGCTAAACCAAGCCTTTTGTAGACACAGTTGACTCTTGTTATCTTCCTTTACAGTATTTTAAGCGAATAGATGTATAGAAAAGTAACTACTGGATAATAAAATATCAGAGCAAAATATCTGAGAACCCTTTTGCCTATTGCAATGTTTGTCTACTGTTAAAAAAAAATCAAGTCTTGTAACCCCTAAAATATTAATACATTTATAATGTTATAATTGATACTTGACTCTATTTGAAACAAATAGATAGATATCATCGCAAATCTGTAAATCTTTACGGTAGCATGCGTGGTCCTTACATTTTCTGGTGAATACCTTACAGGTTCAGAATCATGCTCAGATTTTGAGAGGAAGGAATTTAAGTTGTAGGTAAACATTGCATCTAAAATACCACACATTATTTGGGGTTGGGATATTGAAATAAATGTAATCAAATTCCTATTTCTCTTGCTGTTTTAGAGTGCACTATAATCTTATCTATTTATTCTATGTATTATAGAATGGTTTAGTATTCGATTTTGAGGTTTGAATAAACCTGCCCATGTTTTTCTACTCCCTATGGCAGGGCTTCTCAACTGTGACAATTTTGAGATGCCTGGACTTCAATTCCCAGAATACCCCAGCCAACATGCTGGGTGGGGAATTCTGGAAGTTGAAGTCCAGACAACTTTAAAGTTGCTAAGATGGAAAAACACTGCCTTATGGTATAAACAAGCATGCTGATTTACACTATATTTATTTGGAAAGCTTTTTTTAAAATAATGAATAGAGCTATCAGTTACTAAATTATAATCAAATTATATTCAGAACTTAGTGGCTAATAGTTTTAATAGTTTCTAAATGAACAAAATAATCCATTAAAAAAAAAATGGATTTTCAGAAAGAAAAAAGTATAGCAGTTGTCACATTTTAAAATGTTTCGGGATAGACAGTTTTCTTTTTCTGCACTGCTATTAAAAAAAGGCCCAAAGAGTGATTTACAATATATTTCAAATCCATGGAAAATATGTGCAAACTGAATTTATGTTTTAATACTGTATTATACTATAATGCCGTAGTATCTGCAAGTTGACAATACAAGAAAACATAGCAATGTTCTCATGAAAGAAAAAAATATAGACCTGAAGCAACTAAAAGCAGACACATTGTTGAAAATAAAACAGTTAAGAGGATAGGAATGCATTCTAATGCAACATACATATACTGCGATCAAACCAGAATTCATTCAGTCATTTAAAAAAAAAAAGAAAAGGAAAGGAAAAAAAAGAAAGAAGGGGAAAAGAAAAAGAAAAAAAAGGAAGGAGGAAAAAAGAAAAACAATTTAAAAAAGAAATAATATATTCTATAAAAAATCTGCACTATTCCTCCCCACCAACTTAAAAAAAAATGATTTAAAGAAATTACATTTGCTAGAAGGGATGATGAAATTCTGCCTGGGATCCAAAGTATGAGAAAGAAAGAAAGAAAGAAAGAAAGAAAGAAAGAAAGAAAGAAAGAAAGAAAGAAAGAAAGAAAGAAAGAAAGAAAGAAAGAGGGAAAAAGAAAAAAGAAAAAGAAAAAGAAAAGAAAAGAAAAAAATAACAGGAGTATTTTTTTCAGGGTCAGGAGGAATGAATCCACCTACTCCATTTCATATTCGCATTCAGAATACTCCAGATACATATTTGCCAGCTCTTGTGACCAATAATACTATAGTTTCAATTCCCTCTTAAGTAAAGGTGCACTCACCATTTGTTTGAGGAACAGCTTTTTGAATATGAATAAAGAATTAGTACAACGTATTGTTTCTTTAAACGTTAACCTAGAGGTAAAAAAGTCCCAACTTTGCTTAACTAGAAAGCATTTTCAGCTCGTCTTAAAAACAAAACAAAAAAACAATCAAAAACAATCCTCCAATATTACTAGGGGGAAAAAAAAATCCAACAAAGAATAAAATGACAGATTCCCTACTTTTTTTTTTTTTAAGTGTTGCTCGGCTATGAGTGATATATTTGAAATTGCATGCTATATACATTCCTTTCTGAATGAATTTTCTGGGAATGGGAGGGAGAGGAAGGTGAAAATGGGGAAAAGGAAGAAACCCTATTGTGTCTAAGCTATTTCACCATTAGGCAGGTGTGCGCATGTGTGCATACAGCTACCCACACACCCACACACACACACACACACACACACACACACAAACACTCACCAACCATAATGGGATGTCCATCCAAAAGAACATCTCCCTAGTATCCATTTAAAAAAAAAGTGTGGATAAATGGGTCCTGTTGATGAATAAGGAATCGTCCTCTCACCCAAAGGGAATTTTTGTCAGTCTGCTCCTTTCGGATTTTTCTCCCTTTAATACACTGCACCTTCCCTTATCAGGTTTATGCTATCCTACCTTTCTACTCTCGGATGTGTCCAGTCTTAATATCATTCTGCTGTTGCATTACATCATGCTAATAATTGGAAGAGGGATAAAGCAAAAAAAAAAAAGGAAGAACGGTAACTTGCCAAAGTGCAGAATGATCTGTTGTCAGGCATTAAAGCAGCCAAACTAGATGTCAGTTCCATGAAAATAACAGCAAGGTAGGAATTACAGTCTCATTGTGATGCTAATTCATGTTTACAACCTTTGGATGAAAAAAAAAAAAACCAAAACAAAAACAACCCCCCCACCCCCCAAAAAAAAATCCAAAAAAAAAAGAGAAAAGAAATGTTAATGGTTGACTTTTACTAAGAGGATCAATTGATGCCAATATGAAAGCCAGGGAGAGAAGGCAATTATGCAAACAACACATGCACCCTAATTTTCAGTATGGAAACTTATATTTCAAACCTAAATTCAGGAAAATAATATGAAAGTTTATACTACAAAATCTAAACATGAGAAAGATTTAAGAGGAGGAGGAAAATAAAAGCACATTGCATATGTCAGATAATCGAGTGATTATCTGAGCTGTGCTAGCTACAGGGAAGCACTTACCCTTCAGTCCAGCTAGAAGTTAGCAGGGTAAGAAGGAACAAACCAGAATAACATAAAGACTAGCAACAAGGCTCAGGAAAGCAGACAGGAGTTCTAACCTAGCAGCTAGAGTACTTGGGTTCAAGCAAAAAAAATGAAATACAAAAAAAAAGAAAAAAAAAAGAAATATATATATATATATATAAATTAAATACAAAGAAAAAAAAAGAATATCAACAACAACGACATTTAATAGCTGAAATTGTTATGAAGCTTGAGAAACCTAGCCATATAAATATATAGATAAGTACATAAAAGGGTAAAAGAAACGATCACACAACTTATCAAAAACAACAGCCCATTTTTGCACGAGAGGTGACCAAGATAATTAAACAGAACATATACAATAAAACAAATGGAATAGGGAAAAAAAGAGAAGCACAAATGATATGAGAAACCATCGCTGATCAATCTTTCATGTTTAAAATAACTTTGAAAAGTAATAAAAATGAAAGCTTGGCTGTGTATATGTATATATATATGTCTGTATGCATTTTGACTAATGCCAGTAATAAGATGAGACAGACAAATATTCATATCTCCAAATAAATAATTATTTAATGAAAGTAATGCCAAAAAGGGTCATATATTACTTCAGAAGTAAATAGCAAATACTTTGGAAAACTTTGTGTTCCTTTTAATGAAAAACATATTTAAAGTGAAACTTCTAAGCTCCCACCCCATGCACTCTAGGGGAAATAACCACTGAATAGAGCAGAACTTTAAATTAACACCATAGGACTGCATTGTGGGAAAAAAAATTGGTTTAATATAAAAGCAAAACCCCAAACAAAAGAAAACCCCAAACAAAACAAAACCCCAAACCAAAAATAGCTGCCTTTCCCCCCAAAGAAGGTTAAAAAACCCTCTAGATGAATAGCAAATTGTATTTTTGTATATTTAAAAATGCGTATTTTTAAATGCATACTATATTTAAAAATGTACGCTCCCCTTTCTATAAATAACAGTAATAAAAAAAGATGTTTCGTTCAGGCTTGGAAATCAGTATTGAAGGGGACATTAAGCACTGCATAAAGTTTATATCTGTTAAGGCAAATTAGAAAGGAACCAAATGAATTCAGTATTATTCCCAATTTTCCCAACTGTAAAAATGTGTTGTTCTCAACTTTCTGTTTTACAGCTTCAGCTTAACACTGGGGTGTTTGAATGGTTTATTATTATTTTTCCCCTTCTGGCTGTTAACACAAAGCAGTTCTGCCATCTTTAGGCAATTTATGTAATCTATGGAAATATTAACCACAAGAAAAATATTAGACAAATGGAAACTGCTTTCAATATGTTCTTCCTTCAAGGTCTCCCATGTATCCAGAACTGAGATAGAAAAATAAATTAAAAAGATATGCACATTACAGTGCAATACACATTAAGGTATTTTTCACCACCATTCTTACCTTTCTGTGGGTGAGAAGGAAAAAAACTTGAAAATGCAATACTTGATTTATATGGGAAAGGAACTATAGTTTCTATTATCCTGGAACATCTGATGGCAGCCATCATGTGTGCATAAGAAGGACTCACTGCTTGCATTGATAACATATATTTTATTGTCCACTGATGTGTTTATAAAAGGAGCTTGGTATTCTGACACAAAAGCAATAGATGCAAATATACAGGCATCAATAAAGTGTGAAATTTCACAGCCTGAACTCACAGATATTCCAGTGAGTAGCCAAGCAGCAGAAATGCATGAGTTTAGACTAAAAGGCCTCTGCATAGATTATGCATTTGCAAGACTTACCCCCTGGATAAAATTTCTTCATATTTATCTCGGTGTCTTTTCTGTTTACGGTATTACCTATAGCAACTTCTAGTGATGTGTTTGCAGCTATTCTGAGCTACTTATCAGATGTACTCATGCTAACCCATTTGTAAGCTCTTCATGATAAGGACCATCTACCCCATGGTCCCCAACCTTTTAGGCACCAGGGAACAGTTCTGTGGAGAGAGGTTTTTCCATGGACCGGAGGGGGTGTGGTTTTGTGTGCTGCCTGCATCCCACGGATGGGCCTTTGCTTGTTTGTGCAGTCTGCTTTCTGGCATGTCACGGACTAGTGCCGGTCCACAGACTGGGGGTTGGGGACCCCTGAGCTACCCTTTTTTTCCTTCATCACTTTTTCCTTCTATCACTTCACAAGACTGCAGAAAATAACAAGGAAATAACAGTTTATAAACCAGTTGCATCCATTTATGCCTCTTCTGCTAGAACTGGTGCTTGTGACCAAACTTGGCAATGTTAAGACACATGGACTTCAACTCCCAGAATCCCCCATGAATTCAGGAAGTTGAAGTCCATGTGTCTCAATATTGCCAAGATTGGGAAACCTTGCCTTAAGGACTTGCATGTAGATTCTAGAAGGAATTTCTAGAAGGATTCTAGAAGGAATCTAGTTCGTTATTAAAGCATATGAGAAACATAAGGAAATCGAAAAGAAAGGTTTTGCTTGCAGGCTTTCTCTAGTTCCCTTTTTTTTTTTATTCAGAAAGTAAGGGATTAAAGACCCAGCCTAGAATAAGAGGAACAAAGCTGTATCTTTATACAAAGCTGTATACAGCCATTTCTTAATGGTTCAGTTTTGTGAAACATTATGAACAGAATATTATAGCTACTCCAGCAGAACCCAAATAACTCACTTTTATTCTGTGCAACTCAACAGGTCAGTATCTAACACATAATATACCTACAAAGAGGTAAATAGATAATGTGGGCACAAATCCCCTGACTTGCTTTTCTGTCTTTTTCTTTTATCCCTGTTCAGGCTAGGTTGCTTAGTGTGGAATTAGAAATGTGGGTCTAAAACAATATAAAACTGAAAGAAACTACTTTTAATCATATGCTTGGCTTAGCCCGAAGCAATGAAAAAAAGAACAAACCTGGGGTAATAGCTAATCGTGATTTTCTTTTACCTAATTTGGAATTTTCTTAAGAATTCTGAAATTTCTTCTGAACACTATCTACTTTTTAACTTAATTTTCCTTAACTTAATTTTACTTTCTCCTCTGAGTAAATGATAGTCTCCCTGAGAAAGTGGCAAGGACCTTACTGGTGGGGAAAATATATAAAAAACAAGGATATGAGATATATGTTTATGATTAATTATTAAAAACACTAATACTAACAAAAGCAATTCTGCAGGATGAAAGTCTTATTGATCAATCTTCTTGACTTCATCAGTTTGGGATTGAAATGAGACAGAACATTCTTTAAAGAACAGCAAGAAAAAAGACAAGTTAAAATTCCCAGAAGATGCATTTTTGGCAGTCTGGAAAGGTAAAGAGTAAAATTAAATGAAACTCTTAGTCCAGTCATAGAGCTAGGAGAGGCCACCCAACTACTGCATAATATCCTTGGGCAAGCAACCTAGAAAAATACATTATTACTTACCTGACCTAAATTACAAATGTGCTGTACAATTTGAACCATGAAATGGGCTTCTCCTGACACTTTCTTCATGTCATTGGGTCTAAAAGACATAGATGCTATTCTAAGGCCCAAATGCTGCAGCCATCCAACCAGTCAGTCAAACTGCCAATTAATTCACCAAAAGTTTTCCTTGTGTAATGTATATTTGCAACCAAAAAGGAAAATGTGAAATTAATGTCCTTCAACCAATCTGTATCATGCCATGTTTTAACTCATACTGAAACGAAGACCAAGCTTTGCTGGACAATAATAAAGCTTAAGTGTGAGTCGAAGTTATGCACACACGTGAAAAAAAAGAGGAAGTTAATTTCATCGTTTTCAAAGATTATAAATTTCTGCAGATGTAGTATGTTAATAAACAAATATTTCCATTACAACCAGAATACACCAAACTAGACCACCCAAAAAATATTCCAGAAAACTATGAATAATTTGAGATATTTCAGATTAATCAGCCTTGTCAAATGAACCAAAAAACAATGAATACATGAATAAATAGAAATAAAATAAAATTAAGGGCTGATGTATCCAACCTCATTGACCTGGTGAAATCTTTCGTAGAAATTAATGTAACTAGATTTTTTTACCCAAATGTCTCAGCAGTTCAACAATTTATGTCCAAAAGGATATAGGTAAGAATATCAGTATAAGTACCTTACACCTTTTTGTGTCCATTAAGATAATGTAGGGACCCTGACCTAACGTGAATTCAAACATTAAATTGTGTCTATGAGGATGATGTTCCAATTCAAAAGTATAACTTATGTGAACCAATTTCTTCCAATTTCCCTCCTTGTTAACTTTCCAAATCCAGGATTGGAGATTTCCCAAGATCTCTGCAAAAATATTTTCCAGACGCAAGTGCAAAAAATACTTTTATCTACCAAAATATAAAATTGTTACTGGCTATAAGTCCACGAACTAGTTAACCCATTAACTAAATTGTAAATGTAACTATATTACATTGGGATTACGTTGATTTATGGCTATAATGCCTTGGTATAGTGTTTACTGGGATAGGATCACATATTCATATATACGTCCCATACTACCCTTATGTACACATGCAACGGGTGAATATTAGTCTATCTGTCCTTTGCCAGCAATCCCTGGGCTATTGAGATTGCTACAGACTGTAGGTTAGAGAGTTGTATGTCAACAGCCAGCCATCATTAAGCCCTTATACTTTGGATGCTGCTGTTCTGGGGGCTGGTAGAAAGAGACCCACTTCTTGACTATGTCCCAAAGGTGCTTTTTCAAAAGGCAATTGGACTTTGTTTTTCCTTGAAGATGTTTTGCTTCTCATCCAAGAAGCTTCTTCAGTTCTGACTGAAGAAGCTTCTTGGATGAAAAGCGAAACATCTTGGATGACTGAGAATCTCCATAGACATACTTCTTGAGTAGGTTCCCTGTAAAGCCCAGAGCAGAAAACCAGAAAGTGGCCATGGCAGGACAACTTTAGTAAGGTAGGAATGGACAACCAAGTGGAGGAGAGATAGATGATGCCCCATATCGAACATAGTGAAGGGGTCAGCCTATTCCATTTCTAAAACAAGGAGATTGGTAGATTTACAACTTCCCTCCTTTCATCACACTTTGGAGCAAGCCAAATTAGAGCAATAGTCTTTAATGGCTAATTATTATACCGTTCCTTACACTGAATTGTTAGTAATCAATTTTATAAAGGGCCTTTTATACATGATTGTCTCCCAAAGAGGCGTTTGTTCCAAAAATACTGAAAAGGAGAGTGCGATAATGAAAAAAAAAAATGGGCAGAACAAGTTAGGAGTTAGAAAATCCTAGAGTCCATACATCAAGTATTGCATTTTAGGTTTTCCTTTGCATTTTTATGGAAGACCTTTTTTTTTCTTGATCCTTTGCATATATTATGAAGAATTTTCAAAATGTAAAAATAATGAAATACATAATCTGAGCCCTTCTCTCCCCCCCCCCGCCCAATATCTATGAACAAACAACTTTTAAGTCCCAACTGTTTGGTTTGGTAAGAATATGTTTTACTTACAAAATTGAGAAATGGGGGCATCTAGCTGGGGCACGTTTCCTCCTTTAGCGTTAAGCTTCTGAACTTGAGTAGGTGGCACAGGTTTGTGGGACTGGCCTGTAGCTCGGTACATGGCTTGGACCCAGAGGATGCGGTCCTGCTCATCGTCGCTTGCAAAAATCACGGTGTCTCCTTCTTTCACTGCATTGAAAAACGTTCGGCCGCCCTCCAAACCTGAAAGATAATCAAAAAGCAACTGTTTAGAAACAGCCGCATTTGACATTCCGGGTCATGGATCCCCAAAACCAAAGATGCAGTTATGGTTGCTTAAGGAGACCTCCTCCATTCATCTTACTTTTTTTATTTTCTGCAAAGTCTCCCTAGGATTGGGGAATCTCATTAGGATGAAGGATGAGAAGGGGCAAGGAGCTGCAAATTGAAGGAGGGGTAAGATCTGCTTCTGGAATGAGGACTTTTGCAAAGGATTCTTTGAATTCAAGGCAAAAAGCAGAAATGCTGTACTGTGGGGGGAAGAATTTGCTGCGGTACTGAATTCCATGGTTTTTAAATATTGCCAGGAGAATGACTTTCTTTTGCTTACCTGGAATCTTTCATTCTTTATATATAAGGGTGCTTTCACGGTAGTTTTGTAAGAAACAGAGAAAGACTCCCCATTATTTTTTTGTATAACTTCTATGATTTTTCATGAGAACATCTATGCTTTTCTAAGGAGCACCAACCCAAAATTTGTCTTTTGTGTTTTTCACTTTGGGCTAAAGTATTAATGAAGTATAAAAAGCCGTGTTGGTGCAGTGGGGGGCACAGTGGTTAGAATGCAGTATTGCAGGCAAACTCTGCCCACTGTCAGGAGTTCAATCCTGTCGGGCTCAAGGTTGACTCAGCCTTCCATCCTTCCGAGGTCAGTAAAATGAGGACTTAGATTGTTGGGGGGAAATATGCTGACTCTGTAACCCACTTAGAGAGGGCTGTAAAGCACTCTGGAGTGGTATATAAGTGTGATTGCTATCGAATCATTCTATTTCAATATTATATATCCATTTAATCATGTTTAGCTCAGATCCTTTAGGGTACATTATATATGAAGTTAGTTTTTTCTTTGCCTCATTTAAAGCTATATTTGTCACTTCAGTGTTCAAACTAAGATAATTTTAAAGTTATCCATTGCGCTTCGGTGCTAACAATTAACTTATCCATGTCATTGCTCATCCTTAATTCCAGTTCATTTAGGAATGAAACAAGAGCACTAATCTAAGTACAAATCCTTGGAAAGACTGTTTAAAACTCTATATCATTAAAGTAATCCCATTTACTTTACTTTCTACATTTTCTGTTTTTTAATTAGTTACTTCTTCATAAGAATCACAAAATAATTTATCTTATGAATCCTTGGTGAAAGATTTTTTTGTCAATGTTTTCTGAAACTTAAGCAAATATATTGGATTCCTCTATCATTCCCTTTTTGCTGGTTGGTAAAAGGATGGTAAAAGGTTTTGGATGAAGGCCTTAGTTTTATTGAACCCTTATTGAAGCTGTTCAGCCCAAATTTATCTGGAATAATGTTTTTCACCAATATAATCAGTAAACTGGTTTGTAACTTCCTAAATTCTGCCCTTGTTCCCCAATGATTGGTAATTCACTCTCTACTGTCCATAACACTGGTGAAAAAACTTATTCTAGGGATATGTTCGTAAGTTCCTTCCTTTAAGATTGAGACCACCCAATTGTTGTGCTTTTAATAATCATAATCATCTTGATCATTTAATTCACAAAGAACATAATTAAGCATTTTGCATAAAAATATACAGAAATGTCAGTTAAGCCTATAATTGAGGAAGTTGACTCTCAGAAAACAAGCAAACAAACCTCAGTTTACCATCTTACTTACCGGGTTGTGGGTCTGTATAGTCTACCGTGTATCCATCAAGCTGCAACAGCTCTTGAGGTTCAGCTTTTTTCTCTCGGTAGCTGCACATGGCAAATGTATATTGGCTAACCTGCAGAAGATCATACAGCTTAAGGAACATCAAGTGATGAAGGAAGAATACTTCCAACTGGGAACCTTTGCAAATAGTTCTATATTTACCTTCAGCTAAATCTTTCCACAGGCTATTATCTATTTTTAATAGATCTATTTTAATAGATAATAGATATCATCTATTTTTAATAGATGATTCCTGTAATATAAAATCTCAAGATTCTCCTGAAAAGAAGGGAATAGTAGGATACTACAGTCAATATCCCACAGGTTTATTTAAACATTCTTATAATCTTCTGATCAGCAAATGCAGAACAATCTCTTATGTCATGTACAATCTTGTCTCCTTGAAATTGGATTCAAAAATGGGACTACTCAGTATGATATAAAGATACAAAAACTGGGAACTTGCATCAGAAATGATGTGAAGGCCTCTTCACCTGCTATATTTTTGAAACACACTTTCAAAGGATGCACTGAACGTGACCTGTCATTATATTTGAAAATAAATTACATCATGAAGGAGTCAGAGAGACATCATTGGCTGCAGCCAGTGGTGGGATTCAAATAATTTAATAACCGGTTCCCTGCAGGGGGGAAGGCAGGGCGAGGTGGGGGAGCACTACCACGAGGCAGGTGGAGAAGGGGGGAGCTGTCCCATGCACCCAACTGCTTACCGTGCTGAAGGGCCTATGCAGCCAGGCCTACCACGCCCCGACACCTGTCGCGCCTTGCCTGTTTGGTAGTGACTTCTCCCACTTTCTCCTTCCTCCTCCTCCTCCTCTGAATAGCCCTTCACTCCCCTTGCTGCTTTTTCAGTCCCAGAGTTTTGTCCAGAGCCTGTGCAAAGGTTCTTTGGAAATGAAGCCCCACAGCGATCGGGTAGGGTGGGAACCATTCCCTTCACTTTTGGACCAGCTCCGAAAAGGGCTGGAAGGAGCAGCCCAAGGACTTCAATCTGGCTTTGCAGCAAGCAAGGGGATTGGAGCAGTGGTGGGATTCAAATATGTGAACAACCGGTTCTCTGTGTGGATGCCGCTTCCGGAAGTCCATTCTGGGCCCAGGCAACAAAAAATTAGCTACCGGTTCTGCCAAAGTGGTGCAAACCGGCTGAATCCCACCATTGGATGGGAGGCACCTGAATGCACGCTAGTCTGGCGTCTCAAAAAAACTGGGATATTTTTCCCCGTGCTGGATTTTTGTTGCCATACTGTTTAACTTCCTTTAACATTTGCCCGTTCTGCATCAAGTAAACTTTAAAGAAAGTTAAACAGTATGGCAGCAAAAATCCAGCATGGGGGAAAATGATCCCAGTTTTTTGAGACACCAGATTAGCACACATTCACGTGCCTCCGATCCCCTTGCTTGCTATAAAGCCAGATTGGAGCCTTTGGGCTGCTCCTTCCAGCCCATTTCAGAGCCAGTCCAAAAGCGAAGGGAATGGTTCCCAGCCCACCTGATCGCTACAGGCCTTCGTTTCCAAAAACCCTCTGCACAGGGTCCGGACAAACCAAGATCCGGGACTGTAAAAGCAGCAATGGGAGCACAGAGCTGTTCAAAGGAGAAGGAAGGAGGAGAAAGTAGAAGAAGCCCAAGGAAGACTTCCTTCATCACTTTGTAAGCAGGGGCGGGGGGGGGGGGAAAGGCATGCGATTTGGACGTGCTGCACGGTGGCATCAAGCAGAGGTGGAGGGGAAGCCTTTCTTTGCCTGCCTCCACTTGCTGCCACCATGCAGTACATCTGGATCGCCTCTCTCCCCCCCCCCCGCACCTCCACTTGCAGAGTGATGGAGGAGGTCTCCCTTAGGCATGGAACAGGGCGTCAGCTTCAGCCATTTCTTTGGAGAACCTCCTCCATCACCCTGAGGAGCGTGAGAGCGGCAAGACCCGAACGGCTGAAGGGAGGAGCCAAGAGAGAAAACCTCAACATCGGATTGAAAAAAAAACTTGGAAAAACTGGATACGGGAAGGCCAGGAGTGGAGACTCAGGTTCCGGTTAGCTGAACTCAACAAAAAAATTAGATATCGTTCTGCTGAACCGGTGCGAACTGGCTAAATCCCACTACTGGCTGCAGCTATTTATTGTATCTACATTCTACACCCCGCCCCAAACTTGTTATTACATACTAAAACACCTGAATGGAATTCTAATTTTAAAAATTGGCAAAGATATAATATTTTTGTCTCAATTAAATATTAGTGACTTTCTCTGTCCCTTTACTACAGTATTGGTAAAACTACAGTAGTACTGTCCGAAATTCTGTTTCATGGCTATCAAATAGAATTCATCATGTTATCCAAGCATCCTTATCAGAGTTTATACCAACTCAAATACTAAAAGAAATTTGAGGAACCAAAGATCTGGATTGAAATACAAGGAATGGTCCAACAAACTATGGTATATTTGATAAAGAATAAACACTTTTCTCTCTTCTTCTTTTGTACACCTTAATGCAAAATCTTAATGTTGTGCAGAATTGGTAAACAGTGATTTAAATACTGCATGAGAATTAGTACTATAGCATCTAACCCAAGTATTCAACTATGTAGTTATGAAACTGCAACTAAGGATATAGGGTGGGTAAACCTTTAGGGCCAAGGAATTGCAATTCACACTCCATGATCACAGGGAAACTATTTGTTACTTGTAATGTTATTGCAATGGGGGAGAGAGGGGAACTAGGTGAACCAATGAGCCAGTTTGGTCTAGTGGTTAAGGCAGCAGGCTAGAAACCGGAGGCTGTGAGTTCTAGTTCTGTCTTACACATGAAAGCCAGCTGGGTAACTTTGGACTAATCACTGTCTCTCAGCCCAACCCACCTCAGAGGTGGTTGGTGTGGGGAAAATAGCATGAGGAAGGTGTGTTGGGTATGTTTGCAGCCTCGAGTTATTGGTAAAAATACTAAATGTGGGAAATAAATAAATAAAAAATAAAGTAAAACTGATATTTTGACCTATTTTCTTTCAGGGGAAAACACTTGCACTTCCATTTCTGCTCTTACATTACAAGTTCAGCTGAATAGTGCACCTCCAAAACAAAACAGAATTTTACCAGAATAATTTTGATCCCAAAATGGAGGAGAGTGAAGGTGGGATGCCAGTAAAAATGGGCACGCTTCCTTTGCCAAATGGTCTTGGGCTTCCATTCCCATCTTTACTTTTCCATTTTTAAAAAATGGAACAGATGTAGTCAAAATTGAGTTTCCTTGCCACTGAGTTTCAATGGCTAATCAGATAAGACACATAAATAGGATGTTGTTGGTCACACATGCTCCATGGGTTGTCTGTGCCTGATCTCGGGTTCCAGAGAATTAAATCAGGCTTTGTCTACACCAGGGGTCTTCAAACTTGGCCCTTTTATGACTTGTGGACTTCAACTCCCAGAATTCCTCAGCCAGGCACGCTGGCTGAGGAATTCTGGGAGTTGAAGTCCACAAGTCATAAAAGGGCCAAGTTTGAAGACCCCTGGTCTACACCAACACCTGAGATATGGCTCCAATTCTCTCATTCCTTATAAAATAATGAAATTCACCAGAGAAGTTCTAACTATTCCATGTGATATCTAGCAGGAATTAGTTTATTTTAACTGATAGGTATCGTTTCTCCTTTCGAGTCTCAGTTGCCTCGATTGACGTATAATCACTGTATAGTTTCTTGTGTAACTAATCCTATTGAGTTCTCCCCATTCAACATCAAGGACAAGTCAGGACTTTGTAGAATGTTAATACAGACCGCACTAGCATGGAGTAAAAATGAATATGATAATAATAATAATACCATTGACACATTTTTTTTAAAAAAGTCTATAAATTATTTTATAGTGAGCTGTCAACTCAAAGGCTCACAGCTTTTTTTTTTAAGATAGCTATTGTCCAAAGAGAGGAATGTGCATCCTTTGAAAACTCTCATCGTTCATTTCACATAATGTCAGACTGACACTCTGTCAGAAACAATGTGAGCTAAATTGCTGGTTACCAATCATATTAAAGCAATCCCAACCTCCCCCCACCCTAGTTCTGTATAGTTATTGTCACTGATCTTGTAAATGGTAGTTTTCACTCCTCCATCGATGTGCATGACATGCCACATTCAATGTCAAATACTTGATGGCAGTCTTCATTGGCTGAAGGGGCATTTGACATCGCCTTTAGGTGCCCATCAGGCTGCATTAAGACTCAGCTTGTACTTAATATATTGTCTTTTTAAAAATCAGGATAATCTGGGAGGAGAAGGCAGTTGGAAAGCAAGGGATTCTCCTGTGCTCTGGGCTAGGAATAGGGAAATTTATCATCAAATGATTGAAAAATTCCTCTGATAAGGTTGTGTCACATTCTGGATTCCTTACATTCTTATATTGGTTTAGACATTTTCTCGACCTCTTAAAAAAACAAAACTTTATTTTTCCTTAAAATTCTTGCATTAATGGGTGATGCTAGTCATTTTGGGGGAACCAGGGAAGGAGAAGAAAAAGGCTAGGATATCTTCTCTCTGGACTTTAATGTCGTCCCTGATTATTAGAAATGCTTTGGATTTTTTTTTTTTTGCTGTTAATTAATTAATGATGCTTAACCTTCTTCAGGGTTCTGCTTGCATCTGCGTTCCAGATCTAGTGTAGCTTCTAGTTCTGGGGCTGCAGATTAATCTCTTTTTGATTCCCTGACCGTAAAAAGCAAGAGGAGGCAGAATCATTGCCCTGATTCTCCAGCACAACCAACCAATCAAGCAAGTCACCATCTCTGGCTTGCCTTTGACTGAAAAAAAAAAAAGGAGACAGAAAGAGCATTGCCAAGAACCGTGACTGGCAAAGAGATTCCTTTTGAAGTCTCTCGGGGGGGTGGGGGGGGGTGGGGGTCTTATTTTTTTACTTTGGTGACAGAAGCATCTCCAGGGATGGGTCAAAAATTCAAGATGGTGATGTGATTGAAACTGCACCCTCACAATTTAGATGACTGTAAGCTGCAAAAAAACAGACAAATCCCCCCTCCCTTACTTAAATTTAATCAATGGATGCCGTAACACAGTAGCTTCATAGAAAAGTCCCTTGAATGAATACCAAAAAGTTGCCCTTGCCCAAGGTCCACTTTTTAAAGTACTCATAGCACTGTTTTCCTATAAACTAAATCTAGGACTTAACTGGAATTCAGTGCTATAAAAGAATTGTAAATACATTTAAATGAGAGGTTTCTGAGAGCTTTCAACTCAGTCAGAATAATACGGTACAGTGACATGCTGCCCTCCACTGGTCTCAAATTGGTATTAACCTCTCCCAAGAAGCTGTCTAGTTTTTCTGCCACTGGTTTCCATATTCCCCCATACAATAATTCGAAGTTTCCTAAGAACTTTTTCTCGCTCTTCAAAAATGTACACAAAGGAAACTTATTTCGAAGGAGGTATATTATATCTATTCACAGGACTCATCCAAATGTCTTCATTGCCATCTCACATCTGGTGTGAGATCATCAGTATGATTTATAACATCTATATTATGATTTAAAATGATATTATCATAATTTATTTAAATTTGTAAGCCGCCTAGCTCCAATGGACTTTGGGTATCTCCCTCAAAGATTTCCAAGCTAACAGGTAGGTGTAAATAAAATATAAGTTTTATTCATAAGATCTAGTTGGAAATTGTGCCGTTCCTTATAGTATACAGGTCCCTGTCCATTTCCTTGTTCAAAATCAACAATGGGATAAATCTCTCAGCTATTTGCCCTGAGTCTGCTGCTCATTTAAATCTTCTGAAGTAGCATACCATAACAGTGTTTTTGCCTGTTTGAACTAACTGGCTGGTTTTCAGTTCCTTGTTTGGAACAAGCAAACCTATTGCTGTTAGAAAAGGTTTTAAACCAGTGATGGTGAACCTGCGACGTATGTGCCAAAAGTGACACACCATGATGTTTTTCATAGACACGTCAGCATTCACCAATACCAGCATGCCCATTCTTGTGCAATTTGAGGAGGCTGTGTGAGAAGGGGGTGCCATGCAGCCATGCAGCCTCTGGAGCCTCCCAAAATTGTACAAGAATGGGACATGCTTTCGTGCAGTTTTCGGAGGTTGCAGAATAGCATTCTCTGAAGCTGCTTCAAGAAGGAAGGCCTCACGCAACCCAGAGCGGCCTTGGGTATAAGCTGTAGGGGCCTGTCAACAGAAAAGAGAACAGCGCCTGGAAGTAAGTGGCCTGCAGCAGATCCTGGGGAATAATGGGAATCATGCTGTTCCCCAAAACTCACACGTCTTGGGGAATGGCATGAGATGGTTTTTTTGAGTGGCAGCAGTGGTGCTAGGGCTGAGGTTGGCTTCAAGACTGAGGTTTTGAATTCAGGCCCAGTCTCATCATTGCTACTGAGTGCTGCTGTCCAGGGTGGGCCTAGATGGGAAGGAGGAGGGAGGGAGGGAGAGGGAGGGAGGGAGAGGGAGAGAGAGAGAGACACAGAGAGAGAGAGAGAGAGAGAGAGAGAGAGAGAGAGACTGATTGACTGACTCCTGGAAGTGATTCATCCAGATAAATATGCCAAATCTTTAGAGACAGAATTGTTTAGAAAAATGCTTTGGCTATTAAAATATTGAATTAAATATAACATAAAATATAGGACAATTACATTCATCATATAGAATATTCTAAATTTGTGATACACCAAGCCCAAAAGGTTTGGCATCACTGACCTAGACTCAGTGAACACGACGCAGCCCGTGACTGAATAATTATAGAACATGAGTGCAAAATATGTGCTGTACAATTTGCCCTTCACACCTTATAGTATATTCCCTAGAGATGCTGTAATCAACTTTTTCTCTCACTGGTTAACTCTTCCTTTCCTATGAAAAAATATAAATGCAAAGTGTAGTCCCTGAACTTTGTTTCCACACCTGGGCATGCGACAAAGGGAAAAGGTAAATCTGGATAGAAAAGGAAAGCAAAAGAAGAGAGAAGCGTAACATTTATGGGGTAACAGATCCACCCAAGCAATAGTTAATCTTCAAGCTATTCTTCGATGACATCCAGGCCAAATCGGTAAGAAAATGGTGGTACCTCCAACATTCCCACGGTCTTCTATTCTTCTGAGAAATGTAAGATTCCCTCCCTATAGCTAGATATTTGGGGAAAGAAATTTTTGCTTCCTACTGGTAAATATAGTACATTTTGAATGTTCTGAATGCTCTACACAGTGTAACACAACAAGGCTAATTCAGTGGTGGGATTCAGCCGGTTCGCACCAGTTCAGAGAACCGGTAGCTAAATTTTGCTGAGTTCGGAGAACCAGCTGAATGCAAACTGCTTCTGGAGGTCCAGTCTAGGCCTGGGAGGCCTGGAGGAGGCCTCCCAGGCCTAGAACAGCCCGCCGGAAGTGCAAGGATGCCACTTCCGGAAGTCCGTTCTAGGCCTCGGAGGCCTGGAGGAGGCCTCCAGGTTTAGAACGGCCCACTGGAAGTGCATGGATGCCACTTCTGGAAGTCCGTTCTAGGCCTCGCAGGCTCAGGCCTGCATCCAATAAGAGAACCGGTTGTTCAGATATTTGAATCCCACCATTGGGCTAATTCCTGAATCTGCAAGGATTGTGGTTGAACAAGACAACATCTAAAGAATATCTGGAATTGTTTTTCCATTATGGGCACTGTTTGCCAATAAGTAGTATGTTGCTGCCACCTCCTGGGTGATCATTGAAATTATTGTTGCCATTTCCTTGTCTCCAGCTTCCAGATACTGAAATAATCAGAACCCAAATTACCATACAAAAATGAAGGGAGAGAATCAGCATATTTCACATTTTCAGGCAATGCTGTGAATCCTTTGTAATCTGGTTTTAACATTTTTTAAAAAAATATCTCCCTGCAACTGTTTTTTAAATAGTATGTTCTCTAACTCAGCAACCAAAGTCTTAATTTTTCTTTAAGCAGAGTTTATTTTTGCAGAAGCAAAATAATTTTCATTCTCGAGAAGAGCCACACATCAATCACTGACACCTAAATCCGGAGATTTCTAGCAGAAATCTAGCGGAGATAACGGCAGAGATAACAGAGGTACAAGCCCTGTTTGATACACAAGGCAGAGGAAAATAGAGGAAGGAAGTATTTATGACTGTTAGTCTCTAGGAGCTGACACTTATGGATAATCAGTATCAATGTAAAGGGATCCATGTGAAATTAAGTTTATAATAACATTTTTCCCCACTGAGTTGGTCAGTCTGAACGTCCATCTCTGTGGATTGAGACTTGTGTGCATATACTGTAGTTGATGCAAATCTAATGTTATTTGATGGTTGAGGGAGTACGAATGTCAGTGGCCAGAAGATAGAGCTACCTTGTACATTTTTTGTACCCTCTTTATGTTCTTAGTACTCATAAGTAATCATCTTCTGAATACAGATACCAGGTAGTTATGCTTCATCAGTATTCTCTACACTAGTAGTTAATATCATGTTTGACAGTTTCTAATTTGTGAACATGTTGAAGTCAGTTCAGATATGCACCTTGCTGATTCATGTCACCCTGTTTGCCTTTTTAATGAAGTCATTCATGAATTTTCCATTCTGGAAATTTATGGAGAAACTCTGGAGACTTCACACATACTAAGGAAAACATAGTCTTAGCCATTATATGCATCTTTATTTATTCTGGCTAATGGAATAATTGTTGTTGTTTTTTGTCTGAACTCTAAGTAAAAAAAAGAGTTCTAATATGGAGACAAGAAAAATGACTAATTTCTCCAGTTCATTCATAATTTTTCTCAACTTTCCATCTTCAACATTTTGTAGACTTGGAAACCTTAATCTTTTCTTAGTCCGGGGGCACAGTTGTACTTCACCAACTTTTAGTGTGATCCCCAAAGAATTCCAAAAGTTGCTACCAAATGCCATCATCAATGAGACAGAATGGGAATAAATACATGGCAATAATTTTATTAACTACATTGAATTTTGTTTACCTGTAAACCAGATGCTGGAGTCAATTTGAGTTTTTAATCTGAGTCTTCCCCATTATTTTTTGCTGTGTGGCTCCCAATTGACAAAGTAAAGTTTTCAGCCCAAGACAAGATATGCAAACCTGTTTTACTTCAGCACCATTCTTTCAATCGTGCCCTTTTCTGTTCCCTTTCATTTAGCCTTTTCAGGTATTTATTTTTTTCTACAATGGAAAGGATATGTTTCTGCCAGGATTGTCAAAGTAAACAAATAAAGCAAAGCTAAAAAAAAAAGAAAAATAAGCATCGTGATCCAACAACAAAGCACAACAGATGATGGGACAGATTAAAACCATATGGTTTAGAACTACTCAAGAACAAACAAACTAGAAATAAAAAGACAACAGATTTGACTGCTACTTAAAAAGAAGGAAGTATTGGACTGTGCTTGAGATGAAGGGTATCCCCCTGATTTGTTAATAATCACCTATAAAAATATATAAAACTGTCAAAAGGTTCTCTGTATCAGATCAAGAAGATGAATCTGTGATGAAGGGATTGAAAATATAGAAGATCTCCATATATAGAAGAAGAATCAAGCAATTTGAAATTGAGAATCATTGGCTGCAGGCTGACTGAAACTATAGACTTGGTAGCACTATGGAGATAGGAACTGGGTTGTCTATCACACTTAACCAAGTCGGAGATGCTATTTTGCCCAATAGGCTATGCTTTATTAGTTTTAACCTTGGCTAGTTTTCTTTGTAGCCTAGCAGGGTATATGAAGTCAGCCAGTAGTTTATGATTCAGCATGTTGTGTTATCCTACAAAAGAGTAATCAGTAAACCTATGGCCATGCTGAGGACATCAAGATGGAATGCGACCACATGCTTGCAGGATGCTGATTGAATAGTACTTTGATACATTTCCCCAAGTGTTATCCGGAAAAGAGCCTCCATCTTCTTCCCCTTTGGAATGGCTGCACAGAGCTAGTTTTGATTCTCGCAGGAGAATGTCCCTAAAACATGTCTGTTCTCACTTGTATTGTTGTGATGATTTCACTACTACTTACATGATTAACTAAAAACAAATCTGAGACAGCAAAAAAGAAAAGCCTATTGTTTTTTTTAGCCCTCAAAGCATTTGCTTTTGGTATAATACCTTAGAAGCGCAATACCTATCATTTCTACTGATTTTAAAGGTTAGCAATAAATTGCATCTCAGCTACCGTTTTTGTTTTAAATGTTTAGGAGAGGAGTCCCTGAGATTCTCAGCATATTGATGTAAAGGAGAAAGCGAGGAAAGATCAAACAAGATCATAAATGATTATTGGCTTATGGCCTTGAAGTTCAACAGTTACATTATCTACCTACTTGTGCAATTTAAAAGCTTTTCTGAGGTTCTCTAGCCAGTTAGGAGCACTTAGAGTGACTTTGCTATTCTTTTTCTCCTTGATTTATGATGCTGTGGATAATTTTCATTCTTAACCTTGAGGTCATATTCTGCCATGGCTTTCACACTGCATATTTCAGAATTTACAATGAGGTGAATAACAAGTCTCTGCCTTGAAATTTGCATGCAATTAACATTCTGTTCCTCTCAGAGAGTAAATTTGCTATTAGAATGGTAAGTGATATACAGAAGACATATAGTAAAATCAGAGCACTCTATGTTCCAAGCTTGCTTACATTATTCAGACTAAATACTTTCAGAATACAGTAATGGTATTGCAACCAACACCCACCTAAACCATTCAAGATTAGATAAACAGCATTTTAAAGAAAAGGCCAGATGAATTTTATGGATGAGGAAGTTGAGCATTGAAGCAAAAGTTTCATTTCTAATTACAGAAACATTTCTGTTTTAAAGCAAGGGAAGGCTCTAAATCACTGCCAGCTTTTATGAAAAATTTAAATATTTCTTTATTTGCTCATGCTTTCTGTGTAATGAGTGTTAGTTTCAATTCTGAGTTCTGTTTTCTCTTTACTTCTAGTACTGTGAAGAGTCTTTTATTATTATTCTCTTTTGTTGGTTTTATTGTGCTAATCCTGAAAGGCAGCACAGAATGATCTGAAATAATCTGGGTAGCTTTCAGAACAGCTTTGCCCGTCCTGGCATTCTGGATCTATCAATAACAGTTCTAGAGTTGTAGTCCCAAAACTCTATAGCGCACTGGATATGGAAAACTGCTCTAGAAAAATGCAGGCAAAACAAAGAAACAGTGAAAAAAAAAATAAACCTATTCCTAAATACTATTCTGTTTTGCACGAAGCAATGACGCAAAGTGTAGAAAAAGGGCAGAAGTAATAAATAAATAAATGACTGGAAGCAGGAGATAAAGAAAAGAATGAATCTAAAGTCATCTGGAAGTTAACTTCCATGGCAATTTGGCTTCTTTTCTTCTTGGTTTGAAATTTAAGCAGCAAAAAGTTTCAAACCGAAAAGAAAAGAAGTCCAGTTGCCGTGACTCAGCTTCCAGACAACTCTACCTGGATGACAGAGAATCTTCATCAACATTATCTAAAGTTAGTTTACACCGGCATCAATTATCATAGATCACTCGCATACATTTCCTGACTGTTAGAACAATCAACCAATGGAGTGACTTGCCTCCAGAGGTTTTCAATGCTCCAACACTGGAAATGTTTAAGAAGAGATTGGACAACCATTTGTCTGAAATAGTATAGGTTTCCTGCCTAAGCAGGGGGTTGGACTAGAAGACCTAAAAGGTCCCTTCTAACTCTGTTATTCTCTTATTCATACCCCTCTATCTTTGCAAACCATCCTCACTTCTACCACTATATTTCATCCATCCATAGCATTTTTTAAAAAAAAACAACTTCTCACCTCATTTGTTTTGAGGATCTTATCGGTTCCTTCCAACCACAGTCTCCTTGGTCTCCCCTTTCTTCTTAGTCCACTCACTCTCCCTTCATAGATTAATTTAACAATCTGTACGACTGACCCATCTGCATTATTTTTTTGCCAGCTAAGATTTCTACACTAGAAACTAAATTAGTGTTGTTGCCTGCATGCCATCACTAGAAGAAACAAACTGTACTGACAGGCACTCAGGATACAAGAGACTACTATAAAATAAACTCAGCTGTACTTGAATATGTATGACATATTACCTACAGTGATTCTAATTGTAATGAACCAAAAACTTGTTAAACTGCATGTTATCCAAAAACAAAGCAAAATAACAATAGCAACAAGTTAAGAATTAAGGAAACCAAAAAAATTGTTATTTCTCACTGAAACTATCATTATTCTCTTTTCAGCTCTGTGGGTTTCAAACAGTGACAGTATTAGCTGTGGCAGAAGTAGAAATGTGAGTGCATGCCGGTCCAGAGCTGGTTCTGAAGCTGTACAAAATCTTTGGGTGGAGATGCCCAATGAAGCCTAAAAAGAAAATCATGCCTTGCACCACACTCCAAAAGAGAAAGGAAAAAAAAATGTGGTTTTCAATGTGCAGTGCAGTTGTTGTCACTAGTAATGGAATTGCTGGTCCCAGTTGTGGCCAGTAAGCAAGGACTACCTGTAGGTAGTTTGGACATCATACTAAACTTACCTACTTATTTATTGATTAAGCCTCACTAGTTCACAAATAGCATTAACCCATAAACCACAGAGAGGACGTTTATTTCATGTACTGAACTGAATCCAAAATAATTCAAAATAAATTAATCGCTCATTATGACCTAGAATGACATGTTCCTCTAATAATTCTATCAAGTTAACTATAACAATTTCATTTATTGCTATTTGCTAATATAAATATTTTTGCTTACTTATTCATTTAAATGTATACCTCTATACCCTACCATCCAGACGATCTTGAAGTAGGTCACCATTTCTTAAAACAAGATTAAATAATACAAACATGTAAAATAAAGATGTTAATTAAAGAGTCCACTGGGTAGAGAAGAAGGAGAAGGAGAAAGAAAAGGAGGGGGAGGAGGAGAGGAGGAGGAGGAAGAGGAAGAGGAAGAGGAAGAGGAAGAAGAAGAAGAAGAAGAAGAAGAAGAGAAGAAGAAGAAGAAGAAGAAGAAGAAGAAGGAGAAGAAGAAGAAGAAGACATGCACACTGAGAACCCCACACAATAGTAATTGCGATACTATAATTAGACACTTAAGGCATGGATAAGAAGTCCTGGCAGCGAGAGTAAAATGCCAGGGCTTCTGGTGTCAGACACAAGAAACAGAAGAAGCAACCTCATCTCCAAAAGAATGTCATAAAAGAAAAAGCTTCTCCCCCACCCTCATTTCCTAATTCACGAGTAGATAACCTTTCTTCAGTTAAATTTTGTGCATCTTTCTTCCTGCGTCTGTGTGCTTAATGAGCACTCATTAAGCTACTTCTTTACATGCAGAGTAAATCTAAAGCAGAAGGGCAATGAGGACATTGTGGTCCTTCTAATTTTCCTTATATATTCAGGATGGAGTCTGTTGAAAGTTATAGAGCGGGCCGGTTGCGTCATGCTGAGGCCGCGCCCACCCCAGCTCCGGCAATGCAAAAAAAGTCGCGACACGTCACGTGACACGGCGAATTTGACACCCATGTTATAGAGCAGTGGTGGCGAACCTATGGCACGGGTGCCAGAGGCGGCACTCAGAGCCCTCTCTGTGGGCACGCACGCCGTTGCCCCAGTCCTAGGCCTTCAGCTGGGTTTTATAAAACCTTTTCGCTTTAGGCCTCCACCACCGTGTGCAAAAAAAAAAAGTTTCAATCAGTCAATTTCAACTTCTCGCAGGAAAAAAAAAAGATCTTGCAAAGTTGGAATTGATTGATTGAACTTTTTAGTCCCACCCAATCTGCTATTACCACCGCAGCCACGCCCAGCCAATGGGCCACACCCACCCGGCACTCGATGATGCATAAGTGGGTTTTGGGTTGCAGTTTGGGCACTCAGTCTCTAAAAGGTTCGCCATCACTGTTATAGAGGAACTGCTTGCCTTACTTGTCCCCCTGAGTTCCTCCACTAACTGCCCAATATTTACAATCCTAGAGTTTACACCTTACAATTTCACAGCATTTACATGTCATAAACCTTGTTTATCTGTAAGCCTATGCTGTAATGAGCTTTGTTATACCTGCTCTAATGTGTGGTCTCTCACTCATAATAGTTTCGGGTTTTGTGTGAACCAGAGCAAAGTGTCCTGCACTTAGAGCCTAATTGTATTACAATATGGTGTTAAAGAATAATAAAAATATAAGTTTTAGTTGAAGCATTACCTGCACCAGTACAAAGAACCTTTTCTTCCACCTCTTCCAGACATTTTTGCCGATGGCCCACAAATATCTATAAAAGCAGCAAGGAAAACTTCATTAGGGATTTTTTTAAAAAATAAATAAGAATCTCATTGTTTGCATTGGGCAGTTTTTACTGGAAACTGCAACTAAACACTGGTTTTAGCAAAAAAATATATGTTGTAAATAGTGTGACTATAGGATCCTGCAAACAGCCATAAATTATCAAACCAGTTGCTAAGCCCCCAAAATGTGATCATATGACCACAGGGAGAGGGGAGTGGTGATCTTTTAACTTGATGACTGGCTTAACTGCTACTGTGGTTTCTGCTATGGAAAAGAGAAGTGAACTAATCTTTTAGTATTCTCCTATAGGAGAAGGAGTGGCAGAATCTGGGGGCGGAGTCAAAAGAGTGACTCAATAATAATAATAATAATAATAATAATAATAATAATAATAATAATAATAATAATAATAATAATAATAATAATAATAATAATATACTACTACTACTACTACTACTAATAATAATAATAATAATTATTATTATTATTATTATTATTTAGAATTCAAACAGACAAGCATCTGCCACATAATACCCCAGACTTAACAATTATTGATAAGAAAGACAAAAAAGTCTGCATAGTGGATGTGGAAGTGCCTGGAGACAGCAGAATAGATGAGAAAGAACTGGAGAAGATAACAAAATACAAAGACCTACAAATAGAAATAGAACGAGTGTGGCAAAGGCAAGCAAGGGTAGTACCAATAGTAATAGGCGCCTTGGGTGCAATCCTAAAACAACTGGAGCACCATTTGAACACCACTGGCATTGACAAATTTGCCATTAGTCAATTGCAAAAGGCGGCCTTACTAGGAACTGCTTCCATCCTGCGACGATATCTGCAATACCATCAAACATCCATATCTGCCTATCCCAGGTCCTTGGTAAGGACTCGATAGGTAGACAAAAATACCAAATCCAATCTGAACATTTGGCTGACTGTGTGATGATCAATAAAAATAATAATAGAGTTGGAAGGGACATTGGAGGTTTTGTAGTCCAACCCCCTGCTCAGGCAGGAAAACTATACCATTTCAGACAAATGGTTGTCCAGTCTCTTCTTAAAAACTTCCAGTGTTGGAGCATTCACAACTTCTGGAGGCAGGTTGTTCCATTGATTAATTGTTCTGTCAGGAAATTTCTCCTTAGTTCTAAGTTGCTTCTCTCTTTGATTATTTTCATCCATTGCTTCTTGTCTTACTTTCAGGTGCTTTGGAGAATAGCTTGACTCCTTCTTCTTTGTGGCAACCACTGAGAAATTGGAACACTGCTATCATGTCACCCCAGTCCTTCTCTTCATTAAAGTGGACATACCCAATTCCAGCAACCGTTCTTCATGTGTTTTAGCCTCCAGTCCCCTAATCATCTTTGTTGCTCTTCTCTGTACTCTTTCTAGAGTCTCAACATCTTTTTACATCGTGGTGACCAAAATTGGATGCAGTATTCCAAGTGTGGCCTTACCAAGGTGTTATAAAGTGGTATTAACACTTCATTAACACAGAGTGACTCTAGACTGATTCCTCTTTTGACTCCAACTCCAGGTTCTGCCAATCCTTCTTTTACATCCCGCTAATCTCTGTCTCCAATAATCAGTTGTTCTACATTAAGAAAGGGGCATCAATATTCCTGCTTTTCCTTTGCACTAAAAAAATAGTTCAATTTATTTGTCTGGAATCTACCACAATATTCCTTCTGACAGGTACTATTTCACTTGCAAATTTCATTAGATTACATTCTGTCTCAGACAAGAAAAAATACTGGCATTTCTTAAAAATCAAATTGTAAAGGACCATAGTTGGAAAATGCCAGCAGTGAACAGACTCTGATTACAATTTTGTTCAGCACCATCAGAATTTGACAACATAGCTGGTGTTAGCTAAGAAAATATGAGTGATTAAATTTAATTAGAATGTGCTGATGATCATTTTAAAACAGATAAGACAAATTTGTGGAACATAAATGTGTGAATGGCTATTAATCATGAAAAGCCATATGGAATCTTCATGATGGGAAGCCATTGTACATTTGCTTCCTAAACATTATATGGAAAGAATAGAGCATGGCTGTTGCATTATATCCTTCCAGTAAGCTTCACCTTTATTTATTTTTATTATGTATCAAATTTTTGTATTGCCCATCACATTTGCATCCCTCCGGGTAGTTTACAAACAAAATGGAAAAATCATATAAAAGCTGTATGATTTGGCACAGCGGTTAGAATGCAGTATTTCAGGCTAACTCTGCTCATAGCCTGGAGTTCGATCCTGACGGGGCTCAAAATTGACTCAGCCTTCCATCCTTCTGAAATCATAAAATGAGGATCCAGATTGTTGGGGGCCATAGGCTGACATTGTAAACTGCTCACAGAATGCTGTTAAGGCACTATGGGATAGTATATACATCTAAGTGCTATTGCTATTGCTATAGTCAAAAACAAAGTAAAAAAAAACAGATTAAAACAAAGTTAAAAAGAACAATTACAGAGTTAAAAGGCAGAAGAAGAACCTTCAGCCCACCAACTACCCCTAGAGTTGCATGGCACTCTTGAATTGCCAGGCAAGTTGGCAGAGCCTGGTCTTAATGCTTTTCCAGGAGGCCGGGAAAGTAGGGGCCTGTCTCTGGGCAAGCTGGGGGAATGCAACAGGGAAGGCTTTGTTCCTACAGTAGTGGTCAAAATTGTGGAAACCTTTTGGGAAAAGTGTATTTCTGAGGTTTGATGGCTAATAACACCACTTTTTTTCGGAGTAGTACCATAAAATTATATATCAATGGAAAGATAAATTAATCAAGAATGTAATGCAACATAGTTTGTTCAATTATCTGTACAGTATTCTATGAAAAGTTATAGCCAAATAACCAGAAAAAGGAAGCACAACTTGCTTAGGTTGATATCAGGTAGTTTTCCTTCATCTGATTGTAGCCAATGAGCATGAGTGTTTAGAGAGCCAATCAGGTGTCATCTTGTTTTGGCAATGGGCCAATCAGATCACAGTATGATTCAGTTATTGATGTCACGTATTGAAGCTGAGAGGAGGACATTTGTCAGTGTGTTGTGTGATTGCTATCAAGTTGGTTGGGGTTTTTTTGTGTTCTTTCATTTAGTGAGCTTGTAAAACGTAATAAAATTAAAGTAATGGTGCAAAGAGCTGACTGGCTGCCCAGAAAGCGATGTAAAATAGTATTATTAAGTGAACAAGGCTACAGTTATAAAGAAATTAGAAGAAAAATTGGTGGAAACTTAACCAAAGGTGGCATTTCTACTGTACACTTTCCCCAAAACGTTTCCACAATTTTGGCCACTACTGTAGACTCCATCAGTAAGATTCTTTAACTGACAGGGTTTGTAATATGCCTTCCTTCTCTGCCTGGGTGTGATGGGTCAAAGAAATCGGGACAAGATGTTTCCTCAAATAATCTGGCCCTATGCTTTAAAGCAGGGGTCCTCAACCCCCGGTCCATGGACCAGTACTGGGCTGTGGCATGCCAGCAACCGGGCCGCACAAACAAGCAAAGCCCCATACGCGAGATACAGGCAGCACACAGAACCACACATCCTTCGGTCTGCAGAAAAACCTCTCTCCAAGGAACCGGTCCCTGGTGCCCAAAAGGTTGGAGACCTCTGTTTTAAAGGTAATAACTAACACTTTAAATTGGACTCAGAAGCAAATTGGCACCCAATGCAGTACATGTAGCAGAGGTTACATTATAACTCATTGGCCCGTCATTAGTGACAAAATGCTGAACAGATGATCCAGAAAAGTAACACCTATGTTTTTATTGCAAGGTGGGATAAAAGAGACATACTAATGGGGCTGGATTAGAACAGAATCCCATGAAGATGTATATTATATCTGGTGAGAGATTAGAATATTATTTTCATACTGCTCTCCATTCCACCATACATGTCTTACCTTCAGTACTGCTCTTTAAAATGTAGGGATAACATTTAAATGGAAAAGATGCATAAAATACAGACTATTGCATGTAAGGGTGGATTATGCAGTCAATGATTACGAAAATTGTTTATGGGAATAAAATTAAATTTAATAAACCAATAATTCATTCATAATTTACAATTTGATAACAATAATTAATAATAATTAATACTTCCCCTTTAAGACTTACAAATGCAACATTGGAGGGTACAAGGGTATTGTAAGTCTGCCCTTCTGCTCTATGTGAAAAGGCTGAGTGTGAATAAAGCTCTTCTCTAACAATTCAAAAATATTATTTTATGTCTATATATGGAAGATAAGAAGCCATAAAGAGTGAAACACTTTTTCAATTTGTTAGCTCATGTGAAAAGTAGCAATGCTTTACACATTCCACTAAACAATTTTTAATTGAATTCCTCATAGGAAATGTAGAAACAGACTCCATAAAGCCAGTCCATAAGCTGAGCACATTTTACTTAAATTATCTCTTAAAAAAAACCCCCTAAAACAATAACTACAGGAAAGCATAATAAAAAAAAATCTCATATGCCCTCTTTTAAATATTAAGCATTTCTATTTGCGAAGCTGTTTCTTTTGTAGAATCAATGTGATCTTTCTGTAAGCAGATTTCTTGTTATATAATATAATATGATTTATATTTATAAGTTGCTCCATTTCACCATGATGCTGGCTGGTGAACAGTATGAATTTTAAACAGTCCAATACAACCAATACCAAAAGCAAATATTTGAAAAAAATAACACAAATTGCAACGAAGAAATTGTCTCCACAAGGGGTTTGTCACCCACTCTAACCCAAGATCTGGGTTTTAAGAGCTCATCTGAATAATGTCTGGGTGGAAGCCATACAACACAGTGCTAGGCTGCATTAACAGAGGGATAAAATCAAGATCACGTGAAGTGTTAATACCACTTTACAATGCCTTGGTAAGGCCACACTTGGAATACTGCATCCACTTTGGTCACCACAATGTAAAAAAGATGAGGACATGATAGCAGTGTTCTAATATCTCAGAGGCTGCCACAAAGAAGAGGGAGTCAAGCTATTCTCCAAAGCACCTGAAGGCAGGACAAGAAGCAACGGATGGAAACTAACCAAAGCGAGAAGCAACCTAGAACTAAGGAGAAATTTTCTGACAGTTAGAACAGAATAGCTTGGCTCCCTCTTCTTTGTGGCAGCCTCTGAGATATTGGAACACTGCTATCATGTCCTTATCCTTCTCTTCATTAGACTAGACATTCCCAATTCCAGCAGCTGTTCCTTATATGCTTTAGCCTCCAGTCCTCTGATCATCTTTGTTGCTCTTCTCTGTACTCTTTCTAGAGTCTCAACATCTTTTTTACATCGTGGTGACCAAAGTGGATGCAGTATTCCAACAACAACAACAACAACAACAACAATAAAGTTGGAAGGGACCTTGGAGGTCATCTAGTCCAACCCCCTGCTCAGGCAGGAAACCCTATACCATTTCAGACAAATGGCTGTCCAGTCTCTTCTTAAAAACTTCCAGTGTTGGAGCATTCACCGCTTCTGGAGGCAGGTTGTTCCACTGGTTAATTGTTCTAATTGTCAGGAAGTTTCTCCTTAGTTCTAGGTTGCTTCTCTCCTTGATTAGTTTCCATCCATTGCTTCTTGTCCTGCCTTCAGGCGCCTTGGAAAATAGCTTGACTCCCTCTTCTTTGTGGCAGCCCCTGAGATATTGGAACACTGCTATCATGTCCCCCCTCATCCTTCTCTTCATTAAACTAGACATACCCAATTCCAGCAGCCGTTCCTTATATGCTTTAGCCTCCAGTCCCCTAATCATCTTGCTCTTCTCTGTACTCTTTCTAGAGTCTCAACATCTTTTTTACATCGCGGTGACCAAAACTGGATGCAGTATTCCAAGTGTGGCCTTACCAAGACATTGTAAAGTGGTATTAACACTTCTCGTGATCTTGATTCTATCCCTAGGTTAATGCAGCCTAGCACTGTGTTGGCTTTTTTGGCAGCTGCAGCACACTGCTGGCTCATATTTAAGTGATTGTCCACTAGGACTCCAAGATCCCTCTCACAGTTGCTTAAACGAGGTCAAATCCATTTTACAAACTTTAAGAGTTTTATTTGTTATAAGGGCTAACAATCAAAGACTTATTTGTATGGCTATATCAGTTTGCAAAAGCTAGGAGCATGGAGTCAACCCAATAGGAAAGGTGTGTGTTACAATGAAGTGTTTTGTAGACTTATCTTCTACACTGTGGTGTGTCCAGTCTTAGAAAACAAAGAACCCTGACATAATTCCCCATTCAGAACCAGCTGCAGTCTCTCAGTGGTCTTCAAGGGCTGCCCCATGTATTGAGCATTGCAGTATGCAATCATCAGGTGATCAAAGTATGAATGGTTGTCTAAAGTGCCTCCCAGTTATGGTATGGGCACAACTGGTACACTAATTGAATTTATGTGAAGATCTCCCTGGCTGTTGTGTTACTCCAAAAAGTCCCCTAAATTTTGGCCCAGTCCAGAAGGGGAAAGTGTGATCTTGTTCAGGACTAAAGACAGTCATCACTGGGGTTTGAGTGTGAGCGTGTTCCTTTCCCTCCAGACCTATCATTATTTCAAAGACCTTGATAACATGTTCAGAATATTATATGCATAATTATGACAGCACAATCAGGATATTCAAAGAAACAGGTTATCATTATTATGAATACTCTGATTATACAGTAAGAAATTTACTATTGCAAAAATGCAGTGCGAGAAATAAAATATAGGAAAATTACACTGATTTATATTTTTAAAAACCTTTTATTGTTCATTGTTGAGAATAATAATAATATTCTTAGTTCACATGCAGGATAGAAAGGAGTGATTATTTTCAGAGGGCATTTAGTTTGAAATATTAAGAGAGATAAAATGTGCTAGTAAATAACATGTCAATCATTCTCAACAAGATGTAAATTAAATCTTATTGATTCAGTTTTTAAGTTCATACAATCTGGGAGAAGAAGATGATATTTTTCAATTATTATAATACTGGAAAATATGGTAACATGCAATCACTGTAATTTGCAAAATAAAAAATAAAAAAATCACTTACCCAGAATGTTTCATATTCTGAGGTTTATCCATTCGGACAGCAAGCTTGATTTTCAGGTCTTGATCAGGACAGTTTTTGGAAACAGCCATTTTGTGCCATTCAGATTGTTTGGGGCTATTTGGTGTCGGATGAAGAACAACCTGAAGACAAAGTTTTAACATGCAGAGATTTAGAGTGCATGTATGTGCAATCCATAGCAGATGCTATGGATATATATCTCTCAGAATTATTTTGCTCCCAGATAAGAGTTCCTACAATAGCATCATCATAAAAATGATGTGAATTTTCATTGTTGCCATATCCATCTAATGAGAGGTAAGGTAAATGAGATATGGGACTGTCACATCAGTCCAATGACAGGTAAAATAAATAAATGTGCTACTCCACCAAACAGCATTATACAGCTTTGCCACCTTCTCTTCTTTAACGTTTAAAGAACATTGCGAAGATTAGAGGTCTTTTTAGGATCTACAGTGTAATTCCGTGACTGGGCAGGGTGATTGCACCAAAAAAGTCTTGTGTGAAAGTAACCTTTTCTCAGCATTATGAATTCTGCTGCTACTTAAAAGAGGTTATATTGGTCCACTGTAAGCCTAATGGTTTATGGTTTGACTTTGAATGCATAAGGTGAGAATTAGACCTCTGTGTCATGGCATGTCAAGGAATATATGCATTTGTCATTTGGAGACAGTTGCATAGCTGTTGCATTTATACTTCTGCAAATGCTAACATTCCAGCTAGGGAGGCATTAGAAAACTTCTCAATAGGAAGTCGGGAAGCACAGAAAAGTTCCCAACAGGAAATTGGATCAAATGATCAGCATGCAGGATTTGCACCTCCACCCAACATATGGTTGAGATTTGGGAGGTGTGCGTGTTGACTCGTCTGCAACCATTTGCAATCTAGGCTTACCTGTCAACCCCTTCATAGCACAAGTATGCATTGTCACCTATGCACACTTCCGGACAAGTTTAAAACATGCTTAAGCCCAATTTACATCATGACTCAACATGACATGGGAACTAGGTTAATAATGATTTCAGCTGAAAACTGAGAAGTAGCACAAAAGAGAGAAGAATTCCAGTCTGTCATATCAAATTCCAGTGTGTGGTTTGGAAGGGCAGCATTCAAGAATCCATGCAGGGATCTACTCTGAAGTAACTCTACGTGTTGGTCCTGGTTCTTTGGGCCTCACAGCACCTCCCCCTTTTTACATGTATTGTGATGCAAGACCAACCCACTAATCTTAATCTGTGCCAATTTGTATATATGGCTTGTTCTTCAAATACTCTATAATACTCATTACTTATTTTATTGGGAGGTATAAAATGGAAGACATTCACAAAAGACAGAGTCTTGGAATTGAGAGTACTGCAATAAATTTTGGTTGGTCACAAGCATGCACAATAATTATAGTTTTAAAAAGCCATTGAACAAAGAACAAAGAACATTACCAATGAAGGAGAAATACATTAAACAATGTCTACAGAACTGTCATACTTTAATATATTAAACATGAAGAGAAGAAAAGCAATTGAGGTCAAATTCAAGTGGTGGAAGTTGATTTTATTGAATGAAATATAGTTAATGTAGCTAAATTATCATCTGTGCTGGAAATGAAAATACGAAGAAAAGTTTAAAGGATTAACCCATACATAAAATGATAGAAAGTTCAGAAGGTCAATATAAGAATGTGCATTTTGACCCAATATATTGTTAATATATTGAATCAGAAAAAAAGAGCTAAGTGAAGCACCAGCGCATGAGAGCTGCCTTCATTTTGCAGACTCCTACTTCTCCTATTTGCAGTTTCTCACCTGAGACCAGAATTTCTATTACTAAGCAAGGCAATTGTTCAGTGGATAATCTCAGATTTTATGATATATATTTTTTTACTATAGTTGTTAAGCAAACAACTGCAGTTGTAAAGTGAATCATGCAGTCATTAAGCAAATCCAGCTTCCCCTATTGATTTTGCTTGTTGGAACCCAGCTGGGAAAGTTGCAGATGGTAACCTCAATATGTGCTCATTGCCAAACAGCCCAATTTTGATCACATGACCATGGGGAGGCTGCAAACGGTCATGGGTGCAAGGACTGGTTGTAAGTTCCCTTTTTCCAGTGCCATTGTAACTTTGAATGGCCGCTAAACAAATGGCTGTAAGTTAAGGACTACTTGTAACTTCTTCCGTTTAATTATTTTGTATTTGTAGGCCATCCAGAATCTCTGGAAGTAGAATAATATGTAAGCTAAATTAAATAATAATTTAGAGAAACATTCCTTTCAGTTAGATTCTAACAGACCTTAAAAAGCAGAATTTTTTAAAAAAACTGGTCTACGCAGTTATAGAATTAAAAACCCTGCATCCATGCAGACAGTTCTCATTTCTCATCAGCGTATACAATAAAATTACTTCAAATTAGAGCTAGAACGTAATAATTTATACAAAAGATGGGGGGGGGGAGTAGGTGTTTTTAACTGAAGAACAATGAGTTATCTGGCACTCTGCAGTTAAGGTTATTAAAGTTAAATTTAAGCCTTATAGATAGATGCTTTTTGTGTCCCATGTAGCAGTAAGTGAAGAGCAGAGGAGGCTGAGTAGAGGCAAAGCAGAGCCCAAAGGGAATTTATTGGTAATTATATCTGTCACCAAGATAAATGCTGCTGAAGGCGCTATGGGAAAAAAAATGACATCGACATAGAGGAAAAAAGGAGAAATGCTCAGGAGCGTGATGTTATATAGCTAATATCACTGGGAACCTGTTACGTATTAAAAAAAAATGAAAGTTGGCATTATTATCAGCTTCAGCAGCTGGAGGAAGAAATGGACAGGCCACAGTTAATTCAACTGCAGCTGTGCTGCTAACCTGAATATGGTGAATTATCTACTGATCGGAGAGATGACAAATGCAATTCATTCCACAGGTCCAGAGTTATTCTGGCTACCTTGCCCTGCCTGAGGTAGATTGTTAACAGCCTCAGCAGCAATCCCATCTATGCTCTAAAATGAGATCAGCATTGATTTGCACTCATCTCTGGGAGATAAATTATTGGAATCCTCCCCTCTCCCCTCCTCCTTCCCCTCCTCCTCCTCCTAATGCCTTGGCTTGGCCAATGGAAGAAGACACTAATGCTTCTATTATTGTTAGGTGGGTTATTATTATGTTTAACCCACCTTTATTATTTATAAAGAACTTAATGTGGCGAATATACCTAATACTCTTCCCTCCTCCTATTTTCCCCACAACAAACCTGTGAGGTGGGTTGGGCTAAGAGCAGTGGTGGGATTCAGCCGGTTCGCACCAGTTCGGCAGAACCGGTAGCTAATTTTTTTGTCGCCCAGGCCCAGAATGGACTTCCGGAAGCGGCATCCACACAGAGAACCGGATGTTCACATATCTGAATCCCACCACTGGCTAAGAGAGAATGACTGGCCCAACCCAGCTGATTTTTCATACCTAAAGCAGGACTAGAACTCACCGTCTCCTGATTCCTAAGCCAGCACCTTAGCCACTAGAACTAAACTAGCTACGGGAGCGGGGGAGGGTCTTTCTCAGGATACACAATATAAGGGTCACCACTCAGCCACAATATTTTAACTTTAGTTAACCTTTTGCTAACTAAAGCAACATTAATGTCATATGTTAATTACATAGAATTGGTTTCGCAGCCTTCTCCTCCCCCCCCCTAAATCCCGTGTTCTTTCCAATAATTTAATTATGTTTATTTCAGGGAGGAGTTGTTACTGAGATGAGAAGTTCCTCGTTTCCCTACCCCTTTTAACAGTTATTTATTTTCCTCTCTGACTTCTTCGGAACTGTGTTTGAATTTTTTGGGACTGTGTCTCATCTGTCTGGGAAAAATATGCAATCCCTGTGGTTCTCTTTCATGCAAGATTCTTAGTCAGCCTTCTCCTTGAAATGCTTTACCAATGGGGAAATTGCAGAAATGTATTTCAGGCCCAACTTTCAGCCTCCACAGGGGTATTTTGTGTGTGTGTTTGTGTGTGTGTGTGTGTGCATATGTTCACTGTGTCTTCAAAATTGAAAATCAATATTTGAGTTTTTCAAAGACCTGTCCAACCTTTCTTTCCTTCTTCAAGAAAAGTTTCGGCAGCTGTAATTTTACCACAGCACATTTATTTATTAAATTTCCTGTATGTGTTGCCCATCTTACCAATAAAGGGACCCTGGATGGCTTACAGGTGATAAAAAGCTAAATGTGAAACAATTAAAATTAAGAAGAGTTTTGTAAGAATTAAAACCAAAAATAAGAGATGCAGTGTTGTCATTCTCATCATTGCATTATTTGCTGTGCTGTGGTCAACAGCTGTGCCTGCCCTTACCCGCCCAAGTTCTTTGTCTTCCAAAGCCAGGACACCGGTGCTCTCCGTAAACAGCTTCACCTTCACAGCTGGAAGGGCATGTGTTGTGGAAAAGTCACCCTGAGTTCCCCAGCTGTGAAAACAACCACAAGAAAGACATTAGGAAAAAAAAAGAAGAAGCAGCAGCAGCTTGCCACCTCAGCACTGTCACCTTGGAGGGGAAAAGGTTACCGCAAATGTCACCAACTGTCATATATAGAAAAAGAAAAAAGCATCAGGAGTGCCATTGTGCTAATTAATTAATGTGGTAACAAACCTGCAAGACAACAACTCAGCAATGTTGAAAAACTCCCTCTGGAAAGGCAAGATACTAACACAAAGCCAGTGGTAGCAAAAGGTATGCTTGCACTTGGGTTTATTTTGCAACTCAGTAAAAAGAAGGCTGATGAAAACATTGTTGTACCAAAAGTTTGTGTGTAAGTTGAAGGCCCATTATAGTCAGATAGTGATCACCATGATCCATAAAACTGGAGAAATACAAACGAATACAAATACTACCCATTTCCAATGTACAGGATTTTTATATTCTGGATTCATATCCTAGAATTAGAAAAAAAGCAATTTTCTCCATGTGTAGATTCCATTAATTGAATAGTTTGCTGCATTTCATTAAAGATTCAAAGCTTTATTTATATACAACATGGATTATTTTGGTGGTATAGCTAAGGGACTGTGGGGTCCTTGGTGATAGAATAGAATAGAACAGAACAGAATAGAATAGAATAGAATAGAATAGAATAGAATAGAATAGAATAGAATAGAATAGAATAGAATAGAATAGAATAGAATAGAATAGAATAGAATAGAATAGAATAGAGAGCTGGAAGGGACCTTGGAGGTCTTCTAGTCCAGTCCCCTGCTCAAGCAGGAGAACCTATATCATCTCAGACAAATGGTTGTCCAGTCACTTCTTAAAAAGTCTAGTGTTGGAGCATTCACAACTTCTGGAGGCAAGTTCTTCCACTGATTAATTGTTCTAACTCTCAGGAAATTTCTCCTTAGTTCTTGCTTCTCTCTTTGATTAGTTTCCATCCGTTGCTTCTTGTCCTGCCTTCAGGTGCTTTGGAGAATAGGTTGAGTCCCTCTTCTTTGTGGCAACCCCTGCTATCATGTCACCCCTCGTCCTTCTCTTCATTAAACTAGACATACCCAATTCCAGCAACCATTCCTTATATGTTTTAGCCTCCAGTCCCCTGATCATCTTTGTTGCTCTTCTCTGTACTCTTTCTAGAGTCTCAACATCTTTTTTTACATCGTGGTGACCAAAACTGGATGCAGTATTCCAAGTGTGGCCTTACCAAGGCATTGTAAAGTGGTATTAACACTTCATGTGATCTTGATTCTATCCCTCTGTTAATGCAGCCTAGCACTGTGTTGGCTTTTTTGGCAGCTGCAGCACACTGCTGGCTCTCTGAGCTTGTTTGTTTTCTTGCAGACTTTTCATTACCTATCTAGGTAACATCATCAATGCTAGAAGGGAGTAAAGTTTGATCTCTCTTTATATACTAATGGCTTGTCCTGTTGGTGGGAGTATTCTTGGAGGTTCTTTGATTGGGCTGTTGTTTACTGTTAGCTTGTTTGTCTGAGATGTTACCTGATTGGATAATGAAATGTCTGCAAGAAAACAACCAGTCTCGAAGAGCACCAATGTCCGAACAGTTCAAACCTGAGCTACAATATTTTCTTCTATCAGTAGTTAAGGGGGGCGTATGGGTAGAAGAAAGGAGGGATGATAGATATGAAGGTGACAAGTAATAGGGAGAAAGCAGAACTATTTAACTCATTTTTTGCATCTGTCTTTACACAAAGGGAAAAAACAGACCAACCTATCAAAAATAGTGCCATAAAAAACAGAATAGAAACACAAGTTAAGATAGGCAAGAAAATGGTAATTGAGCAAGACTAGACTAGACGAATTCAAATCACCAGGACCAGATGGATTACACCCCAGGGTTCTCAAGGAACTGGCAGATGTGATCTCAGAACCACTGAACTATATTTTTCAAAGATCCTGGAGCACTGGGGAACTACCAGAGGACTGGAAAAGAGCTGATGTAGTTCCCATCTTCAAAAAAGGAAAAAGAATGGACCCAGGAAATTACAGACCTATCAGCCTGACCTCAATACCTGGGAAGATTCTGGAAAAGATAATCAAACAACGAATCAGCGAACACCTAGAGGCAAACAAAATCACTATTAAAAGCCAACATGGGTTTGTCAAAAACAGATCATGCCAGACAAACCTTATTGCATTCTTTGACCAAGTGACAAAATTAGTGGGTCAGAGGAATGCTGTGGATATAATTTACTTGGACTTCAGTAAGGCATTTGATAAAGTAGATCACAACCTACTATTCGATAAGATAGAAAAATGTGGGTTAGACAGCATCACCACCGGATGGATTCGTAGCTGGCTGACTGGCCGTACTCAGCATGTGGTCCTCAATGGAACCGCATCTACATGGAGGGAAGTGTGCAGTGGGGTGCCTCAGGGCTCTGTTCTGGGCCCAGTGCTCTTCAACATCTTCATCAACGATTTGGACAAGGGGATAGATGGGTAACTCATCAAATTTGCGGATGACACCAAGCTGGCAGGAATGGCCAACACTCCAGAAGACAGGCTTAAGATACAGGAGGACCTGGACAGACTTGAACACTGGGCACTATCTAACAAAATGAAATTCAATGGTGAAAAAAGTAAGGTTCTACATTTAGGCAAGAAAAACCAAGTGTACAGGTATAGTATAGGTGGTACCTTGCTCAATAGTAGTAACTGTTAGAGGGATCTTGGAGTCCTAGTGGACAATCACTTAAATATGAGCCAGCACTGTGCTGCAGCTGCCAAAAAAGCCAACACAGTGCTGGGCTGCATTAACAGAGGGATAGAATCAAGATCACGTGAAGTATTAATACCACTTTACAATGCCTTGGTAAGGCCACACTTGGAATACTGCATCCAGTTTTGGTCACCACGATGTAAAAAAGATGTTGAGACTCTAGAAAGAGTGCAGAGAAGGGCAACAAAGATGATTAGGGGACTGGAGGCTAAAACATATAAGGAACGGTTGCTGGAATTGGGTATGTCTAGTTTAATGAAAAAGGACTAGGGGTGACATGATAGCAGTATTCCAATATCTCAGGGGTTGCCACAAAAAAGAGGGAGTCAAGCTATTCTCCAAGGCGCCTGAGGGCAGGACAAGAAGCAACGGATGGAAACTAGTCAAGGAGAGAAGCAACCTGGAACTGAGGAGAAACTTCCTGACAGTTAGAACAATTAATCAGTGGAACAACCTGCCTCCAGAAGCGGTGAATGCTCCAACACTGGAAGTTTTTAAGAAGAGACTGGACAGCCATTTGTCCGAAATGGTGTAGGGTTTCCTGCCTGAGCAGGGGGTTGGACTCGATGACCTCCAAGTTGCCTTCCAACTTTATTATTATTATTATTATTATTATATCACAACTGGGAACAATTATCTCCAGATCATTGAAATCAGTGCTCATTTACATAAACTGCCTTCTCGCTGTTCTGTTTTTGAAAAGAGGTGAACCTTAGCTCTAGAAGAGAACATTGGTTAATATTAATTTTTATTTACCACCCCAGTCTGCTGATTAGTGCTATCGTAATAATATACATCAACGTTTGCTTGATGTTTTTGATCTTTATATTGTATACTGCTTGGAGCCATTTAGGAGTAAAATGGCTAATAAACTGTAAGTAATGCAGATAATCTGACAAAATCAGATGAAAGAACAAACTCACACAAAACAAGGAGACAAAGATAGAAATGAAGAGTCTTTGGGAAAGTTCACAATCTGTAATTGATGACTGAGGGCTCATCACAGACCATTTCAGAATCTATCTCCTTAATTATGTCTAGCAGGCTGCAAAATAATTTGCTTTCATTTGTACTACTTTTCCTTAATATTCATAAAATATAAAATACAGAATATTTAAAGCACAAACAAAAGGAAAAGTAAAAATAGCAAATCAGCAACATTATTAAACCATCAGCAAGAGAGAAAGATAAAAAGGATGAATTAGCTTAAGAAGTAAAATGTCACAGCAGGAGCTTAAAAAGCCATGACTGATTAAAAAAATGCGGTGAAATAAGGATTTTGCCTTCCCCATAAACCTCAAAAAAGAGAAAACAATATGTGGATGGGAACATGGCTGAATAGTTGATTTGAGAGAACCCATTATTGATACTGGGACATAAAACCAGATCACTTTTTTAAAAAAAATAGTACTGTGATTATTGTTCCATGGTTTTTCTGCCCCTCATCATTTTTCCCTAGGAATTTTTAATAGCACTAGCAATAGCACTTAGACTTATGTACCTCTTCACAGTGTTTTATAGTCCTCTCTAAGCAGCATATTGCCACTAACAATTTGGGTCTTCATTTTACCGACCTTGGAAGGATGGAAGGCTGAGTCAACCTTGAGCTGGACAGGATCGAACTGCTCACAATCGGCAGAGTTAGCTTGCAGTAGTGCATTCTAATCACTGCACCACCAGAATAGTTTCTAAACTATTCTAAACTATTTGAGCTGTAAAATGGGAGAGCACATAAGATCCCAATTTAGAACTTTTTTTTTTTTGTAGAATAATTGAAACTGAATTTATTAAATCATAACAGACTCTTTTTTTAGCTTTGGAGAGAACACAAGGTACTTTTCATTACGGCTCTGATAGCTTTTCAATAGTCTTCACAGCTCATTTAATTTTGTTTCTCGAAATTTCAAGCTGTGTTACCACTTTTTTTTTTTTTAGTAAATGGCACATTTGTTCTTGTGAAGGTGGGGTTGTTCTCTCTTCTCCCCCACTTAATAAAACACACATAGGGCTTAATAAATTGTGAGAAAGTAGCCTTTGCACTGCCATTTTCAATAAAAAAAACAGTGCTAGATCAAAATGCAAGAAGTTCTATGTTGTCTGCTGCTATCTCTATATCCAAAATGTACCACTGAGGCACACCTCTGCATGAGTGGCAGCCTAGTTGCAAGGCCCTGTGGACAATGGGTGGTTCAACCGAATCAGACTCAACTGTGCTATAAATGAAAATGGAATTAAAGCTTGATGAACAAAAATACTTCCTGTCTACTAGCAGCAATTAAGCATCTGAAATCAAACAGATACTCCATGGAATGTCATCTGAACTCTGCCGGTAAGATTGATCCAAGAGTTTGCATTTGAAACATTTATTTCCATCCATAGGTTTTGGCAAAATACCTAGGAGGTGGAAGACATGCTTCTCTTTCTAACATTTTCACCGTTTAAAAAAAAAAAAATTACTTAACTTTCGGATTCAGACTGTCTTGTCATTCAACTCTTACTTTGTATTAAGCTCTTTGAACTCAGACCTGTGAGAAAGACATTTGAGATCTGGTGCTACAGTTCAAGAGCAGCCTTGATTTCCACAACACAATGCTCTTTTAACCCTTTCCTCATTCCCAGGACCAATCCTAGTGTAGTGCATAGTCTATGCTTAGTCCTTTTCTGTGATATGCAGAGACACAGAGCATATCAACAAGGGTAGATTGCACCATTCTAAACACAGGGTTGACTGCAGTTCCTGGAGGTAAGAAAAGACATTACAGTTCTTTGATTTAACTGCAGCCTATGATGAATGCAAATCTAATTTGTGTTTTCCTGCCGCAAGTTGAAAATAGTCCTTTTCTGATCTAAGGCCCCTTGAGCTGTTGTTTGATCTCTGAGCTTGGCGATTTGGCTGCGAATGTTTTGTCTCCATTCAGGGGGACATCTTTAGTGCACTTTGAATTGTGCTCGCCTGTCAGAGCACTGGTCTCCTGACTTGGATAGGGGGTTGGACTAGAAGACCTCCAGGGTCCCTTCCAGCCCTATGTTTCTATGGACAGATGCATAATGATTGTCCTGATTTATAAAAATTCAGAAGTTTAAATGTCAATCTCATCTGAATACAGCTGATTAAAGGTAGAGGAGCTTTATGGTAATACGGAGAGTTCAAAGAATTTGGAGGTAAGCATGTTTTGGATGCACTCAGAATAAACCAGCAATGAGGGAATTTGTCCCAATAAAATGGTCGTAATTAATAGCCCTAGCATGAGTACAGTAAAAATAGTCCTAATGAGCAGTAATCCAATAAAGCAAGCCAATCAAAATATAATAACTAAGGCACAAAGGCTTAAAACTGAAGTTCCTCTACTCATTGCAAAATTGGGCCTCTTCAGTCAGAAGCAGCATAATTCCATCTAAGTTTATTTTGGTATTTATGTTTGACAAGGAAAAAACTGCCTAAAAGTGAGAGGAAGTAGATGAACGTAGATTCATAGAAAGTGGATAGATGCATTTTGGCAGAATATTTACTAAAATTAGATCAAATAGATCAAGAAATCTCAAGTTGTGCAAATGTTGGTAGAAAGACAGAGGTAGTTTGTGGGCTGTTGTCAGAAATGAAAGTTTGTTGAAAGAAAAAAAGATGGCTGAACTGAAGAGCAGGCTTACACCCTCTTAATAAAAGAATAGAACAGAATAACAGAGTTGAACGGGACCTTGTAGGTCTCCCCTTACTCAAGCAGTGATGGCGAACCTTTTAGAGACCGAGTGCCCAAAAACTGCCCCTGCCCTTACCTTGCGCCCCCGCACCGCCCTGCTCCGCCCCGCTCCGCCCCCTGCTCTGCCCGTCCGCAGGGCCACCCACCGCCTCCACAGCCTGCCGATTGCCCAGGTGGCCCAGCAGCACCATGGCAGCTACACTCTCCGCTTACGCCCTGCAGCATCAACTGTGCGCAACAGGATGCGAGGGCAGAGTCTTGTCCCCGCTGCCTGGCTGCCATGTCCTTGGCTGTGCTGCTCCGTGCGGGTCACACTCGGGGTGACTCTGCTCCAGGGGGGCTGCTGATGAGGAAGGGGCCACGGTGGGAGGTGGGACTGAGGTGATGGCGCATGTGCCCACAGAGAGGTATCTGAGTGCCGCCTATGGCAAGTGTGCCATAGGTTCGCCAGCACTGCCCTATACCATCCCAGACAGGTGGCTGTCCAGTCTCTTCTTAAAAGCTCCAGTGATGGAGCACCCACAACTTCTGAAGGCAAGCCATTCCGCGAGTTAATTGTTTTCACTGTTAGGAAATTTCTCCTTAGTTCTAAGTTGCTTCTCTCCTTGATTACTTTCCATCCATTGTTTCTTGCCTTGCCTTCTGGTGCTTTGGAAAACAGGTTGTTGCAGCCCTTCAAATACTGGAAAGCTGCTATCATGTCACCCCCTAGTCCTTCTTTTCACTAGACTAGACAAATTCAATTCCTATAGCTGTTCTTCATATGTTTTAGCCTCCAGCCCACTTATCATATTTGTTGCTCTTTTCTGAACTCTTTCCAAAATTTCTACATCTTTTTTATAATATGCTGACCAAAACTGGATGTAGTATTCTAAGTGTGGTCTTATTAAAACTGTATAAAGCATTCTAATACTTCATGTGATAATGTGATCTTGATTCTATGCCTCTGTTAATGCAGCCTAGGATTGCTCTGACTTTTTTTGCTGCTGCTGCTCACTGCTGGCTCATATTTAAGTGATTGTCCACTAGGACTCCAAGAACCCTCTCACAGTTAAAATTATTGAGCCAGGTTTCCACCTAATCTGTACTTGTACATTTGATTTTGCTTGCCTAAGTATAAAACCTTACTTTTTTCTACATTGATTTTCATTTTGTTCGATAGGGCCCAGTGTTCAAGTCTGTTGCGATCCATCTGGATCTTGAGCCTATCTTCTGGGGTGTTGGCTATTCCTGCCAGTTTAGTGTTGTCTGCAAATTTGATGAGTTCCCCTTCTATTCCCTCATCTGAATCATTTATGAAGAAGTTGAAGAGTACTGGGCCTAAAATAGAACCTTGAGGTACCCCACTACTTACTTCCCTCCATGTGGATGTAGTTCCACTGAGGACTACACATTGAGTGTGATTTGTCAGCCAGTTACAAATCCATCTGGTGGTGATACTGTGTATCCCACATATTTTTAGCTTACCAAGAAGTAAGTTGTGGTCTACTTTGTCAAAAAAATATCTAAGTATATCCAAATATATTATATCCAAGTATGTTATATTCAAGTATGTCCATTGCAATGTATAAAAACAATGTATAAAGTGGTATCTGGTATGATAGAAGCAAATAATATAGAAATAAAGATTGAAAAATATGAAGAGTGAAATTAGTGTAAACTAGATTTGAGTGCAAAAGTTGGCTTGAAACTCAACATAAAGAAAACCAAGATCATGGCATCTGGCCCTCTCAATTCCTGGCAAATAGATGGGGAAGAAATGGAGGTAGTGACAGATTTTATCTTCTTGGACTCCAAGATCACCGCAGATGGGGACTGCAGCCAAGAAATTAGAAGACACTTGCTCCTGGGGAGGAAAGCTATGGCAAATCTAGACAGCATACTAAAAAGCAGAGACATCACCCTGCCAACAAAAGTATGTATAGTCAAGGCCATGGTTTTCCCAGTTGCAATGTATGGCTGTGAAAGTTGGACCATAAGAAAGTCCGAGTGCCAAAGAATTGAGGCCTTTGAACTATGGTGCTGGAAAAGACTTCTGCGAGTCTCCTGGACTGCAAGGCGATCAAACCGGTCAGTCCTAGAAGAGATCAACCCTGACTGCTCTTTAGAAGGCCAGATCCTGAAGTTGAAACTCAAATACTTTGGCCACCTAATGAGAAGGAAGGACTCACTGGAGAAGAGTCTAATGCTGGGAAAGATTGAGGGCAATAGAAGAAGGGGACGACAGAGAATGAGGTGGCTGGATGGAGTCACTGAAGCAGTAGGAGTGAGCTTAAATGGACTCCAGAAGATGGTAGAGGACAGGAAGGCCTGGAGGAACGTTGTCCATGGGGTCGCGATGGGTCGGACATGACTTCGCAACTAACAACAACAACAAGATTTGGCTGTATTTCATTTTCATTTTTTTTACATCATGTTGCAGTTTATTTGACTTACTATTTCTTATTGTTACGTTCTTATTCTTTTTTATATTTTATGTAATATTAGCATACAGAAACTAATTTTAGATTAACGTTATAGTATAAATATAGTAAAATTTTGGTTTAACTTTTCATTCATTGTTTACTCTCCCTAACAGGACTACTGTAATGTTTATTAAATTGGGATTCATCACTTACATTTATTTTATTGATGGATAAATTGATTGTATTACTTTTTCCTTTATATTTTGTTTTTATAATTTTTAATACTTGTGTCTGTTATTTGTCCTCTACAGTGTGTTAGGGTGAGTTATAAATCTCATTAAATAAATGAATAGATAAATAAAGGTTTTACACAAATGACACCTTCATGTGATGTATACTTCGATTTAATTAAAGTTATTAAAAAATTACAATTTACAGATAGCCCTTTCCCAAATAGTTTATTAAACTGAGGTTTTATTGTAAAAACATATTTTTTAACAAATAATGGTATTAAGTTAATAAGGGGGGAAAAATAGTTGGAGTTGTGGTTTGCAGTTCAGAGTCACAGGGCTTATAGTTTCTTTTGAATATACTGTAATATCTTTTCTTTTTCTTGCTGACATTTCAGTCTGCTCCCCAAAATCCATGTTCACTGAATAGCTTGGAAACAAGAACTTAGTGTGTGAAAAGTGTTTCTAAAAGGAATTAAGGAGAAGAAAAAAATGGCCCTATAATCTTGCGTTGTGCATTTTGATAGCATCTGCTTTGTATGACGCCTATTTCTGTGTACTATTAAAAGCCTTTTATTTGCTGAAGCATCCAGAGACCATATGTTATCAACAAATATTATTATCCAAATGCAAACAGTAATTTCCATTAGGTTTTCCTTATGAGAATCACACAAGTTACAAAGGGAATAAACCAAATGAGAGTAAATACATATAGTAAACCTTTGACAATGATGTGGTGATTAAAAATTCATACTTAATGACACTGTGAAATATTTCATTATATCATGACAATTTAGCAATGAGATTTAGGGCAGTTTTTATCTGAGGATGATGTAATTAGTTGTCATAGTAATATTCAGCATCAGGACATACTCTAATTCAGGGCCACCAAATTATTATTTACATTCATATTAAGTGCCCCGCTTCCACACACAAGATTTAACCTTACCATTTAATTAAAAATTACTGTAACCACAGAAAATACTTAAAGAGAAAAGCCTTGTTTAAAGAAGAATTAATAATGCAGCTGGATTCCTTCTTATTAAACATTATTATTATTATAATGTTTATTAAAACATTAACATAATTAATCACAAAGATTAATTTCCAAGCTCTCTTTTGTCAACCCCTGTCAGTGTGCTCTTCATATGTGATTTGTTTAAAGACTGCACTAAATCAGTGCATTAGGAATGGTTTCATGGATTTTATGAAAAATAATAAATCTTTGGGGGGAATTACTTTAAAATACAAAGTATTTTTGATTAATCAATTTGCATACTCACACATTTTTTAGTATTTGTAATGACCAATATTCAATCTGCACTAACAAATATATAATTAACTATACAGCTTCTGAAACTCTGGGAAAAAGGATTGACATTTACTGGTTTCTTTTATGATTTGACTAACAGATATTATTAAGAAAATCCCAATAACCCCAACAAGTCTGATCCTTACTTTATTCTTTTAGAGGTGATTGCACAGCCCTTTAAATCAGGGATTTCAACAACAACAACAACAACAACAACAACAACAACAACAACAACAACAACAACAACAACAACAACAACAACAACAACAACAACAACAACAACAACAACAATAATAATAATAATAATAATAATAATAATAATAATAATAATAATAATAATAATAATAATAATAATAATAATAATAATAATAAAGTTGGAAGGGACCTTGGAGGTCATCTAGCCCAACCCCCTGCTCAGGCAGGAAAGCCTATACCATTTCAGACAAATGGCTGTCCAGTCTCTTCTTAGAAACTTCCACTGTTGGAGCATTCACAGCTTCTGGAGGCAGGTTGTTCCACTGGTTAATTGTTCTAACTGTCAGGAAATTTCTCCTTAGTTCTAGGTTGCTTCTCTCTTTGGTTAGTTTCCACCCATTGCTTCTTGTCCTGCCTTCAGGTGCTTTGGAGAATAGCTTAATTCCCTCTTCTTTGTGGCAACCCCTGAGTTATTGGAACACTGCTATCATCTCACCCCTGATCCTTCTCTTCATTAAACTAGACATACCCAATTCCAGCAACCGTTCCTTATATGTTTTAGCCTCCAGTCCCCTAATCATCTTTGTTGCTCTTCTCTGTACTCTTTCTAGAGTCTCAACATCTTTTTTACATCGTGGTGACCAAAACTGATGCAGTATTCCAAGTGTGGCCTTGTAAAGTGGTATTAATACTTCATGTGATCTTGATTCTATCCCTAGGTTAATGCAGCCTAGCACTGTGTTGGCTTTTTTGGCAGCTGCAGCACACTGCTGGCTCCAAGATAACTCTCACAGTTGCTACTATTTAGCGAGGTACCACCTATACTATACCTGTGCATTTGGTTTTTCTTGCCTAAATGTAGAACCTTACTTTTTTCACCATTGAATTTCATTTTGTTAGATAGCACCCAATGTACAAGTTTGTCAACATCCTTCTGTATCTTAAGCCTATCTTCTGGAGTGTTGGCTATTCCTGCCAGCTTGGTATCGTCTGGAAATTTGATGGGTTCCCCATTTATCCCCTCATCCAAATCATTAATGAAGATGTTGAACAGCACTGAACCCAGAACAGAGCCCTGGGGCACCCCACTACACACTTCCATCCATGTAGATGCAGTTCCATTGAGGACCACATGCTAAGTACGGCCGGTCAGCCAGCTTTGAATCAATCTGGTGGTGATGCTGTCTAACCCACATTTTTCTATCTTATCAAGTAGTAAGTTGTGATCTACTTTATCAAATGCCTTACTGAAGTCCAAGTAAATTATATCCACAACATTCCTCTGATCCACTAATTTTGTCACTTGGTCAAAGAATGCAATAAGATTTGTCTGGCATGATCTGTTTTTGACAAACCCATGTTGGCTTTTAGTAGTGATTTTGTTTGCCTCTAGGTGTTCGCTAATTCGTTGTTTGATTATCTTTTCCAGAATCTTCCCAGGTATTGAGGTCAGGCTGATAGGTCTGTAATTTCCTGGATCCATTTTTTCCCCTTTTTTGAAGATGGGAACTACATCAGCTCCTTTCCAGTCCTCTGGTAGTTCCCCAGTGCTCCAGGATCTTTGAAAAATATAGTTCAGTGGTTCTGAGATCACATCTGCCAGTTCCTTGAGAACCCTGGGGTGTAGTCCATCTGGTCCTGGTGATTTGAACTCGTCTAGGCTGGACAGGTGCTCACTTACCATTTTCTTGCCTATCTTAACTTGTGTTTTTAATCTGTTTTTTATAGTACTGTTTTTGATAGGTTGGTCTGTCTTTTCCCTTTGTGTAAAGACAGATGCAAAAAACGAGTTAAATAGTTCTGCTTTCTCCCTGTTGCTTGTCACCTTCTTACCACTTTCTCCCACTAATGGACCAATCATTTCCTTAACCTTTTTCTTGTTTTTTTATAATGTTGAAAGAAGCTTTTTTTGTTATTTGATAAGTCTCTTTCAAATGTGTTGGAATACAATTACCATCTGGATTAGAGTTTTCAATATCTTTGACCTTGTTGGCTGGGTTTTACAGCCACTGGAATCCAACATCCGTAAGACTATGATTTCCTAATCACTGCTCTAAATAATAGGAGAAAGCAGCAGTAAGAGAAATATCTTGCTTTCTCCATCAATTTTTGTGGCCTGGCTTGATCAGCAATAGAAGTGGGGTGTGTGGAGTGGCCTATTTGGAGTCCACTTGGGGATTTCTTATTTCGGAAAGATAAAAATGTAGTTTTGATTTTAGTATTTGCAATAAGCTGTATGACATTTCTCTGTTATTTTAACTAAGCTCAGTGATGGTTTTTAACTGAATTCTTGGGCCATTTGATAATTGCATCATGCTTGGCATTAAAGCTTGTTTGCCTATTTAGGTAGCTTTTAATTGATTGTGTGCTGCTCAGGTATTTTGCTAATGTGCCATCCATTGTGTTTTAATTGCTTTCTTTCACATTTCACTTTTTTCAGGTTAATTTATTATTATTATTATTATTATTATTGTTAGTGGCTTGGATCATCATTCTTATTCTTTCATGGAAGGAATGGAAGGAATACTGGCCTTCATTACAGCGATTATATTTTCTTGGAAAAAATAATGGACAAGCCTGAAAAAGGGGCTAGTCTGAAAGAGGTTCATTGGGAGAAAGCATATGTATCTTTATAACTTTAGCTTACAAAGAAAAATTCAAAACAAAACCAAGAAAATGTTTATGCATCTTCTAATAACAATACTTACAATTGAACAGTATATGCAAATTTGCTTTGAAAAGACAACTCAATCTCATATTTTTCACCTGAGATGAAAGACGGTGCAATAAGTGATATTATTTGTACAGTAAAAGTTAAAGAACCAAACGGACAAAAATGAGTCTTCCAAAAAATAAATAAATCTAAAGAGGTGCTTTCTGAAATAAAGGACTGTCCTTTATCAAAGGGCACATAGTTACTGTAGCCTTTGGAGAACTCACTTCCAGCTTCACTGAATGGCAATGAACAGCTAGAGTGACACAAACAAAAAGAAAATGTATTGACAAGCGATTCCTAATGAAACATGCCATGTTGCTTTTCAGCTACTAGGTGGCACTAATAAGCTTTCAATTTGTTCTTCTCAGTGTTTAAACTAATCTCAAGTAGTTATGTGGTCCTCTTCTTTATGATTGGGATTGCTGCAGGAACATTCTGTGCAGCACTGACTTTAGAGCGCTGTTGATCATTTAAAATCTATTGGGAGTTTCAAGAAAATAACATGCTATGATTCAGAGTCGTTAGCTTGTTGCACTACTTCTGAATTCAGTCTTAATGCTTGTTTATTACATTTGAAAGGCACAGAACGTAAGATAGAAGGGTAATGCTGATTTGATTTGAAAAATATCTATGATTTATAATATGGCTTCTCTTTTATAAAATTACAAGTACTGATGATGATGTGATCTTTATATTAAATCACTGCAGCATGTTTAAACAGTGCCATTGATATTGGAACAAAAAGATAAATAAAAAGGTAAGTTCTTTAGAGAAATAGAGGTTAATGCTTTCCAGAATACAAAAATGTTAGAAGAGATTTTTCCAGCTTACTTGCTTTTCACAGATGACATCTATACTTATTTATATTTATATTATTAAGCATTTATAATTTAGCAAACACTTACTAAGTATTTTACTAGAGTACTTTATGGATTGCTTATTACAACCCAGTTAAAAAAGTTCCTAATTCAGTGTTAAAAATCAGAAAGTGACGGAATAATTTGCCAAATACTATTGACAATGTAGCTGAATCTCAGAAGAAAATGTTTAACGCTTCTAAGATTGGAAACTTATCCCTTGATATTAATCAGCCCTAAATGAGAAAAGATTGCCAAGCCAAGCAAATAAGTACATGTAAATTAAGTCCATGAGATTAAACAACCAGATAAGTATCATTCATTTTGTTACTCCTGAAGACTAAGATACATCAATCATTCCTCACAAAATAAGTTCTCTCCTTATCAGTTAAACTTTAGGTCTGCTTTCTTTCTTTGCTTTTTAGTATTTTGATCACATTTTTCATATGAATCGACAGGGCAACACAGCTTTAAAAACGGGGGGGGGGGGGCTAATACAATTTTTGATTGAATTATAGAATCCCGCTTTCCAGGTTAAAAAAATAATATGTTCATGTCATTCTGAACGACTCAGAAATCACTCTACTGGGTCCATATCTGAATTTTGCAATTTAAGAGGGATCTAGACAAATCGATCTGGGATTAAGGGAGGACAAGAAAGATAGTAACAATATAAAATCAAGCCTTGGAGGAAAGTTGGTTAGCCTGCCGAAGGGAAGCATGAACACATTCCTCAATTTCTTGGACAGAAGAAGGCAAATGCAGTCTTTGGAAATGGAGCACCAAGAAAATAATATGAATTATAATGACACCGGTGTTGATGAAAATATTACTAATATAATAGCAACTTTTTCTCTGCGGCACCGGGGGGCAGAATAAAATCTAGTGAGCTTTAGCAATATGAAGATAGATTTAGAGCAGACATGTCAAACACAAGGCCCGGGGGCCGGATGCGGCCCGCGAAGTGGTTTCATGTGGCCCGTGAAGCCATCCTGGAAACAGTGAGGGAACGGCCCCTGCTGCCTTGGTCCTGGCCCAGGCCAGCCGGGAGCCAATGTACAATTTTGTGGTGGCCATCTATGCTGAAATGCATTCAGTCTTAGCTCCACAAGGCCGTCTGGAAACAGCGAGGAACCAGCCCCTGCCGTGTTGGTCCCGCCCCCTGGGTGCATGCTGGGGAGGCTCCTCCAGTGGACCATGCTTTGGCACTTGCCCTGGTCCCACCCCCTCCTGCCAGAAACCCTCAGATCTGTCCCACTCCTGCCCAGGCCCCCACAGGCCCCCTTGACACGAACGATGTAGAGCTGGCCATGCCCACCCAGTAGGCCGCACCCACTCCATCCACGCCCACCCAGTAGGCCGCACCCACCATGGCCGCACCCATCCGCCCCCCCCGAGGGCAACCGCAATGCTGATGCGGCCCTCAATGAAATTGAGTTTGACACCCCTGATTTAGAGGAAGGAGAACATTACAAAAAGGGGGAGCAGTTGTTTGGCAACTGAACAGCAAAGCAAATCTAAATGGAGATTTTTAAGCAAAGGCTGCCAGGCCTTGAGATGTTGACTTGAAATGTTCTACTTTGGAACCTTTTGCATACAAAAGAAAAGACGAGAAAAGGTAACATACAACACTGCTATTCAACCCAGTTATTTGGGGGCAATAAAACTGTGGGTTGGAAGTAGAACTGTTATCCCTACTTTTCCTTTAGGGTTAGCTACCTGGGGAATTCTGGTTCTACTTTTTTTGACCTCCAGGGCAAGAAAGCAAGGCTGAGATTTAGAAATGAAGTTTAGAAATGAAGAACAGAAGTCATCCTTTGAATCCTGCATATCCAGTATGAAGAAGAAGAGAGCATGGTTATATGGTTTGGGATGATGAGTGAATCCTTTCACTTGTTCCAAGAACAAGTTGGGCAAGGAAGTCTTTTATCAGCCTTGCCGTGTGATTCTATAGAAGCGGCTTGCCAGGTACAAGTACAAAAGTACAGTCAGTCCCTGTCCAGTTGCCAAAAAGTACATTATGAAACATGCACTGCCTCCAAAAATGCCAGCAACAATACCTGTGAAACATCAGGACACCAGGAAAATACAGACCAAGTTATACAGCCTGAAAGGCCTTTGCTGCTTGATTGACTGTGGTTGTGAAAGCCTATACTGCTATATTAAATTCAGAGGTCTTGAAGGATTTTTGACCTACAGACAGGGATTGTGTTAAGACTTGCATTATTGAATGGTTTGAAATAGTTAAAGGAGGGCACTTTTAAATGCAGGGTGCATGAGTCTACTTCATATACTGCATAAGATTTGCTTATTTTTTCATTGTTACTTCCCTTTCCTCTTCCCCTGGCTTCAGTGGTGGGATTCAAATATGTGAACAACTGGTTCTCTGTGTGGATCCCACTTCTGGAAGTCCATTCTGGGCCTGGGCAACTAAAAATTAGCTACCAATTCTGCTGAACTGGTGCAAACTGGCTGAATCCCACCACTGCCTGGCTTATATTCTTTCCCTTTCATGTGCTATGAAGGAATAAATCTAGTGGAGCAAGTTATTAGGAACCTAAGGGAAGACCCTAAAGGGAAGGGAAGACCCTAAGGGAAGAGCCTAAGGGAAGACCCTAAGGGAAGACCCTAAAGGGAAGGGAAGACCCTAAGGGAAGATCCTAAGGGAAGACCCTAAGGGAAGACTCTAAAGTGAAGCAAAAAAAAAATCTATATAATAAGCAAAAGCTAATGTAATTGGATTTATTTATTTTTTTGCTCTAAAGCTCAAACAAAAAAAATAATCCAGATAATAAAGAACATGTCTCCTGAAGTGGAAGCAGTATTTGACATTGTGGAAATAGTTTTTCCCTAAGCCCAAATCAAGAACTGTAGATTGTCCTCGACTTCTGACTACAATTGAAATGAGAACATCTGTTACTAAGCAAGGTGGATGTTAAGGGACAGCCAATTTTATGACCTTTTTTAGTACGGTTAAATGAATTACCCTGGTTGTTAAGTGAATCATGTGGTTCTTAAATGAATCCAACTTCCCCCATTGATTTTGTTTGTCAGAAACCAGCTGGGAAAGTCACAAATAGAGATCAGGAGACCCCGAGACACTGCAACGGTCAGAAATACGTGCCAATTGCCAAGTGCCCAAATTTTGATTATGTGACTACAGGGCTGTTGTAGGTGTGAGGACTGGTCTTAAGTCACTTTTTTCAGTGCTGTCGTAACTTTGAACAGTGGCTAGACAAATGGCTGTAAGTCGAGGACTACCTGTATATCCTGAACAGCACTAACGTATTAATTTCAAAATTAATAATCACAACAATTATGAAAAAGGAAAGAAAAAGAAAGGAGTTGCCTAAAAGTTCGGTTATAGATAGAACAATTCTACCTACTTTGACTAGAGAAATCCTTTGACCAGATGATTAATTGTTCTGACTGTCGGGAAGTTTCTCCTTAGTTCTAGGTTGCTTCTCTCCTTGATTAGTTTCCATCCGTTGCTTCTTGTCCTGCCTTCAGGTGCTTTGGAGGATACTTTGACCCCCTCTTCTTTGTGGCAACCCCTGAGATATTGGAACACTGCTATCATGTCACCCCTCGTCCTTCTCTTCATTAAAGTAGACATACCCAGTTCCAGCAAGCATTCTTTATATGCTCCAAACAAAGCATGGGAGGTAATAGGGCTTAGCTGCATTTCAGAATCAAAATTCTTATGAAACATTCTACTTCCAATTCCCAAAGAAATCTCTATATTCTCTCTGGAAGATATGAAATGAATGGCGTGCTAATCAATCACGCCAGTCTCCCTTTGAAGCTTCTAGCCTTGATCTGCCTTTTTCAGCCTGTCTGTTGCTCACAAAGAGACCTTCTGAGTAACAGGAGAGACCCCACTATCATGCTTTTTCATTCTGCAGAAACCCAGATGTTTTATGATACTTTGAATTCCCAGGCAGATGGAGCACTTAAAGATTGAAAAGAGGATGCATAGCAGGGGGAAGGGGACCCAGATGTACGATAATCCTAGATTGTATTAGATGGCACACTGTGCCTTTTGCACACTCCAAGGTGAATTTGGGAAAGCAGGACTTGCAATAAATCTCACACACACACACACACACACACACACAAATTATACAAACTCCTGAGCCTCCTGAATATTTAATGAATAAAATGTGTCCAGAGACTTAACCATGAAACACATCATGCCAGATTAGGGATGGACCAAATTACCGTATTAGATTTCATTCCATTGTTTATAAATGGACGTTTGGCTCAAATGTATGAAACTGAATGGAAATCTGTACGGATTATCATATTCTTATCTCCTTATATATACAATTGTATATGAATTATTGTAATATATGCATTTTTTCCTATTCTATCATCTCTTGTCTATTTATTTTTCACCAATATTTACTTTCTCTCTGTATATTTAATTAGAAGACTACATAACCAAAATTTTAAGAGTCCAAATATTAAAAGAATAATTGATTTTCATTGCAGATGGAAGACTGAATTAGAAAGTTCACCTTAAAATGTGATCCAATTGAATCTCTTTCCTCCTATTTCTCATAACAATACCAGATAAATTTAACTGATTTGGGAGCAGAGGACAATTTTATCTGAAACCTGATTTGTAGAATTCAGTTAAAGCAAAATGTCTTTACACAACATACAATTACTGAATCTATTAAACTGGCATATTTGAACATTTCCCATTCAAATAATTAACTAAAATCCTGCCAAGAATACAAATGACTTAATTTTACATTTAAAACCAAATCAGGAATATTGTACAATAATATATCAGACAAACTGAATGTCAGCACAAAAACGCTGAACCTTTCTTGTTGCAAGACATATGGATCCATAGCTGGCTGACCGGCAGTACTCAGCATGTGGTCCTCAATGGAACCACATCTACATGGAGGGAAGTGTGTAGTGGGGTGCCCCAGGGCTCTGTTCTGGGCCCAGTGCTCTTCAACATCTTCATCAACGATTTGGATGAGGGGATAGATGGGGAACTCATCAAATTTTCAGATGACACCAAACTGGCAGGAATAGCCAACACTCCAGAAGACAGGCTTAAGATACAGAAGGATCTGGACAGACTTGAACACTGGGCACTATCTAACAAAATGAAATTCAATGAGGAAAAAAGCAAGGTTCTACATTTAGGCAAGAAAAACCAAATGTACAGGTATAGTATAGGGGGTACCTTGCTCAAATGTACAGGTATAGTATAGGGAGTATCTTGCTCAATAGTAGTAACTGTGAGAGGGACCTTGGAGTCCTAGTGGACAATCATTTAAATATGAGCCAGCAGTGTGCTGCAGCTGCCAAAAAAGCCAACACAGTGCTAGGCTGCATTAACAGAGGGATAGAATCAAGATCACGTGAAGTATTAATACCACTTTACAATGCCTTGGTAAGGCACACTTGGAATACTGCATCCAGTTTGGTCACCGCGATGTAAAAAAGATGTCGAGACTCTAGAAAGAGTACAGAGAAGAGCAACAAAGATGATTAGGGGACTGGAGGCTAAAGCATATAAGGAACGGTTGCTGGAATTGGGTATGTCTAGTTTAATGAAGAGAAGGATGAGGGGGGACATGATAGCAGTGTTCCAATATCTCAGGGGCTGCCACAAAGAAGAGAGAGTCAAGCTATTTTTCAAAGCGCCTGAAGGCAGGACAAGAAGCAACGGATAGAAACTAATCAAGGAGAGAAGCAACCTAGAACTAAGGAGAAACTTCCTGATAGTTAGAACAATTAACCAGTGGAATAACCTGCCTCCAGAAGCGGTGAATGCTCCAACACTGGAAGTTTTTAAGAAGAGACTGGACAGCCATTTGTCCGAAATGGTATAGGGTTTCCTGCCTGAGCAGGGGTTTGGACTAGATGACCTCCAAGGGTACTACTACTACTACTACTACTACTACTACTACTATTATTATTATTATTATTATTATTATTATTATTATTATTATTATTATTATTATTATTATTATTATTATTATTATTATTATTATTATTATTATTGTTGTTGTTGTTGTTGTTGTTGTTGCTGTTGTTGCTGTTGTTGCTGTTGTTGTTGTTGCTGTTGTTGCTGTTGTTGTTGTTACTGAATTATTTTTTCCTCAGAATTGACTTTAATAGAATAGGGACTCATGGTCAGCCTTATATTTCACATATTTTCACATTTCAGTGGGGCAGGTTATTCACCGCTTCTGGAGGCAGGTTATTCCACTGAGCTGCCCTACTAACTCATGCCTAGACAGATTATTGGTGTGCAGGAAAAATTATAACTGGGATTTATCTGAAGACTCCAAAATTATTCTTTACTCCATTATGTTAATGTGTGGGGGTGAAGAGCAGCAAAATCTGACACTGAAATAGAAGAAAATGACTAGACTAGAACCAATACTTATTGTGTTTATGGCAAACTGGATTGGCTGTAAGATTTAAGCAGGATAGTAGTTATTTATAGCCACAGTTAAACATCTAACTGTTGCTGCTGTAATCTTAGGATTTTCATCTGCAAGTAAAATTTTACATACTCAGATGTATTGCTTTCTTGTTTAGATTTTAAAATAGGCCAGATAACTTCTTGCCAAAGACTCTTATAACATTCACAATACAATACAATCCTTTTTTCTTTTTAAATGTTTAACTGTGGTTATAAAACCAAGGTTTTTAGTAACATATCAGTAGGATGGGGTTTTAAGTGTATTATGTAGTATTTATTAAACATTTTACTTGTTAAATTGTTACATCTAATGCAATCCAAGTTTAGATTGCATTGGTAGCTTGTTTTTGGCCTTTTGGCTATAAATAAAATTGACCGAAGTTTGGAGTAGTTATTTCTAGACCAAAATAGTTACAGCACACTTAAGATGGATGTGCACATTTTGTTAAGCCATACAATAAGCATGTTTAGGTGTGGTATGGTATTCTGAATGAACTCGCTCACTGAGCTTTATAAATCCTGCTTTATAGCTTAATAAATTGTAGGAGGCCGGCAAGTCTGGTTTATAAACATGGTTTATAGCTTATCCTGTTTTGTGAATCAGCCACTGTGATTTATTCAGCAATCTATCAGTTAAATAAACTAGGCTTAGCCTGATGTGTGAACCCAGCTCAATCACTCTACTTTCTTTCATAATGAAAAGATGGCAGTTTGTGATTTGTTCATTCAGAATTAAGAGTTTGTAGGATATATTTTTAGCATGATAGTCAAAATTGTGTAAATATCTCTTTAGTCACTTGCCCCTTAGACAAACGTATTTAAAAAAAATGAGTTCAGTGATCTTGATTTTATATTTTCTTTTTTTGACAGAACTGCAAGTGACACGCCAGTTTTCCCTTGTTTTCCCCATGATTAATGTTTTTTTTAAAAAATAAAAGGTAATTAATGATCTTATCTAAATGGGTTAGATATTATGGTGGTTGGTTAATTGATATGCTAAGAGAAACCAAATAAATTTCGTTATAGTTACTCCAGGGTATGAATCCAGCCAAGGGTGCCGCTCTTCACTTATTCCAATGTATTTCCACCAACAAAGTTGTAGTGAGTGAATTGGGCAGCCATATAATTTTTCTTAATAAATAATGAATAAATATGTCCAGTGGATATCTGGGTCTGGCACCAGTTGACATCCCCAGGGAAGCAATAGTGGGGTGGCTGTGGTCATCTGAGTTGCCTAGTGCAGAGGTCTCCAACCTTTTGAGCACCAGGGACCGGTTCCGTGGAGAGAGGTTTTTCCTCAGACCAGAGGGGCTGCGGCTTCATGTACTGCCTGCATCCCATGGATGGGGCTTTGCTTGTTTGTGTGGACCAGTTTCTGGCATGCTGCGGCCCAGTGCCAGTCCACGGACCAGAGGTTGGGGACCCCTGGCCTAGTGGACATTCAAGGGCCTTGCTCCTTGGATATGCCAGCTAGCTATCTGGAATAAAGGAGGAAATGTGATGGTGGTGAAGATGGACACTTACGTTGGTTTGGATGCCTCAGCCTGGTCAGTCTGTAGTTTTTCTCCTCCTTCTACTTCCATAGTGCAATATACAATCCGGTTGGGTGCTAAGGATTTGAGACCCTGAACTTCCATGATGACAACCTAAAGGAGAGAGAGAGAGAGAGGGGGAGGGGGAGGGAGGGAGACGGGGGGGGAAGAGGGAGAGATAAAGAGGCTGTGACTCTTGGGAATGTTCTTTATTCAGGAATCAATTCCAGAATTAAGCACAAGTTATAGTGCTTTGAGGAAAGCATCTAAAAATCTACCATGTAGGAGTACAAGGGTAAATTGGAAGGTTGTGGGATTTGTTATTGTTGTTTGAAATTAGAATCCTCACATTAACCAAAAACATTGGGAAGAGCAACAGGCAACCGCTTCCCCTTTAAGAGCCTGATAGGCTCCTTATCCCACTGGAATATTAACTTTATTTAATTACATATTTAATTAATTTAAACATTTTCCTTAAAAAGCAAGAACAGACAAGAGCTGACCTCCAGCATTGTCTTAAGACTCTGACTTCCCCTGCTACAGCTCTTCATCATGTAGCCCAAGTATAACACCCGCTTGCTATCCATGAGACCCTAGCTTCAATCTCCAGCATCTCTATGAAAGCATGGAAAAACTCCTGCCTGAAAGCCAGGATTCAGTGGGAAACAACCTGTCAATTAAGAACTTGAGAATCTAACTTATCAGCCTGTGAAAAGCCCTTCCTGTGGTTCTTGTGAGTTCCTCAGTGTCTCTACACTTGGTATTACTCCCTGAATATATTCCCAGACCATGCTATGCATCTACTATTTTTCATATTAAAAATCCATGCAGTGGTTAAATATGGTGGTAGCTTGGTTCATAGTTTACAGATGGACCAAGGATAAGTTAGCTGTCTGTATTCCTTACATCCCAAATGAAAAGAGCAATTGCCAAAAATATAAAACGTTGGGATTCCATTTTAAGTTCTGATTGCCAAGACATTGATCACTGAGCTGCTGTTACCCAAATTTAGAACAGTTATTTTACAACACCCTTCTATTTATTTGACAAAAACTAGATGTTACCTCCAGGGAGAAAGATAGCACAACATCTGATTTGGAGAGCTGGTTTTCGTTCTCTTCTCCCATGTCAATGATGGAAGTGTTGTGGCTGCGTTTTAGTTTTTGTAACTTGAACTCGGAGCCCCCTTTGGACACTGGCATGCTTTCCAGGTTTGCCATGAGTAAATTGACTGAGGACTTCAACTCTTCAATGTACATGTTTTCCATTTCTTTGGACACAAATTTAGGAAATTTACGCTCCTGTGATGGAAAGTAGAAAAAAAAAGAGAGTATATGATTGACAGGATTGCATATATTTATACATACTGAATTCAGTTCTCCAATAGGTATTTGTAGTGGCAATGCAGAAGACTAATGTTTATTGTGAGGAGTTTAGTTACTTGTCTTGATTTCTCCTTCATATTAAGAAAAGTCTAGAAGTTGAGAGCTCATTCTGAGCTGACCTGCTTGTTTTTTAATTCTTGTTTACTGAATAAAGAAGAAGGAGGAAATTTTCATGTAGCTTCAAAGCTGTGAAAGTCTTGATTCCCATCCCAGAGTCAAGTGCCACCCGGTCAAGACCAGGTCTTCAGTCTCATGACCATAGCAGAACCATGTGGTCATGGTGCCACCTTTTGATAAAAAAAACCTTGGGCTGTTGTTTTGGGGAACTTCAGCACCTACTGCTGGGTACTGTGGAAATTGGCTACCCTTGGGGTACCTCTGTTGTTGCTATTATTACAGATCCTGACATCCTGTAAGAGATATGAGTATTATCTTGCTTGGTATATTTGCTTTTTAAAAATTGTTTGCCTGAGCTAATCATAAAGCTTAAAATTCCTTTATTCACTGACATGCTTAATGTGTTTGGATCCAAAAATCGCTTGGGCCATCCGATCACTGTCCTGACACTTGGCAAAGCAGCATTAAACCTAAAATGCAGAGCTTCCGGTTTGCCATCGGCGCCTTCAGATGCATGGAGGCGAACTCCATCTTCAGCGTCCGATTTCATCCCACTGGGGGATCCTGGAAAGGGTCAAAAGTCATCTTGTAGGGGCGATGAGTGAGGAGGGATCCCTGCTTGATCGCGGGAGGGCAGCAGCCCTTCCGCTTGATCCGGGGCAGCTCTCCAAACCGGTGGGGGAAAGACCAGCCATAGCAATATGGCTCGTCATTAAGCTGCTGACAGCCGAAGTCAAAATTACTACCTAGCACCTTTAAAGCAACGCGGATGAAACTGGGTGAGACCTGATCTTCTCTTTAAGACTCTAAATATCTTTCCTGAAAAAGCTGCCCTAAGTATTTTTCCCCCTGTGAGGAGAGAGGGAAGGGAATTCCTGCCCCACCCTCTAAGAACAGCGGTGATTGACTACCCAGGGGAAACAAAGCAATTATAAAAACAACTTTAATCTAATTGGATGCATATACTTTTGAAATTTAGGAACTAAAAAAATTACCTAAAATTTTTTCTTATTCCTATTTCTACTGGATACGCTGATTTTTATCTAAAGAAAAGAAATAAACTTTGAAAAACTATTATAAAAACAGGGGACTTAAAAGGTTTTAAATGGCATCGGTGACATCTTGTGGCGAAGTTTGGTATTACAACTTGTTATTGCCTAAAAGAGACTTGGCTTGAAGCCCAGACTACAGATAAAACTCTTTTGACCTTGAATACCACCTGTGAGAAACACAGCTGTAAAGAGAACTTCTGGGTGGCATAACTGGCCTGCTTGAACTATGAATATAAACCTTTACTGACTTTCAGAGTTATATGTGGGGAATCGCCTTCCTATCTCTTTATTTGAGGAACATTGGTTATTATATGAGATGATGAAATATCTTGGACTATAAAATCTTACTTGACAAACGACTTCTACTATAAAGACTACCTATAAACACGTGAAATAAAAGTCCCATACCTAGTTATAAAATTATTTTTAACGTCTGATTTTAAAGTCCTCAACTTAACACATTATTAAGAGAATATGGATAAAGACCAGGAAAAGATCCTTTCCATGTTGAAAGGAATACATGAAACCATTCTTTCAGCTTGTGACAAAATAAGACCTAACATAAAAGAATAAGATGCCAGCTTGGATACACAAACCCAAAATTTGACTACAACCAAAGAACTAACAACGCAGAAGATAACAGAAGAAGTGGAACAATCAAATACTAAGACAGAGGACTCAATTGACCAACAAATACAGTTAATGGAAAATCCAGAAAAGGAATTGACAACATTGAAAATGGAAAAGACTTTCTATATAAATCAGAAGAAATTTGAAAAAGAAGAACAGATTGAATGGAAGATAAATATATCAGGACAATCATGGGGAATTGGAATAATAAGGAGATGATTTAATGAATACAAATGGGCTAGCCCTTCCAAAAAAATGGCAACTAAATGGTCTCTCTTATTTCAAATAATATATATAATAATAGAGGGAGATCTATTTGATGATCTAAAAGCACTGACATGGAAGGCAAGTTAGCAAAGGAAGAAAGCCAGAATAAGGCTGAAGAAAATTGGGGGTTTGATTTATTAGAGGGGATTTCATATTATAATTAGAAGGTTAAAGGGAGAAGTTGAGATAAGAGGAATTTTGGTCATTAAATTTAAAATATTTGGAAACTAGTTGAAAATAAGGATTCTATTTGTTTAATATTTAAAAATTAGACCCCCTCCCAAAAAATATTATAAATATGTTTGATTTATTGATTAACCCAGACAATATATATAATGGTTTTGATTTATTAAAGGGGATACTGTATTATTAATTAGATGATTTAATATGGCGGGAAATAGATAACTTTTAGGAAATAGAACAAGACTATATTCAAATAGATAAGATGTATATTTTGAATATTAGATTCTGTTATGAATTGAGATAAGGAAAACTTTGGTTACCTAAAGCTTGGAAATTATAAATATCAAATGTTAAATTTGAATATTGATGGGAAACTAAAAATTGGGAAAAAATCAATAACAGAACATTGATTGTCTATAAAGATTGAGTGTAAAAGTAATTAAGATACGTATAAGCTAAAAAATTATTGATAAATGTAATAATGATGTTTTTACTTAGTTGATATAATAAGAACTGTATTAGCTTAAATATGAGATAGTAGATATTAAGGGAAAAAGAGAGGAAATATTTAATGTTGTAACTTGAAATTCGTACTAAAGATTTTTGTATGTTATTGAACTATTGATTAACCCAGCCACCACGTTGCTTTTTAAATACTTAAATGTAAAATTGGAAAATTAATAAAATATTATTTAAAAAACAACCTAAAATGCAATAGCAAAAATAAATCAAAAGCCAGCTCTTCCAGACATTGCATAAAGGAAGTTCTTAAAGTAAGATCTATGAATGTTAAGGACCATTTTATAAGATAGTTCTAAGTATCTAGCCAAAGCAGGGATATTCACAGAGTGGGCGGCAGCTGTGTCAATGTATTCAAAATCCTGCTGATTTTTTTGTGTGTGCTGTGCTGCAACGTCAGTCCCACTATCATGGTTACCATCTTGACTTTGTAACACATTCTGTGCACATTCCTGAACCAGAGGATGAACCAGAATGTTATGTTAGCAAGATGGATTCCAAGTTGTACATTAGGGATATTACTGCAAAATTGCTCTCCATATAAAACCATCTGTACCGATGGCCACACACATTACTGGGGAAATATTTCAGCAAATATTTCAACCTGTGATTTGCAGCTAGAGTCCACCAACACTTTTTGCTACATGTGTAGATGAGGTCACAGGGAGCTTATGATTTTAGGTAGGAAGTTTTAAAGTATAGGTGCCTCACCCCCACCTCCAAAGTCATACTCTACGCTTCATACGTTCAACTTTAGTAAATACAGTAGCCCTTGACTTATGATATTATGATGGACTCCCAGAAGGTATTTATGACCTGGTTCTGAAGTTCTGATGTCTGGACTCTCCATCGTCCCATGGTTGCATTTCAGGCGCTCAGAAAACAGCCCACTTTTACCGCTGTTTGCAGCATCAATAAGGCTGAGATTTATATTTTTGCTGAAAACAAGTGTTTACTTTGAGTTTTCAGCAAAAATGCCCCAAAGCAAATAATGGGTTTAGTTAATGACTATGGCATTGGTTAACAACCATCACATTCATTTAATGATTACCACATGTGATGACCTGTTTTACGACTATCACGACTTAGGACTGTAATTGGCAGGCTCCATTATGGTCAGAAGTCAAGGATTACCTATAGGAGCAAGTGGAGTGAACTACATGCTGTGATCTCAAGGCATGGAGGAATAGGTAGAAGTTGGTTATAGGTAAGACTAGAACTTCAAAAGATTCAAAAGCAATTAAAATCCTTAGAAAGTGGGTCAGTATTGGTCCATGCATAGGGGTGAGACAGATGGATGCAGGATGGATTTGTTACAAAATAAAACCAGCAATTTAAAATATTACTAGTTAATACTGAAAGAATTGCACAAAGAACAGTAATAATTTGTTGTGATGAAGCTCTTAATTCAAAGAAACAAAAAAAATGCAGACTGTGTTATACTGTATATTCTGATAGATTCTATATACCCTTTCCTTAACACTATTTAACTGAATGGTAGGGCCTGGTAGTTCCCAAAGCTACTGGGTTGCATTATCTAAAGTGAAAGGTCCCAGAGTTCAAATCCAGAAGAAGGTCTGAACCCCATGGTATAAGATCTACCAACTCTACCATTCATATCTGATGTTACCCAATAATGATGAAACTGGTCATGTAAAGTTTCCTGATGATCAGTGAAAACAAAAGCTTTAGCCATTTACTTGAAGAAGTGGGAACTTCATCTCCCAAAATTCCCCTCAAGAAGTCCACACAGCTTCAAGCTGCCCAGGTTGAGGAGCACTGCTCTAAAAATACAAGCCAGAAGAGATGTGGGATCTGGTCTGATCTCTGATATTTGCCTGAGGCAACTGCTGCATGTACATGTAAGTTTGCATTGGATCCCCCTTGCACGAAAAATCTCTCCTATTGTCTCTTGGATAGGGAAGTTCTTCTAATGTGCACCCAATTCATGGAGAACATGGAGAGGAGAAGCGTTTGTTTTTTTAAGGCACAGAAGCGTTCTGCTTAGTTTTGCAGTGTTCCAGGAAAGAGTTTGAATATTTAAGTAGCTGCAGAAAGAAGACAGACCTTGATATTGAGTCTGCCCTTAAGCCAGCAGGTTTGACATGAGTATTACAAGACAATGAGCACAAGGATCAAAGTAGTCAAATCTTGCCCAGAAAGAAAACAAGCAAGAACATCAAATAAGGCTGAAATCCCAGACATCACACATAGCTGCATTGAATAGGATGCTGCATCAAGGAACTGCATAGTTTCTTTACCTCATTTGGTCCTTTATTGCAACTGTGCGATAAAAGCCCTTTTGTACAATAATATTCATGAAGAGCTATAAAACACCAAGGAATCATACAAAGCCAATGTAAGAACTGCCACCTCACACTCGCCTTACTATTTTGCTTCAGTGCCAGTCTGCCATAAACTACGGAAGGGGGAGGGGAGGTAAAACCAAATGGGAGGGGGGGAGGAGGACTCTGCTGCTGTCTGTGCCAGCTAGAGACATGAATTCAAGGACAACAGCCTGCGAAGAAATGTAGCCTCATCCCAAGGGTGATCATTCCAACAACATATGTAGTTTGAATATGATTCAGACAACCGAGGACAACGGGGAGGACGTTCCTGGAAGGGGGGGAATCAGGCTGGGGGATTTGGCGTGAGAACTTTAGATCTGGCTTTGCCATATTGTACTTCACTTAATAATAACAACAACAATAATAATAAAGTTGGAAGGGACCTTGGAGGTCATCTAGTCCAACCCCCTGCTCAGGCAGGAAACCCTATACCATTTCAGACAAATGGCTGTCCAGTCTCTTCTTAAAAACTTCCAGTGTTGGAGCATTCACCGCTTCTGGAGGCAGGTTGTTCCACTGGTTAATTGTTCTAAGTGTCAGGAAGTTTCTCCTTAGTTCTAGGTTGCTTCTCTCCTTGATTAGTTTCCATCCGTTGCTTCTTGTCCGGCCTTCAGGCGCTTTGGAGAATAGCTTGACTCCCTCTTCTTTGTGGCAGCCCCTGAGATATTGGAACACTGCTATCATGTCCCCCCTCGTCCTTCTCTTTGTTAAACTAGACATACTTGACCTTTAGTAAAATATATCTTTCTCATAAATTGGAGCCAAGGATCGTTCTTGCCTAAGGTTCAAGTCGAGGCAGACATTAAGCCAGATCGAAGGCCTGACCAACTCTCCCACCAAGAAACAGGCTGCATCTTTGCTGAGCAGTATCTCGTTTTACATCCTCTCAATCATCAGCTGATGATTGAGAGACAGCATTTAAAAAGGTTATTCTTGGGGAATTATGTGTGCTGCACCCCACTTTTGCTACAGGCACAACTCATTTCATTGCCTCCCATCTTGAAGAATAGACTTCGAGAGAAAAAAGATGACTGGTTCTGTTCAAGACAGGCTACAGGTAGTCCTTGACGTACAACCACAAGTGAGCCCCAAATTTCTCTTGCTAAGCGAGACACTTGTTGAGTGAGTTTTGCCCCATTTCACATCCTTTCTTGTCACAGTCATTAAGTGAATCACGGCACTTGCTAGGCTAGTAGCACGGTTGTTAAGTGAATCTGGCTTCCCCATTGACTTTGCTTGTCAGAAGGGGATCACGTGACCCCGGGAAGCTGCAACCGTCATAAATATGAACCAGTTGCCAAGCATCTGAATTTTGATCACATGACCCTGGGGATGCTAAAATGGTTGCTAAGTATGAAAAACGGTCATAAGTCCCTTTTTCCAGTGCTGTTGTAACTTCAAACAATTCTAAATGACTGGTTGTAGGTCAAGGATGACCTGTATTTTTTAAAAAACAACTTTTGAACATCTTTGTGGCCAAATCTCTTAGCCCAAGAGTTTAAGAATCTTTAACTGAAATCATTCCCACCAGTAATTCTACTCACCTCTCACTCCATAACACTTTGCTATGTTATGTCTCATTTTACATCCTCTCTACTTTTCAACACGAGGTATAAAACCTCTTTCTACTGATCAGTCTTTAACAGGGGTCCTCAAACGTGGCCACTTTAAGACTTGTGGACTTCAACTCCCAGAATTCCCCAGCCAGCCTGGCTGGGGAATTCTGGGAGTTGAAGTCCACAAGTCTTACAGTGGCTAAGTTTGAGGACCCCTGGTCTTTAACTTATGGAAATGTGCCCAGGGCCAGAAAATTAAATGCTTCCTCCAAGCAAATTTTTGGTGTAATGAATGGGCAAGTACATAGCCAAATGTCTCCGCTGGGGCACTTTGAGAAAGAGTTAGGTTTTGACAGGAAGGCTGCGGAACAGATTCCTCATTAAAAGGTTATTTAGAAAATGAGGAACAGTCCAACCATTCCACACTTTTAATGACTGATATAAATTCATGATCTCCTGCATAATGTGCAAGAGAAGGAAATGTAGTAAGCTCACGGGAGAAAACATTTATTTATCCTTAGGTTTCTTACAACAGATTGTAAGTAAGTATACCAGATGCAGGCTGATTGGCCACTAAATGGCATCAACGTATACAGAAATTCTCATTCTTTGCTACTCACCAGTGTTCTGACCTTTTGCCATCCAGACATAATGTATCTACTTATCGGATCATATAATTTACATATTTTATAACCTCCCTTATCTGTTGGGGTCTTCTTGCCCAAGCAACACCAACCTTGACTGTGTGAACTCTTATTGTTAAGAAGTAATCTAATTTAAAGGCCTTTCTTACTTGGATGGCACCTTATTACTGCTGAAAAGAATAGATTGGCTGCAGCTGCCAAAAAAGCCGATGCAGCCAAGGCTGCATCAACAGAGGGTTAGAATCAAGATCACATGAAGTTCTAGTAATGCTTTAAAAAGCCTTAGTAAGACCACACTTGGAATATTGCATCCAGTTTTGGTCACCATGATATATAAAAGATGCTGAGACTCTAGAAAGAGTAAAGAGATGAGCAACAAAGATGATTACGGGACTGGAGGCTAAAACATATAAAGAACAATTGCAAGAATTGGGCATGTCTGATTTAATGAAAAAAAGGACTAGGGGTGACATGGTTAGCAGTGTTCCAATATCTAAGGGAATAGATGTCAACCTATTCTCCAAAGCACTTAAAGGCAGGACAAGAAATAATGGATGGAAACTAATCAAGGAGAGAACCAACCTAGAACTAAGGAAAAATTTCCCGACAGTGAGAAAAAATAATCAGTGAAATGGCTTGCCTTCAGAAGTTGTGGGTGCTGCAACACTGGAGGTTTTTAAGAAGAGATTGGACAACTATTTGTCCAGAATGGTACAGGGTCTCCTGCTTGTGCAGGGGGTTGGACTAGAAGACCTCCAAGGTCCCTTCCAACTCTGTTATTCTTGAAAGATTTATTATTAATGTGTAAAATAAATATATGAGCTGTGCTGTGTTAATTTTTACATCTACTTTGGTCTTTTCTGAAGTGCCTGCTGTTACAATCTTGGAGGTCTTCTAGATCCAACTCCCTGCTCAGGCAGGAAACCCTAAACCGTTTCAGACAAATGGCTGTCCAATCTTTTCTTAAAAGCTTCCAGTGTTGGAGCATTCACAACTTCTGGAGGCAGGTTGTTCCACTGATTAATTGTTCTACAAAGATTCACTTGGATATCTTGGGAGTGTTTTGCTAAAATAAATGTTTCCCCAACAAAACAGCATATTTAAAGACCCCCCCCCTCAAATAGGAGACATAAACATTGAAGCTATTATCCCCTCTCCTTCGGGGAGTGATGGCTTAGTTTGGCTGGACACTTATATCTGTGCTACTTGAAGATGAACTGAAAGGTCTGGAACTGGTAATTGATACAACTGCATGGGCTGTCAGGTACAGTAAAAGATCTGTGTGTCAAGACAACACAATATCCGTTAAGACACAGACTCAGAAGAACAACTGGAGGTACTGAATGTTTGGCAAATTCTACATCTCAGTCCTCAGCTATTTTGATATTCACAATTTACAATACGCAATCTAACCTGCTAAGGTACCTCATCATGCTTGATGTAATTAGGCCCTCATATTTTTTTCCCCTATTTCTCATCCTCCTTAGTTCAACTGGATCCATGAACCACTGTATGCTCCTTCTGTATCTGCCATTTTCTCAGGGTCATGTTTGGTCTTTGTGTGGGGGATATCTCTAGCTTTCGTACTGCAACTCCCATAGTTCTCAAAAAGCACCACTTAAAACAGGAAAGCCGGCAGCCCAGGTCCAAGATCCAAGTGTCATGCGACAGGGTGAGCTCCCATCCTCGCCCCGGCTCCTGACAACCTAGCACAGTGGTGGCGAACCTATGGCACGCATGCCAGAGGCAGCATTCAGAGCTCTCTTTGTGGGCACGTACACCATCGCCCCAGCCCCGCCTCCCCCCATGACCCCCTCTTCACCAACAGCCCCCCCGGAGGAGGGTCGCCCCCGAGCATGGCCCATGCGGAGCAGTGCAGCCAAGGACATGGCAGCCGGGCAGCAGGGACATGACTCCCCCTTGCACCATGTCGCGCGCAGTTGATACTGCAGGGTGCAGGTGGAAGGTGTGGCTGCCATAGTGCTGCTGGGCCACCTGGGTGATCTGCGGCAGGCTGTAGAGGCAGTGGGTGGTCCTGCAGGTGGGGGCGGAGCAGGGGCGGAGTGGGCAGGGGCAGGGGCTGAGCGGGAGCGGGTGGGGGTGGCGGGGAGGGGCTGGTTTTTGGGCACTCGGTCTCTGAAAGATTTGCCATCACTGACCTAGCAGTTCGAAAGCATGCAAATGGCTAGAAATGGCTCTTCTATGCCAAACCAAATAAATATTCTACTGTATTCCAATGGTTTCCTTCTCTCACACAAACCAGCCAAGAATGTAACACCCTGCTCCTTTGATATGTTAAGAAATAAATACTGTAAGCATGTGATGTTTAGCACCATTTCTGTTTTAATCTGCAATTTTCAATTTCTTTTTCAAATGCCATTATATTACATTTTGGTTCCATTTATGTCTCACTCTTTTTTTTACAGCAACCTAAGGCTTTTATGAAACTCTCTCATCATTTGAGTCACACAACAATGCACCTGGTGACTAGTCTAAGAACACCAATATAAACAAATAATACCCCCCTCCCCAAATTTAAATCAGGACCCAGTATAACATAGTGCACCTCCCAAGGGGTGAAAGTGGCTGGCACTAGAATTAATTATTTAAATTATATTCCATCTTTCCTATGGGAGACCTGCATGGCTTTCCTGGAGATCTCCCTTAATTTTATCCCTATGAGATGGCTGAGAGAACCCTAGTATTCTGGATCTTCTCAAGCCCCTGTTAATGCCTAAACCAGTATACAGAGAGTCCTTGACTTACAACTGTCACTTAGCAACTGTTTGAAGTTTGAATCTGCCCCACCAAAAGGCCACGCCCCCCATGATATGATTTCGGGAGCTTAACTATGGCTCTCATTTACGGCTGTTTGCCACGTCCCACAGTCATGTGACCACAATTTCCTTTTTTGTTGAAAGCCACTGTTTACTTTCAGTTTTCAGCATAACACCCCATAGCAAGCAGTGGTTTTGCTTAATGACTGCAGTGTTCACTTAATGACTGTTGACAAAAAGGTTGTAAAATTGGGTTGGTCACATAGTCGATTCACTTTACGACTGTTACAATTTACGGTCATAATCATCAAGTTCTGTGACAGTCATATGTCGAGGACTACCTGAACATCACTGGCTCTTTTATATCACTGAAACCACGCAACATGGTTTTCAAACTTATTTGCCTTTAAAATCTCTAGTTCCTTAAATATCTCAGCAATTATTTATTTATACATGCGTACAATTTATAGGCCATCCAATTTTCAATAATTTAGGGCAGCTTACAATTTTAATCCTTTTAAAAATTATAGGAGATGAAAAAGAAATTGGGAGCAGGTAAAAAATATCTATCCATCAGGGGCTCAACCTTCGCTCTGCCCCAGAACCTGGGAGAACAGCCAGATCTTCATAACATCTGGAACCTTATTAGGGTGGATGGAAGCCATATGAATCTCTGGAGGATCTCATTCCAGAAGGCAGATCCCATAACGGAGAACGTGTGCTTCTCTGACAGAAAGTGTCAACATACAAATACACAGGCAGCTTTTGATAAACATTGCCACTGCCTGAGCCATAAAAAAGGGAGGGGACTCAAACCCAGTAAGCAGCCTTCCCTTCCTCTCTTACCTTGGCAATCTGGTCTGCCATTTGGAGACGACCGTCAAGTTCCCGCCTAATTTGTGCTGCTTGCTCGTCAGGATTGTCCAGCTGCAGAAAATGAGAACAAAATCATTAGCAGCCATTCAGCAACAGTAAAGGGACAAACATGTCATTAACGAAAAATCAATATTTTAACCTCCTCTGCTTCTTATCATATTAGTATTTCCTTTGAAAAAAGCGGATGATGTGAATCAAGGATAATATGTAGGCTACCTTTCAACTATTCATATAGTAATGATGATAATATGTAAAATATGCAAAAAAAAAAAAAAGGAAAACTAGTTTGGCATAGTGGCTAAGGTGCTGGCCTGGAGATCAGAAGACCATGAGCTCCACTTTAGGAATGAAAGCTGGCTGGGTGGATTTGGGTCAATCATTCTATGTCTCAGCCCAACCCACCTCACACAGGGTTGTTGTTGTAGGAAAAAAAGAAGGAAAGAATATTAGGTATGTGTGCTGCCTTGAGTTACTTATAAAGTCATAAAGATGGAATAAAAATCAATCAATCAAACAAACAAACAAACAAACTTTGTTTCTTTGTTATTTTACCTGACAGCACATATTTTCCTTTACAAGTGGCCCTTGAATGCTTAGTAACCATTCATAATTATGACAGCCCCCTCCCCCAAAAAGCGTACTTATAACCCAGATTTGAATTTCTGTTAGCTGCCTTCTCCACGTGATCATGTTTGGCAACCAGCCTGCATTTATAGCTATTTGCAACATACTGTGGTCACATGACTGAGACTTACAATTTTTTTTTTTTGCCAGAAACTGCCATTTACTGCTGCTCATTGTGGACAATGGGTTTGCTTAATGACTGCAACATTCACTTAATGACCACTGCGAAAAAAGTTGCAAAATTGGGAGCAGTCTCATTATGATCCGCTTAATAAATGACACAAGTTACGACTCAATTATGTTCGTAAGTTGAGGACTATCTATATTGTCTTATTGTAACTTTCAAATAGCAACAGTAAATTCTCTTTTTAATACTTAACCTCTGAAGAGGGATATTTAATGGTATCCACTATTCTAAAACTCTTCTTTCCCAAACTCCAATCTATGACACCTCCTTGGTTTTGCTCACAGGAGAATTTTACACCTATGACTATACACTGAACTCCTAAAAAGCATCTACATGCAGACCTAAGATCTGCTCGGTCTAAGCAACATATAAACCACATTGAGTCATGTCCAGGAATTATATCCATTCTAGGTAACATGGATGTACCACTACCAGAAAAAAATATGTCTGTAATCATATTAATCATATTAATCAGACTCTATTGAAAGATACAAATTGACCCTTCGCCAAGATTTTGTTCATCTAAAACACATGAGGGCAAGCTGTTCAGTCTTTTTCATCTGTCAGAAAGGAGGGCAATTATCATTTAGGCCTTTGTTTTTCTTCTCCAGGCAAAAAGGGGAAAAAAATCAATCGAGTTTGCAAAGTTCACAAAGACCTTTACTCAATAAGAACAGATGTACTGCAGTGTCTATATTTTGTTTGGGATCGGTGTATGTCTTGCTCTGACAAAGAAACAAAGCTGAAAATACTCTTAGGGCAAGTCTGAATTTTTTGCTTGCACATTAAAGGCACAGTTCCATGATTCGCTTACGGAATCGACAAGATCAGTATATAGGTATATACAGAGATGGGATTCAGCCGGTTCGCACCAGTTCGGCAGAACCGGTAGCTAATTTTTTTGTCGCCCAGGCCCAGAATGGACTTCCGGAAGCGGAATCCACACAGAGAACCGGTTGTTCACATATTTGAATCCCACCACTGGGAGTGGGTAAGAGAGTGCGTAAGTGGTTTATTCTTTTATGAACTGGCTTATCTCCAACTTGGTTTATTAGCAGGGCAGGGAGGATAGAAAGAGATAGGATATTATTGCTTTGACACTTTCATAGAATACAGTACAGATAATTGAACAAACTTTGTTGCATTACATTCTTGATTAAATTATCTTTCCATTGATATATAATTTTATTGTACTACTCCAAAAAAAGGTGGTGTTATTAGCCATCAAACCTCAAAAATACACTTTTCCCAAAAGGTTTCCACAATTTTGGCCACTACTGTAACAACCGCCTTGCTCAGAATGGAAATTCTGGACCCAGTTGAAGTTATAAGTCAAGGACCACCTGTAAAGACGCTCAGTATAAGTTCCTGCATAATACAGAAGCTGGTAAAATGCTGCCGTTTACCGCATACTTTCAATTTTTAAAAACATGTTAGCATCAGGGCTGATGGGTTCACAACTTTGTAGCCTACCAGATGAATTTGCGAAAAATGTATCATTCTTTTTTAGCACCAAGTATTACAATACATTTCTATCCAAATGATACATACATCTCTTGGCCAAGCATTGATGTTCTGGGTCTAAAATTATTTAGCTGCCCCATTGTAGGGAGCCCAGCTTCCCCCCCCCTTCTAAAAGCTGATCTTTAAAGCTTGAGTCTAATTCACCTGTCATATTTTTTTCCAGCAGTCTTCTACAACTAGCCTTTATCGTTCAATAATGCAGACTACTTTAAGTGCAAATGCACTAGCGGATTGAATGCTTGGTATTCTAATATTACATTGTTAAAGCATGTATTTCTGAAGGTAGCAGAACACTTTGTTAGCAAGTGACCTTTTGTAAACATTGTGAATATTGTAAATAAATATTAATTGCTTTAGAAGCATCCTGAGCATGTTGCCCGTATGCTGCACGTAGCTACTAGTTGGTGGGATGCAGGCAAAGGTGCACTGATTTACAAGAAGGTCTCTCCATTAGAGACCCTATCGTGCATAGAATAACATAAGTAGATGTCAGCCCTTCAAGGTAGCCCAGACGGAAAACCCAACCATGAGTACTGATACTACCCTTATTGTAAGACTATAGTAACAGATTCTTGCATTTTCCTCCTCTTTGCCTTTACTTTTTGGAGAATTAGAGAGGGCTTTTTCTGTGATGCTTTCTCCATCCCCATTCCTGCTGTGGGCTGAGATATCTCTAATCTGACTGTTGCCCTGGCTGTGACTCTTCCTCCTGTCTCCCAAGGTTATTGTCACAGCCTGTTACAGTAGGCTTGGGGCAACACTGGGCTTTGGTTGTACTTGTGGCATACTAGCCAAAACATGCTAAAACTGACTGGTAATGTCCTTATGTAGAAACATAGAAAACTGACAGCAGAAAAAGACCCAGTGGTCCATCAAGTCTGCCCTTTGAGTTTTTTGTTCGTTTTCCTTTTAATTAATTGTTTGTTTTATTTGTTTTGTTTTATTTTTTATTTTTTTTGTCAGATGATAGACATGTGTTCATCCCAAGCGTGTTTAAACTCAGCTGCTGACGATTGACCCACTTCCTCTGCTGGAAGTTGGTTCCAAGATTCCACCACTCTTTCTGTGAAGTGATACTTTCTAATATTTCTTTTGAATTTCCCTCCTGTCCTTACTTTGAAAAGAGAACGCTTGAGGTGTCACAGTGCAGCCTAGACTGCATTTATCTTATTAAAAGAAAAGTTATGTGAAAATCTTGATGGATTGCATCCTATGCCCTGGGCTACTCAGCCCTTTAAAGAATGACTTGGTTGGGTCAGTTGAGGAAACACTTCAAAGGTTTCTGCATGCCACAAAGCTGGGAGATGTTAATACTTTAAATAAAAGGGAGGAGATTCAAAAAGAACAAGATAGGCTTGAGCAGTGGGTGGAAGTGAATAGGATGGAATTTGATAGGGAGAAATGCCAGGATAGGGAAAATGCAGGACACAAGAAGAAGATGGGGGAGGCCTGCCTTGGCAGTAGAATACATGGAAGGGATTTGGGTGTCCTTGTGAACCACAAACTAAGCATGTGCCAGCAGTGTGATGCAGCTGCTAAGAATGCAAAAGCTATCTTGGGATGCATTAACCATAGCATAGAGTCCAGATCACAGGAAGTAATTGTTCCACTTGATTCTGCTCATTTGGAATATTGTGTACAAAACAGTTTAAAAAAAAGACAATTATAAATTGAAGCAGGTGCAGAAGAGAATTACCAAGGTGGTGAACCATCTATGAAGAACAGTTTGTATATTTTTAGCCTACTTTAAAAAAAATGACTGAGAGGAGATGTAGCAATCTCCAAATATCTGAAGGGTTTTCACAGAGAAGAAGGATTCTCTGTTGGTCCAAGTTCAAGCAAAACATCACAAGAGGAATTTTCTGGCAATAGAAGTGATGGGTTTATCTTTTGCTAAAGGTCTTCAGACAGAGCCTGGATGCTCATTAGACAGGGATGCTCTCATAGAATAGGTGTTGAACAGATGGTTGGAAGAGATGACCTTTAATGACCCTTCCAATTCTATGTTTCTATGACCTAGACCAGGGGTAGGCAACCTTGTCTCTTTTATGATTCATGGACTTCAACTCCCAGAATTCCTGAGCCAGCCTTGCTGAGGGAAAAGGGAGAGGTTTCCAAGCTGAGCCATGCTGGCTCAGGAATTCTGGGAGTTGAAGTCCACGAATCATAAAAGAGCCAAGGTTGCCTACCCCTGACCTAGACAATATGGGCTGTAGAAGTCAATATTATGATAATAATCTGGGCATATGGAAGATTGTGAGATGGAATGCAAGAAGAGTATATGGTAAATACCATAATGAAATGAAAAAAAGAAAAAATAGATACATTGTGCATTTGTGAGAGTAAGAAAAGAGAGAACACAATAGAATACATGTAAACTATTTTGAGCTATTTTATCTATTTATCTACATAGATTTAATCAACACCTAGCTCCAGATTACTGTGGGCGCTTTACATAATATAATATTTACATAATAAAAGACCAGAACAATTAAAGATACTTGCATGGAAGTGAATGCATATATAACATACCCACTGAGAAAACAACCACAAACAAATACTGTCTTAAGTAACACACAAACACATATAAATGTCTGTCTGTCTGTCTGTCTGTCTGTCTGTCTGTCTGTCTATCTATCTATCTGTTGCTGATGTCATCCATTTATGTTTGAAAATAAAACTCCACAGATGGGTGATACTGTAGTGACAAGTTGTGTTTCAGTGAATTATGATAATGGAAGATCCACTTCTCAGTTCCGAGGAAAACTTTGAACTGTTCTGAATAAATGCAATCTAGGGGAAATTATACTAATATGTGATGTGAATAAATGACTGGGAAAAAGATTGGAGTACAGAAAAACATTTGGGCTATTTGGCTACCCATTAATGAATGACAACAAAGATAGTTGAGAATTTGTTTAGGAAAATAACCATTTGTTCAAATATACTGTATAGCAGGGGTCCCCAACGTCCGGTCCATGGACCAGTACCGGGCCACAGCATGCCAGCAACCAGGCCACACAAACAACCAAAGCCCCAACTGCGGGATGCAGGCAGCATACAAAACCACGCCCCTTCCAGTCCACGGAAAAACCTCTCTCCATGTAACCGGTCCCTGGTGCCCAAAAGGATGGGGACCTCTGCTGTATAGTTTAGGGATACATTTATTCATAAGTACCCATGGGTCAGGAATAAACTAAAAAAAACATTGTTGATTTATTTATGATGAAAAACCGAAAGCATTAGTGAAAGAGGCATGAGTGACGAGAGGTTCTGAACATGGTACTAACCATTATTTGGGATAGGCAAGGGTAGATCTTGAGAAAAATAGACATGGAAGAAAAGAAGTGAAAGTAGAAAGTAGAAAGTCTGCAGAAAGAGAAAATAAGAGGAAGTACAGTATAGATGAGGGACAGGAATGTGTACAAGTAGTATAGGTAGTTCTCGACTATTGTATCTGTTGCAAGGCAATTGTTAAGTGAGATCTGTCCCATTTCATGCCCTTTTAAGTCCCAAGTTGTTAAGCAAATCACTGGAGTCGTTAAGTGGATCATGGATCATTAAGCAAATCTGGTCATTAACTCTGCATGTCAGAAACTGGCTGATGGTAACAAATAGTGATCACATGACCCAGGGACAGTGCAGCTGTCATAAATACAGTACATGCCAGTTGCTAAGCGTCCGAATTTTGATCATGTGACCACGGGGATGCTGCCATGGTCATAAGTGTGAAAGAAATGGTCACTTTTTTCAGTGTCCTTCTAACTTTGAATGGTCACTAAAGAAATGGTTGTACAGTAAGTCGAGGACCACTTGTGTTTATGTAGAAGAAAATGCACCACTGTTGCTTGAAAACCTGAATTATCCCAGGGACTATTAGATTACATGAGGCAGTGAGAAATTTGGATCTGAAAATAAATGAATGAAGGACCAAAATAATAGTGCATTGAAAGGGAAAATGGAACAAATTACAAGTTATATATATATAAATAGCAGAAGAAGAAGAAGAAGAAGAAGAAGAAGAAGAAGAAGAAGAAGAAGAAGGAGGAGGAGGAGGAGGAGGAGGAGGAGGAGGAGGAGGAGGAGAGGAGTAGGAGGAGAAGAAGAAGAAGAAGAAGAAGGAGAAGAAAGAGAAGAGAGAAGAAGAAGAAGGAGGAGGAGAGGAGGAGGAGGAGGGAGGAGGAGGAGGCAGGAGGAGGAGGAGGAGAGAAGGAGGAGGAGGAGAAGAAGAAGAAGAAGAAAGAGAAGAAGAAGAAAGAAGAGAAGAAGAAGAAGAAGAAGAAGAGAAGAAGAAGAAGAAGAGAAGAAGAAGAAGAAGAAGAAGAAGAAGAAGAAGAAGAAGAAGAAGAAGAAGAAGAAGAAGAAGAAGAAGAAGAAGAAGAAGAAGAAGAAGAAGAAGAAGAAGAAGAAGAAGAAGAAGAAGAAGAAGAAGAAGAAGAAGAAGAAGAAGAAGCAGTAGTTTGGAATGAGAGCAGAATGCTTACTGCAAATGGGAAAGTAAAAGATGTGCCAGTGCTGGTAAAAGGTAATGGTACCGTATGTAAATATTTGTCCAAGCAAGCAAAAATGGCTGTGTATCAGACAGTGTTTATTCCAGCTGTGTTGCATAGACTTGACAGTTGAGTATAAACTCTGTGGGGCTTCTCTTGAAGACTATCAGGAAGCATCTTGTGCCCCCCCCTCCAGTGAGGTTTGCTCCAACCCTTCTGATCTTCCATAAGAGCCTAAAGACCAGCCTTTGCCAGCTGGCTTGGGGCCCCAAAGGAGGAATTTCTTGTTGGGAGTGGCTGATGGTTAATATCATATCCCACCTCCCTTGCTCATCCTACTCTCTTCATCTCCATCTTTTAGCTATTGCATTTTGTATTTTTATTCTTTTGTATTATTTTACTTATATAGTTTCATTTTTTAAAATATTGTAAACTGCCCCAAATTACCCTGTGGTAAGATGGTTGCTGATAAATTGGATGGATGGATGGATGGATGGATGGATGGATGGATGGATGGATGGATGGATGGATGGATGGATGGATAGATAGATAGATAGATAGATAGATAGATAGATAGATAGATAGATAGATAGATAGATAGATAGATAGATAGATAGATAGATAGATAGATAGATAGATAGATAGATAGATAGATAGATAGATAGATAGATAAATTTAAATAAGGTGGAGAAATCTCAGGTCATTTCTTTTATATGCTATCATTTGATAAAATCTTGGAGGTGCACCTTCTCTTTAGCTGCCCTGGGCCTTTGGAATCGCCTCCCACAGGAGATTTGAAAGGTCCCTAATCAGTGGTGGGATTCAGCCAGTTCGCACCAGTTCGACAGAACCGGTAGCTAATTTTCTGTTGCCCAGGTCCAGAATGGTCTTCTGGAAGCGGCATCCACACAGAGAACAGGTTGTTCACATATTTGAATCCCACCACTGTCCCTAATGCTTTAGCCTTCTGGAAGGCTCAGAACTCAAGAACTGGACTAGGATGGAGTTGAGTCAGAGATCAATAGTATGGTTGGTCTGGTGCCCGGTAGAAAGATTTTGTTCTGTTTTTATCTTGTTCTTTTTTATTAAAAAGAGCTCCCTAGGGTTTATGAGCCGCTTAGAATCACCGGGTGAGCAAGACAAACAGATCAGTTCTTTTAATAAAACAAACAAACAAACAAAAATAGCAGTGCCCAGGGAATGTGTTTGGAAAAAGAAGAATATGTTGTATTGCACTAAATTAATTAATCTCATCCCTGAAGGTTTTGTGCAGAAGGATATATGCCTATGGTGGGAAGTCTGGAATCCTAAGTAAGTGAGCTAGGAGCTTCTCAACCATTATAATCTATAAAGCATAGTTAAATATTATATATGAACAGGGCAGTTATGACTTGTTTGTTTATGACTAAAATAAATGGTTAGAGAAGGTTTCCTTCTCTCCCAGGCTGATCATCAACTTGATTTTTAGTTTCTCTATTTAATTCTTCCAATTTTAATTGTATTGTAGTATTTGTTTTTACTTTTTAGCATATCATAAGCCACCCAGAGTCACCGTATCATAAATAAATAAATGTAGAGTCAAGAATGAACTGAATTATTATGGCTTAAATACAAAGGCAAATGAAGTTAAACAATGTTTAAAGAACAAAAGGCAATATATAAATCAGCATGTGACTGTGGGAGAATGACATATTACTTCAAAGACAAAAGAGTAATATTGGCATAAATTAGCTTTAGTTATATATTTTTTAATCTCGTGTCTTTTAACTTTGGGGTTAATATATTTTTTTTACTCCTTTTCTTCCCTTTGTGCTTGGTCCAAAAGAGAATTATGTGATAGGTATGTGTGTATACATCCATGCACATATGGACCAGTTGCTTTAATTTCTGAAGGCAGACACTGCTAGTCTAGTCTAAAATACCAAACAGAAGTTCTTTAGTATTTTAGCCTGTACAAAGAAACAGTTAGCAAAATGGGCTGTTAAGACATTACTACTTAAAAGCGTCGCCTCCCCACAATGTTTATTTACTTGGGAGGTTTTAAAAGAATGTAAACTTTCCCTAAGAACTTGCCTGGTGCTTATTTTGGGATCTGACACTGTATAGATAATTATGGTCTATATCACATTCTATTACCTCATGGTAATGGGCAAGATAATTACAGCGGTGGTGAGAAAAGCAGAAATGTGCTTCTTCCCAAAACTCAAATATTTATTATTGCATATCTGAAATAATAGGAAGATGAATTGAGATGATATACAGCCAGGTTTCCTTTCCCTCTGCTTGACGTTTCTCTGCCAGCTGTCGAGTACTGAAAAAGTCTGTACTTTTTTTGCCCAACTTTTGCTATCCGTAATTTTCTCTTCCAATCTTTGTTTTCCTTGAGTGACATCCTTGAGTGGGATGACCATCCCAAAGATAGACTTGGGGAGGGTCCAGAAAGGTGGTATAGATCAGGGGTAGGCAACCTTGGCTCTTTTATGACTCGTGGACTTCAACTCCCAGAATTCCTGAGCCAGCATGGCTGGCTGGCTCAGGAATTCTGGGAGTTGAAGTCCACGAGTCATAAAAGAGCCAAGGTTGCCTACCCCTGGACTATAGATAGTTCTCAACTTACAACCATAATTGAGCCCAATTTTTTTGTTGCAAAGCAAGGCAGTTGTTAGGTGAGTGGTGCCACATTTTACAACCTTTGTGCCACAGTTGTTAAGTGAACCACTGCAATTGTTAAGTGAATCATGCAGTCGTTAAGCGAATCTGGCTTCCCCCCATTGACTTTCCTTGTCGAAAGGCAATTGGGAAGGCTACAAATGGTGATCACATAACGCCGGGACAGTGCAACTGTCATAAATACATGCCAGTTGCCAAGTGCCCAAATTTAGATCATGTGACTATGGGGACGCTGCAATGGTCATAAGTGTGAAAAATGATCAGTGTTGATCATTTCAGTGCTCTCATAACTTTGAACGGTCACTAAATGAATGGTTGTAAGTCAAGGTCTACCTTTAATGGTATCAAAATGATCCTTCCCCATCACTGCAACTCCAGTGGAGAGGGGGAAAATGCATTTTGCACTTGTTAGAATGACTGCTTGCTTGATGTTGTAGATGATTTATTCTTCTGGACTTAAACCTTTTTATTGGGATCTGGGTTAGGGCTATCCCAGCCAGGGTCATAAATTTGAAAGGTGAAAAAAATGATCATAAATTGCAACCTAAATCCTGCATATCAGAAGTCTTTGTTCCTCAAGCTCAATACAGGAGCACGTGGTTTGCATTTCAGCTCAATGCACTATGCGTTATACCACTGCTCTATTTAAAATTAAAATATTTAGATTAATCTAGAAGAACTCTGGTTTCAACAAAAGTCAGGAGACTTTCATGTTTCCCCCACCAAGATTTGCCAGTAATTCAAAACTATGCTACACAACTTATATCCTTGGCTGGATGTAGTAGTAGACTCAAAGCTATAATTTGGGTGAAGTTTCAGAGTCAATGATGGAAAATCACTAGATATGGGAGATCCCTAAAACCACAACCACTCAGTTTCAGAAACTGGTTTCAGACTTGCACAGAATCCAGGTCCTGGGAAAGCACATTAAAGGCATTACTTGGAGGGCCTGGGGCAAGATTTTTTTTTTTATGTGACGCCTTACGGCCTCAGAGTTGAGTTGTATTTTTCTGACCTAAGAATTATTGGCTCCTTCCTTAATCATCGTCCCACTACAATTTCATTTTCCCGGTCACAATCTCCCTTTCTAGTCTTCATAACAGCTTATCTCTTCTAACCGCAAAAACAACAGAGACAGAAAGGATTTAAAGCGGAGGGGAACAAATAGGTGATTATTTTGGTTGGTTCAGAAATTAGACCTATGCTCTTCTTTTTGCCTAGTAGTAATTTATGGCTCTGAGAGTTGGAGCATAAGGAAAACTGAGCACCGAAGAACTGATGCTTTTGAATTGCAGCGTTGGAGAAGACTGCAAGGAGATCAAACCAGTCAATCCTAAAGGAAATCAACCTGACTGTTCTTTGGAAGGACAAGCTGAAGCTCAAATACTTTGGCCACCTAAGGAGGGTTCATTGGAAAATACCCTGATGTTGGGAAAGATTGAAGGCAAAAGGAGAAGGGGAAGGCAGAGGATGAGATGGCTAAAGAGTGCCATCAATGCAACAAACATGAATTGGGCAAACTCCAGAAGTGGAGGACAGTGGGGGGTGGGGCTGACATGTTGTGGTCCATGGGGTTGTGAAGAGTCATTCATGACTTAGCAACTGAACAACAACCACACTTTTCTTTTTCTTTTTAAGGAATGGTTATGACTATATGGTGATCTCCGAAGTGCTGGAAGTGAAATCAGCAACAATTGTTGTATTGAAGCAATTCAATGATCCAGATAGTTTAATGCCTGTCATTGCTGGATATTTTTATTGTTGGGGGAATGAGGGGAGCTTCTTGTTTGTTTGTTTTTTTGGCATGAAAATTAGATCACAATGCTCCACCAGGTGTATTGCTACTGCTATTATGCTACTACTATTATCACTGGAAAAGATGTAATCTAATTCTGGAAGCATCTGCTTCTGATTGTGACATAGAGAAATCATTAAAGTTGAATTAGACTATAAATCCCATATGGTGATGAGGAATATTTTGCATTGTACTTGACATATTTTTCTAGTGAATTATATTCCCTAACTTATTATGTTAAAACAAGAACGGTTGGTAATAACTACAATACATAGCTCATTATTGACTAGATTTGCATTATCCCCTTCCTCCAAGTCATTCAGTGAAGCATATTTCAGTGCATCTCATTTTTGTAAATCCTGGGATAAGCATGCTGACATTAAGTGGAGCCAGCTTCAATTTGTCACAAAAAAAGCTAACTTGATCTCTTTCTTTGACGGAATTACTAAGTTACTAAGATCAGAGGAATATCATAATCATGGTTTCCTAGACCTCAGCAAATCTTTGATGGTATCTCAGAATATTTTTCTTAATATATGGTAAAATAAGATAATGCTACTATTAGCATTCATGGTTGTTTGGATGAATGCACAAAAAGACTGCTTATTAATGGAATGCTATATGGCAGTGATAGCGAACCTTTTAGAGACCGAGTGCCCAAAAACTGCCCCTGCCTCCCCGCCTACCCCCGCTCTACGCCCTGCCCACCCCATGGCCACCCACCACCTCCACAGCCCACCACAGATTGCCCAGGCAGCCTAGAAGCGCCATGGCGGCCACGCCCTCCGCCCATGCCCTGCAGCATCATCTGCATGTGACAGGGTGCAAGGGCAGAAGTCCCCGCTGCCTGGCTGCCATGCCCTTGGCTGTGCTGCTCTGCGTGGACTGCGCTTGGGGGCAACTCTCCTCCGGAGGGGCTGCTGGTGAGGAGGAGGGGGCCGTGGGGGGAGGCGGGGCTGGGGCGATGGTGCATGTGCCCACAGAGAGGGCTGTGAGTGCCACCTCCTGCACACGTGCCATAGGTTTGCCACCACTGCTATATGGTTTTGTCTTGGGCCCTGTGCTGTTCAATATTTACATTTATGACTTGAATTGAGCTTGTGAGGAGCTTATCAAGTTTGCAGATGACTCAAAACAGGAAGGGACAACGGTGAAAAGCAAATGCTATCTTTGAGTATGTGAACAGGAGGATATAGATCACAGAAAATAAATGTCCCATTCTATTCTACCCTAGTCAGAATACATTTGGAATATTATATCCAATTCTGGGCACCAATATTCCCAAAAAAGAAAAGAAAAAGGGACAGTAACAAATAGGAGCAATGGAAGAAAATACTCTGTGAATTCCTCGCTCCCCTCTGAGCTTGGTCGTTTGCTTGCAGATGTTTCATTGCCCAACTAGGTAACAATGCTACTGAGTGTGGGGTTTGCTCCCTGTTTATTTACTATATAGTAGCTTCCCTGCCAGTGTGGGGTCAGGGTTTGGTTTTCTATAACCAAGTTCCTTGATTAGAGCATTGTTTTCTGCTTGATTGATTGTCTGATGTTAAGCCCTGCTTATCTGTTGATTGCTGGAGGAAATGTGTTCGGGTCTTTTTGTTTCTTTCTTAGCTTTTTTCCTGTTTCTTTTGTATGGTCTGTAAATGTGATTTATCTTTATTGATAGCTGATTTGTCTGAATGCTAAATTTCCAAGAATTCCCTAGGATTTGATGTTGTGGGATTAAGGAGTTTTCATTGTGTCTTCAGATTGCTAGTTGATGTTCATGGATGTGCTATTCTTCTGCCTGGCTATTCTATACAGTTGCTGATAAAGTCCTTGTGACTGTTGAAGAGGAGGAGGAACTCCCAGATTATTAGAGCTGTCAACCAGTGGAACCTGCTGCTATATGTCTTGGTCTGTTTTCCTTTATTAGAGGTTTTAGTCAGTCAGCGGTTAAGAGATACTTTAGTGGATTCTGCACTAAACAGATGGCTGGATTAGAAGACCTCTGCATTCTATGACTCTATAGTCAGTCAGGATTACATTGAAGTTATATAACTGAGATCTAAATGTAGAACATTATCTAATTCTCAGCGTCTCTTCACTGTGGATCTCTATTAACTATGAATAGATTCATAATTCCTTTTATGAACTTTCCAAATCATGGGTCTCTTTATGATCTCTTCTAGTTTCAGGGGGAGGGGGAAATTCAGTCATAAGATATAGTAAAATATATTTTAAAATTCCAGTGTGGTTGTCAATAATGGAAGCATTTGTACATCCAAATTTAGTGGACTTTGAAAAAATCTGGACATATAGAGATATTCTAAACTCTGAAGGAAATTTAAAATCTAAACAAGAAATGGAAAATCTGGGTGTCAACCTAACTGGTGGACATATTTACAAATACAAACTAGATATGATAGAGATGTTAAAATGTATGGATTTTATAAGGAAGAAACTGTGTTTGATAAGACATTGTTGACTTCAGATGAAAAACTAATTAAGAAAATGTATAATTTTTTATTAACTTTAGAAATGGAAAGTGAACAAGTTAAAGAAACAATGATAAAATGGGCGAAAAATTTGGCTATAATATAGAACTAGAAAAATGGCAAAATTTATGGGAAAGAAACTATAAACTGACAATGTCGACTTCCTATAAAGAAAACTTATACAAAATGTTTTATAGATGGCACTTGCCACCAGCAAGATTAGCAAAAAATGTTTAAAAATATGTCAGATAGATGTTGGAAATGTAAGCATAAGTCAGGCACGTATTATCATGTTTGGTGGACATGTGATAAAGTAAAGAATTATTGGAAAAAGATACATACGTGGCTAGAACAGATGTTAGGAGAACATGTTGATTTTAAACCTGAACTTTTTCTATTAGGTATAATGCCAGAAATGACTAATAAACAAAGCTTATACTTGACTTTGCATGTCACAACAGTGGCAAGAATTATATTTGCACAACACTAGAAAAATGAAGGAATACCATCAGATGAAGAAATAATTAAAAAAATACTAGAATGCACAGAGATGGACAGATTGACTATGAGACTGAAAGAAAAAGAAGAAACGGACTATTATCAAACTTGGGATTTATTTTACCATTGGTTGGAGGAAAGAAGAAAGGATTAGGAATTAAATATGTATTAGCATGTAAACTCAGACAGCACGTTGGTTGAAAATTACTATCGTATGTATGGGAAAAATGAATAATAATAATAAAAAAAGATATTTTGTCTAAAATAGTGCTTCCTCTGATGACAGTTCTCTATAAAGTATTTTTTTTTAAGATAGCTTGGTTTTGTTGTAAATGCCATCCTATATTTTATCCATCTCCAGTGAAAAATTGTTCCATCCAGGAAATGCTTGCTTCACGCAGTGCATTTTGGAAAGTTGCATTTGTAGCAAGCATTGCTATTTCAGTTCCCAACTTGACTTGGTAGAAATGTTGGCTTGCAAATATGGATTAGGCCACACAATTTATCCATATAGCTATTGCTGAACCTGTAAACTGATCAAATTGCCCAGAAAATGTTTTCCTCCTAACACAAGTGTCTGTATCATCAAAGGAGGGAACTGCTGGTGAATTTAGCCCCTTTTCCACCTGAATTATTACTCTCAAAACATCTTTCCAGCATAAGGAATAATTCAGCATTCGGAATTATTAAATTTGTAAGGATTTAATACCTTGACTTTTAAAATAGCATACCATTAGGAGTACCTCCTTGGAGCAGGGTCACAGTTCCATTTTGACTCAAGATTTAGACTAATGGAATTCCCCCCCCCCCCAGGATTAAAACGAAAGCAGTGAAGAAAGGTCAGGAGGAGAAAAAAAACATTTCGGGGGGATTAAGTTGTAGCTGGCATCTTGACATTTGTATGTTCCTGATGGCATTAAAAAAAAGTCTTCTACTATAATCTATGTTCGCTGTATTTTCAGTAGCTAAAGTTCTGCAAAATTCTGTGGTTACAATTATTTTCTTGCTTTGATCATTTAGTAATGGCTTATTATGTGAAGGAGTTGATTGAAATTAACTGCATGACCTGCAAATAATTAGCAGCTATATTTGGTGTTTTCTGACTGCATTTGGAGCTCTACTTGAACATTATATGTTGGTTTTCCTTACAGGAGTACCTGTAGTTTAAACCTTTTCCAAGGGAGAAGAAGGAGAAGGAGAAGGGGGAGGAGAAGACATGTACAATTAGAACCCCATATATTAATAATTGCAGTACTGTGGGTGTGGGTGAGAAGTCCTCACAGTGAAAGTGAAATACCAGAGTAATATGTCAGACATATTATTTGTAGTTTAAAGGTTTTCCAAGGGAGAAGGAAAAGCAGAAAAAGAGGAAGGAGAAGGAGAAGGAGAAGAAGAAGGAGGAGGAGGAGGAGGAGGAGGAGGAAGAGGAGAAGAAGAAGAAGAAGAAGAAGAAGAAGAAGAAGAAGAAGAAGAAGAAGAAGAAGAAGAAGAAGAAGAAGAAGAAGAAGAAGAAGAAGAAGAAGAAGAAGAAGAAGAAGAAGAAGAAGAGGAGGAGGAGGAGAAGTTCTGTCAATGGGATAGCTTTTTAGCCGTGCTTTATGGCCTACAGGGATACTGTCCTCCTGGTTTCAAGGGCATCATCTTTAATTATTGGCAAATGTCTGACTTAAAAAGAAAGCAGGATGAGAAGCATTAATGTCATCATGTAATCCAGGATTACATAGCCCCATCTGAAAGGCTCAATTAGAAATACACTATAGCATAACATTAGGGGTACCTCCTTGGAGCATTGCCACAGTTCCATTTTGACTCAGGAATTAGACTAATGGAAATTCCCCCCCCCCCCCAGGATTAAAACAAAAGCAGGAAAGAAAGCTCAGGAGGGAAAAAAACCCCACAGGCATCCATAATTGCTTAAGAACTTCAGCATGTTTTGTTTTCTACACACTTTTTAAAGTTACAGATGTATACCTTCCCTAAAACCTTGGACAAACTTTCCTTGATATGATTGAAGGTAAATATTAGCACTCAGACATAGGAAGGGAAATTAATCCCCATCTTTCAGACAAAAACTGTCCCTACTTTTAGTAAGAATGATGACAATCTTTCAAATGAAAAATTAAAGTATTCATACTGCATGTGATTAAGGCTCAAACTTTAATTAGACTAATGGATGGATATAATGATTTGCTTAACAAGAAAGAGGCTATTTTAAATGCTGATGCTAATATTGATCATAGAGTTTTGAATTATTGTTTTCCTCTTTATTTTTAATAACAATAACAATAATAGCAACAACAGCAACAACAACAACAACAACAATATACTTAATGGCCATTTGAAATTACGATGGGCTGAGAACAGGTGCTTTATAAAGCATTTTTGACTGTTGTAAAATAACGTGCCCTTCTCTGCCATGCCCACCCCTGTAGTCACGTGACTGAATTTCACCTGTTACCTGGCAACTGGTTTGCCTTTACAACAACTTGCAATGTCCCATGGTCTCATGACCACAATTTGTGATTTTTTTTTGCCAGTTTCTGGCAAAAAAAAAAAAAAAATCCATTCAGAAGAATGTGTTCGGACTTACGACTGTGGCGTTTGCTTAATTACTGTGGTGTTTGCTTAATTCAGTGCAGATTCACTGAACTGTCATAATGATTTGCTTAACCACCTCGACACAAAATGTCATAAAATTGGATCTGGTTACATGGATGACTCAGCTTGCAACTGTAATGATTTATGACTGGAAATCCAGTCCCAAATGGGGCCATAAGTTGAAGACTGCCTGTATAAGGAAACTGCAATGATATACCCTCATATAGCAAAGAAAACATCTCAGGAATATAGAGTTTATTTTTTAAAAAAATTCTGCTACATTGCTTAACAAAAAAAAGTGCAAAAAGAAAAGAAACAAGGGTGATTGTTGTTGAATGATAATTTATCCTATATTTTGTTTATTCAAGTTTTGGTAATATAAATGCAAAAAATACCGATTAATCAGCCAATCAGTTGAAAAAGAGATGATTAATATTGGTAAAGTCTTTACTATTTAATGGCCAAATATTGCTAAACAGTGAAGCTATAATTCATCCTCACCACTTGAAATAGCATGGATTAAAAACAAATTATTTTATGGAAAACAATTCACCTGAATAATCTCATTATATTCTTATGCCTCCTGAAAATGTAGTGTAGTGCTTAAGGTGCTAGACCTGAATGAGGAGAATTGAGGGAAAGACCCCATTCAACTGCAGAGCTTTCTGAGTGACTTTGGGCCAACACTATCTCTTAACTCAGCCAAACATGTTATTCTGGGGAAGATATGAGAGGACAAATGTTATGCATGTCAACCTGGAATTAAGGAGAAACTTCCTGACAGTGAGGACAATCAACCAGCGGAACAGCTTACCCCCAGAAATCGTGGGCGCTCCATCACTGGAAGTTTTTAAAAAGAGACTGGACAATCACCTGTCTGAGATGGTATAGTCCTCCTGCTTGAGCAGGGGGCTGAACTAGAAGACCTCCAAGGTCCCTTCCAGCTTCTATTCTATTCTATTCTATTCTATTCTATTCTATTCTATTCTATTCTATTCTATTCTATTCTATTCTATTCTATTCCATTCCATTCCATTCCATTCCATTCCATTACATTCCATTCCATTCTATTCTATTCTATTCTATTCTATTCTATTCCTTAATTTCCCATAGAAAATACAGCATATAAATGAAGCAAAACCAATAACTATTTTATGATGTACAGGTAGTCCTCAACGTATAACCATTTGTTTAGTGTCCATTTGAAGTTACAAGGGCACTGAAAAAGGTGATTTATGACCAATTTTCACACCTACAGTATGACCGTTGCAGCATCCCCATGGTAATGTGATCAAAACTCAGATGCTTGGCAACTGGCATGTATTTATGACAGTTGCAGCATCCTGAGGTCACGTCATCACCTTTTGTGACCTTCTAATAAGCAAAGTCAATGGGTAACCTCTTCAATGGGATGTCGGGGGGTGTCAGTGTCAGTATTATAAAATCTCTACTAATAGAATTTCTATTAATGTAGAACATAAAAAGGACATTTCTAGATATCTACTTCTGATAATACCTCTGGTACTTGGTGGTGGTTCCGCATATTTTCTGTCAGTGTGGTATTCCGGTTCTCATAAACTAGCCTTGAACTGAGGGATTGAGATCTCAGGTATCTGATGATAAATACCTGTTCTTAACATTGTTGACTTAAAACAGGGGTCTTCAAATTTGGCCCTTTTATAACTTGTGGACTTCAACTCCCAGAATTCCTCAGCCAGCCATGCTGGCTGAGGAATTCTGGGAGTTGAAGTCCACAAGTCATAAAAGGACCAAGTTTGAAGACCCCTGACTTAAAACAATATGAGGTTTTCTCTGCTCTTTATTTCTGGTTGGAAACTATGATCCTCCACATTTTGGGATATGATACTATAGTGAAACTCCACCTCAATTCCTAGAATTAGGGGGGGGGGCCGCTGGGGCTCTCAAAGTTCTTTTTCTTTCTCCAGAATCCCACTGGCCCCACTTCCTGTTTTGGATATGCGTATCTCACTATAGGTAGTCCTCAACTTACAACAGTTCATTCAGTGACCGTTCAAAGTTACAAGGGCACTGAAAAAGTGACTTATGACCTTTTTTTCACACTTATGACTGTTGCAGCATCCCCAGGGTCATGTGATCAAAATTCAGATGCTTTGACACCTGGTTCATATTTATGATGGTCGCCATGTCCTGGAGTCATGTGATCTGCTTTTGCGACCTTCTGAGAAGCAAAGTCAATGGAGAAGCCAGATTCACTTAACAAGTGTGACCATTCAGAGTCACTTTTTGAGATGGGTGGCTATAGAAATTAAATAAGTAAATAAATAATATTACAGACATATCAACTATAACAATCCCTTTGAAAATTAAGAGAAAGACATATGACAAATTGCAATCATCTCTACTTTTCAAAACCCTAAACATTCATCAGGTTGCCTGAACAACAAATGTCTATTTATTTATTTATTTATTTATTTATTTATTTATTTATTTATTTATTTATTTATTTATTTATTTATTTATTTATTCATTCATTCATTCATTCATTCATTCATTCATTCATTCATTTATTTATTTTCAATGGCCGCTCATCTCAAACTTTTGACTCTGTGCAGATAACAAGGAAAAAAAAATACCCCACAGGGAATCAAATGATCTAAATACATAGCTTCTTAGCAGATTGTTAGAGAATTGCTAACTTGTCAATAGAATAGGAATGTCCACAGGATAAAGTTTAAAAAAAACCCATCAAGATGGCAACTGCAACAGTGTGATCAAAGCTCTGGCTGCTTTTCATGTTCATTTCCTAAAATGTAGTACTCTCATTCATATTTCACCACTTTGGCATGAGAAACAATTGTCAATAGGAATAACGATTGCTTCTGTGCATTGCTTCTGATTTGATTTGGAAGGAGCGCATAGAAATCAGGATTCTTAAAGCTGAGAAGTGATTCTGTACACAACCTTCCAATGTATTTTGAAGCAAGCCCAAAGCACCGTACAATCCTAACCCTTGTGATACCATATTTCAAACCAGGGCAATATTCTTCTCAATCCGAGATATCCTGATGTATTGGATTATATCTTCCAATATTTCTGAAAACTGTTGCTTTAGGCTCAGAATGGGACAACTTACTGCAGCCAACTCGCCACGGTCAACTCGCCACGGTCAACTCGCCACGGTCAACTCACCACGGTCAACTCGCCACGGTCAACTCACCACGGTCAACTCACCGCAGGACAACTTGCCATGGCCGACTCGACATAGAACAATTCAACAATTCAATTTAGTTATTTAAAATAATTAAAAATATTTTAATTTTTGTCATTCACGTTTCATTTTGCCTCCCCCGCCCTTTTGGCCTCCTTTCTTTAATGATTCTATTCCACTATTTCTTCGATATTAGTGTCATTCTTGTCCCATGGCAAATTGTCCTGCAACAAGTTGGCCATGGCAAGTTGGCCATGTGGCAACTGGGCCGCAGCGAGTTGACTACGGCGAGTTGTCATAGACCCGGTTTAGATTTATGGAAGTTCAATGCATCTAGAAATCAACAGGTAGAGAGTGCTTCCCATAGTATACATGTGCATGGAATATAGAATAGCACAGTTGGGAAGGGACCTTGAGGTCTGCTACTCAACCCTTGCTTGAGCAGGAGACCTTATACCATTCCAGTCCAATCTCTTCTTAAAAACCTCCAATAATGGAGCACTCATAACGTCTGGAGGCAAGCCGTTCCACTAACTAATTATTCTTACCGACAGGAAATTTCTCTTTAATTCTAGATTGTGTAAGCTTCCATCCATTTGCTTCTTGGCCTGCCTTCAGGTGCTTTGTAGAATAGGACAACCCCCTCTTCTCGGTGGCAGCCCCACAAATATTGGAAGGCTGCTACCATGTCACCCCTAGTCCTTCCATTTGTTAGACAACACATACCCTACAACCATAAGGGAAGAAAGAACAATAGCGTGAAAGTATTCTTTTAAATTTAATTTTATTTATTTGAAGAGTTCATCCTTGCTTTCTGTGATCTTCAGTCCAACATAGACCACTGGAGCTATTTTGTAAAAGGCAATGCCAAATGCCAGCAGCCATTCTCTCAAGAGTGTCCTTGACATGTTCTCAAATTCTAATGTGTTCACCAGCCCATGAAAACGCCGGGGAATTTGGTAGCAGTAAAAAACAAAACAAAACTCTATTTATGCAAAAATCACAGATCTAGAGAACAGGACTCCCACACAAGAAAAAGAAACATTTTGCTTCAAAATTCTCCAGTTGTCAGCACAATCAAAGTAAGTTTTGGGAGAAACCTATTAATGTTTTCCATTTGTTTTCTGATATAATAAGGTCCCAGTGGCCACGGATTCCAATTGCTTCATTTAGTTTAGCTAATGATACAGTTTGCCTGGGACACTGCAGGGCCCACAGAGGCATGCAAATTTCTCTCTCACACATACACACCACACACCCAAATCCAGAGAGAGAGAGAGAGAGAGAGAGAGAGAGAGAGAGAATATGAACACATAGAGAAGCAGCACTGAAAACTACCATACTGAAGAGCAGCCATTTGAAATGGGAGTTCAAAGAATCAAATCACAGTTCAATATGACTTACGTGTTAACAATTTTTTTTTTATCATCCTTACTATAGTTTGGAAAAAGCTGCTTAACAGAATAATGGAGTTGGAAAGGACCTTGGAGGTCTTCTAGCCCAATGCCCTGCTCAAGCAGGAGACTCTATATCATTTCAGACAAATGGTTGTCCAATCTCTTCTTTAAAAAACTCAATTGTTGGAGCACCCACAACTTCTGGAGGCAAGCAGTTCCACTGATTAATTGTTCTAACTGTCAGGAAATTTCTCCTTAGTTCTAGGTTGGTTCGTTTCCTGATTAGCTTCCTTCCATTGCTTCTTGTCCTGACTTCAGGTGCTTTGGAGAATAGCTTGACTCCCTCTTCTTTGTGGCAGTCCTTAGTCCTTCTTTTCATTAAACTAGACATACCCAATTCCTGGAACCATTATTCAGGGCCTGTTTCTACTTCGATATTCAATGCCTTTGAGGGCTCTTCATCGGCACCGTTTTGGCCTGATGCATTTATGTCATTTTAAAAACATGGCACAAGTTGCGGCTTCTGCAAGAACAATGTGTGTTGGGAAAGCTTGTCTCTGGAACCATGTCTCAGCAGTGAACTACCTGACTCTTGAAGCACAACATTGTCAAATTGTTGTTCTTTGAAAGATGTTTAAAATTAAGGGGGAGGGGAGCTAAATGGTGCCAGTTATAAAGTGCCAACTTTTAGTTTTCCAACAGTGTTTCTAAGCCCCAAAAGTGTTCCAATGTTTTGTTTGGAAGGAATGATTATCTACACTCTCCAAACACACAAATGCAAGGAGTCACATTTCTGTGAGTGGCATATAAACAATTAAAAATAAAATGAAAATGGCTTTCCCTCTTTTGTGCTGTATTTTACTCACAGGGGAAGAGGAAGGTGTTTTGTATCTTTCCATCTTTTTCTTTCTTTTTCTCTTAAAGTGATTCCAACATTTATCCTTCCATTTGCCTTTTATCAGCATATTTGCATCCATAAATGTTTCCGGCTCAGGACTGTATTGGTTGGAAACACAAGGAAGAGGCCTTCATCCCGCAGTGGATAGACAATGGCTAAAATGATGATGATGATAATGACATGTTATCATGAAGTTATCATGAAGGCAGGACAAGAAGCAATGGATGGAAACTAATCAAAAAGAGAAGCAACCTAGAACTAAGGAGAAACTTCCTGACAGTTAGAACAATTAATCAGTGGAACAACCTGCCTCCAGAAGCGGTGAATGCTCCAACAGTGGAAGTTTTTAAGAAGAGACTGGACAGCCATTTGTCTGAAATGGTATAGGATTTCCTGCCTGAGCAGGGGGTTGGACTAGATGACCTCCAAGGTCCCTTCCAGCTCTATTCTATTCTATTCTATTCTATTCTATTCTATTCTATTCTATTCTATTCTATTCTATTCTATTGTTTCCAGTGGAAGAGAAGCAGATGTGTGTCTGTGTGTGTATGTGTGTGTTTTTCCCTTCTTCTCTCCATCTCTTGCATCAGGAATATGCATAAAGTAGCGCTCCGTAGTGTTTTCATACAGAAACCATCCTGCTTAGCTGTGTAGCAAGCTGCCTTCTGTGATTATTATTATTATTATTATTATTATTATTATTATTATTATTATTATTATTATTATTATTATTATTATTATTATTATTATTATTATTATTATTATTATTATTATTATTATTATTATTATTATAAATAAGGGCATTCACCCCAGTGAAGGGCATTCACTCTGTCTGGGGCTGGAGAGTTATTAAATTTTCTTTATTATTTCAGCAACCAGCCTCCTTATTCATCTATGAAACTATTAAAGACTGAAGTATAAATATGCAGAAGCCATGAGACGGAGCTATTCGTGGTAGTATTAAAGGAAATTTGGGAAGAGCCAGTGCTGTTTTTCCTTAGTTACCAAAATCTTATTTCACACTTCAGAGATTTCAGTCTTCCTCTGCCCAGGAGTACCAGAATAAACATATTCCCTGAGCTCAAGCGATTGGTGTCTCTTTCCAAAATGCTGATTTAAAAATAAAAGGGGGGAGGGAAGCAGCTTTATGCTATAAATTTGTTGTTCTGTTTGTGGAACATGTGTTTTTTTAGGAAGCTGCATCTTCAAATGTGTCATATCTGGATATGCCCTGATAACTATGTTTACTTGGAAGGCATTCTCCTCATTTGTCATTCGAATATTCATTCATTCAAATTTTCATTCTTTGTATGAGTCAAGCTGTGGTAAATGGCTGCAGCAGATACTTTGCATGCTGGTGGTCCTCTATCTTCTAACACCTCAAGGAAAAGTTGGGAAAAATCATTTGAAATACTAAAAAGTGTTTCTTGTCACTATCAACAGTATTGGTTAGATAGATTTATGATTTCATTCATGATATTGCAACCTCAATAACAATAACAATAATAATAAAGTTGGAAGGGACCTTGGAGGTCATCTAGTCCAACCCCCTGCTCAGGCAGGAAACCCTATACCATTTCGGACAAATGGCTGTCCAGTCTCTTCTTAAAAACTTCCAGTGTTGGAGCATCCACAAGTTCTGGAGGCAGGTTGTTCCACTGGTTAATTGTTCTAACTGTCAGGAAGTTTCTCCTTAGTTCTAGGTTGCTTCTCTCCTTGGTTAGTTTCCATCCGTTGCTTCTTGTCTTGCCTTCAGGCGCTTTGGAGAATAGCTTCACTCCCTCTTCTTTGTGGCAGCCCCTGAGATATTGGAACACTGCTATCATGTCCCCCCTCGTCCTCTCTTCATTAAACTAGACATACCCAATTCCAGCAACTGTTCCTTATATGTTTTAGCCTCCAGTCCCCTAACCATCTTTGTTGCTCTTCTCTGTACTCTTTCTAGAGTCTCCACCTCCTGTGGAGATATACTGGTAATTCTCCATTTACAACAATTCATTTAATGACTGTTCAAAGTTACAACGGTACTGGAAAAAGGGAGTTATGACCATTTTTCACACCTTCAACCGTTGCAGCATGCCCACGGTCACGTGATCAAAATTCAGTCACTTGGCAACTGACTCATATTTGTGATGGTTGCAGTGTCCCGGGGTCATGTGATCCCCTTTTGTTGAGCTTCTGACAAGCAAAGTCAATGGGGAAGCCAGATTTGCATAACCCCAGTGTTATTAACTGAACAACTGCAGTGGTTCACTTAACAACTATGGCAAGAAAGGTTGAAAATTGGCGCAAAAATCTCTTAACACATGTTTCACTTAGTAACATAAATGTTGGGCTCAATTGTGGTCATAAGTCAAGGATTACCTGTATAGTAAAAATGGGTACATTGACTATCTAATTACATGGAATAAATTGCCATGGTGTCAGAATTAGGCACTGCAATAATGTCACGGCGAGACGAATGAACATAATTAGGCATTTCTGTCATGACATCATGGGACACAAATATGCAAACTTCAGCATTTGCATTGTGAAATCATCATGCCCATATCGTCTGCTCCCTCTTTCTCACTCACATTCAGGATTGTTTGTCCAGTGTGTAGAACAATAACCCCAGTTATTGTTAGACATTGTACCCGTTCCGCATCTCATTCTCAAAAAGCACCACTCCATATAGACTTCTTAATACTGATTTTAAAAAAGCAATCTTGTTTATTTGTTTTGGCAGCGTATGCCAGAAAGACACTTAATATGGCTTGCAATTAAAATAAGTACCAGGTAATGAGTACTATGTGAGCTAAATAACTACAACAAAACAAAAAGCAGGTGAAGGACATTGTGTTTGTGATGCTAAGTCCTCTCCTTTAACAGCCCACTTCTTATTTTTTCCAGCCAGCTGTCTACTTGCATTATTCCCTCATGTGTGATCTCAAGATAAAGTGTACAGTAAGATTCACAGAAGGTAATTCACAACGAAATCTTTGGGAAATGTACTGTAGCTCCACTTCTTAATAGAAATGGCATTTATTGGTTGGTTTACCAACAGGTGCTTGTTGCCAGTGGCATAAGTTTTCATTCTGAAAACCACAAACTACTCAAGTGTAGTTTTTACTACAGTGTAGTAAATAATGAAATTCTATCTTTTGAACTTCTTTCTTCTGCTTTTTTCACACTCATTTGTTATACATTACAGTGGACCTTTCTGGATAATCACACAGATCTGCATTCAGCTTACCTATAGCGGGGGTCTTCAAACTTGGCCCTTTTATGACTTGTGGACTTCAACTCCCAGAATTCCTCAGCCAGGCAAGCTGGCTGAGGAATTCTGGGAGTTGAAGTCCCCAAGTCATAAAAGGGCCAAGTTTGAAGACCCCTGCCTATAGCATGTTAAAAAGAAAGCGGGGGGGGGGGATCTAAGAATCTAAACACTATCTTAGCAAGAAAGGCATCATTTGCCTTAACACTGCAGAGCTAATTCACAGAAGGGTTTTTAAATTTTAATATATATAAGCTAAACATATGTGTAAGAGATGATTAGCAAGTTCTGGCCGTAATACTGAATTTTAATTGGAAAATCAGACTAACTATAGGATTAAAGTATGTGATTACTTGGGAATTTGATGGATTCTTTGCATTCATTTTTTGTTATATTACACTGAAAACTTGATTTCCTGCACCTCAGGGCAACAGGCCAAATTTAATTGATTAAAAATCTGTTACTGACCTCACTTGGAATGGCTGGTTTAAATGGTTAATGACAGAACTTCTCTCATATGAAAATACTACATCAGTAGTCCTATGACCACGATTGATCCCAAAATTCCTGTTGCTAGGTGAGACAATTGTTAAATGAGTTTTGCCTCAGTTTACAACCTTTCTTGACACAGTTGTTAAGTGAATCACTGCAGTGGTTAAGTTAGTAACATGGTTGTTAAGTGAATCTGGCTGCCCCATTAACTTTGCTTGTCAGAAGCTCAACAAAAGGTGATCACATGACCCCGGGACACTGCAACCATCATAAATATGCCTTAGTTGCTAAGTGTCTGAATTTTGATCACATGACCATGGGGATGCTGCAATGGTCGTAAGTGTGAAACGTGGTAATAGGTCCCTTTTTTCAGTGCTGTTGTAACTTTGAACAGTCACTAAATGAACTGTTGTAAATCGAGGACTACCTATAGTCAGAATCAAGCCCATTTAGAGACCTTTAAGGGAGAGAGTCCTACAGCGAGGATCTCATACATAACTCCATGTAAACAGATGTCTTTTTCTCTCTTAAGTATTTACGCTTAACATGAGGTCCGGGCAGTCCTTACTGAAAGAGGAATAGGAACTGGCTGCCTGTGCAATCACTCTAATGTATTGGAGAAACACTGATATCTGAGACCTTTTGACAGCTTGACATTGCTAGCCAATTTTTAATTATAGTCTTTGCTTTTTGTTGATGTCTAGTTTTGATACTATTTTTAGAAGTAGGACCCCAGCCATTGGAAATGAAAAGAAATGGATTAATGAATGTAAATGAATTCTGCCTTCCCTTTTGTTTCAACATCAAAAAATGAATAGTGTGCTTTTCAGATACAACTTTATGGCCCAGACAGTTTATATTTGAAAAATTATGACATTATTGGTTAAACCTATTGTTTAATTGACTTCTTATATTAGGTGACTTGAGTTTTTTCAAGATTTTGCTTTAAAATACATTTCAGGTAGTCCCCCACCAACTACTCAATGTATTATTATATAAGGAATAAACAGTTCCACCAATTTAGGAGAATGCAATCCATTGTTCAGAATACTTTAAATGTAATAAACTGTAACATTCTGATGTTCTTGGATCTGTTTTTCTTATTTACAATGTTCCATCTCTCAAAACAATATATTTTAAAAAAGGAAGGTTACTTAAATTGATACTTGGAGTCACCTTGGAGATTTCAGGGTATCCTACCAAGATTACTGTTGTTGTGCAATGCTCAGAGTTGGCTTCAGTAAGATGGGCAGCCATATAAATTTGATTAACAAATAAAATAAATTAGTGAAGCCACAAATAAAAGCAACGAAGAGAGTTGACAAATTGTGCACTGTGTCAAATCACTCGATCAACCAAGTGACCCTTACTTAGGGTAAATTGTGTAAAGGCATCCTGTTATCCCACTTAGATTGGTGATTTTGGCACCTTTGTTTGCCCTTTTCCATTCCAGGAAACAACTTCAAATAGAGAAACTGGGCCCTGTGTAGCATCTGTGCTAAGCTTCTTGATAGAATTTGAATTCTTGGTGAATTACAATTAAGTGTTGAATCTTCAGCTCACAGCCAAGACTGGAATAAAAATCCTCCTCTGAACTTTCACCCTCACCTTCATTTTGAGTTGTTTAATCCATACTTCCATTTTGTAATCTTTAACCAGTTAGATAAAATGTATCATTAGTATGGTTTATTGTACTATCAATGTTGCAAGATCAAATCTGGGTCAATTACTAGGACTAGAGCAGGGGTAGGCAACCTTGGCTCTTTTATGACTCGTGGACTTCAACTTCCAGAATTCCTGAGCCAGCATGACTCAGCTTGGAAACCTCTCCCTTTCCCCTCAGCATGGCTGGCTCAGGAATTCTGGGAGTTGAAGTCCACGAGTCATAAAAGAGCCAAGGTTGCCTACCCCTGGACTAGAGGTTTACTCTTCCGAGCTTTTGGACTCATGCTGGAGCCCATCTTCAGGGAACATGAGTCCGAAAGCTCAGAAGAGTAAACCTCTAGTCCTGGTAACTGACCCAGATTCAATCTTGCAACATTATCCTGGGACACATATATTTGCCTATCAATGTTTTGTTTAACTAGGGGTTGCCACAAAGAAGAGGGAGTCAAGCTATTCTCCAAGGCGCCTGAGGGCAGGACAAGAAGTAATGGATGGAAACTAGTCAAGGAGAGAAGCAACCTGGAACTGAGGAGAAACTTCCTGACAGTTAGAACAATTAACCAGTGGAACAACCTGCCTCCAGAAGCGTGAATGCTCCAACACTGGAAGTTTTTAAGAAGAGACTGGACAGCCATTTGTCCGAAATGGTATAGGGTTTCCTGCCTGAGCAGGGGGTTGGACTCGATGACCTCCAAGGTCCCTTCCAACTTTATTATTTATTATTATATATTTTATTATTATTATTATTATTATTATTATTATTATTATTATTATTATTATTATTATTATTATTATTATTATTATTATTATTATTATTATTATTATTATTATTATTATTATTATTATTATTAACTATAGTTCATGACATAGATCACAGCTAGCTATTTTTACCCAACATACTAAACTACAAACCATGCCTAAGTTCACATAATAAGATACAGTCTAACCAATCATATAATATTGCATTTTAATGGGATTTGTAAGTCAATGAATGACTTACATCGCTAGATGAATGCTGCCTAAATTATCATTCAATTTTATCCAAGGTCATGGAACTTTACTTTTTTGGCAGAGTTTCTGTAACTGCAAGAAACCTAACAGGATGAAAAATAAAAACATACTCTGAGCAAAAAGATGTGCAGCACAACTCTTATCTTAACATTGGTCCAAATGCATTTTATGATGTAGGTGTCACAAGAAAGAAAGAAAGAAAGAAAGAAGAAAGAAAAAGAAAGAAAGAAAGAAAGAAAGAAAGAAAGAAAGAAAGAAAGAAAGAAAGAAAGAAAGAAAGAAAGAAAGAAAGAAAGAAAGAAAGAAAGAAAGAAGGATCAAAGTTGATTGCTTAGCTGGGTAAAATTACGTGACTCATTAAAATGCTATTCTATCTGAAATTGCAAAACCATTTTAATGCACCAACAAGGTAAATAATGTTCATGATTTGATATGATTACGAAGAAATCTGGCAACTTGATGTGAAAACCTGGCAACACCCCAGGTTTGAGAGGAAAGAGATAAATTTTGGCTTATGTAAAAGCTAAATCCATCAGTGTAAATTGGATTTTAAAACATGGGGGCATATTATATGCTTGACTATGATGAAAGGCAGGACATCTACAGTGTATTTTAAACAAGTCTCCTTATGTGGATCATTATGAGATCCTTGAGTGGGCTAATATAATTAACTCTGCATGGACCTCCTTGCACAAACACACAAACCAATCTGTAATATTGTGAGAAATCATCTAACATTTGATAAGAATTAGCATCAGGTTTGCTATAGCGGAATAGCTCTGCATTTGCAGCTTCATTTGGCCATGCAGAGAACTAGATGAAGCATAACTTTCTAATTAAATTGGAGGGTGATGCTTAAAATGTATCAAAATTACTACTGCTTTTGGCCATCTTCCAATCCTTGTCATTTTTACCAGATGTGATTGTGCTGTTCTAGATAGCACACTTCTGTGCCTTCCCCACTTTCCCTCCCCCCACCCCACCTCTTACTCTGTTTATGCTTGTATCTGGGATGTGTTGCAGAATCTGTTCCCTGGGTGAATATCCTACATTTTGTTGCTTCCTTGTTGCATAAAGAAAAAAAAATGGGTCATGGAAAGATGGAAATCTGTACAGTACTATGATCTGAAATTTGCGCAAGCAAGCTAGCTTATGATGGAAAAGTACAGTAATCCTAGAGCTTATATTTTCCCCAGATGAAAAAAAAATCTCTTATCTTATTTCTATTTATATATGTATGTTGACTTGTGAGACATACAATAGATCAGAGAGCAAATCTTGCATAGAAGAATATGAGCATGCTTAGGGTAAAACTGGGCATTGGTTGTGTTTGTAGTATCCTGGGCAAAATTGACTGATACTACTTAACATTAGCAGCCATGCTGCATGTAGCACAGATTCATTGAAAGCTGGTGACCTAATCTGCATCTTTTCTTTATTACTAAAAATCAATGTATGAAAACCTTGATTGATCAACCCTATGATGGGCAGTAGAGGTTATTATATCTAGGGGCCCATTTGTACAGGTAGTCCTCAACAAATGGCCATTTGTTTTGAAACCATTCAAAGCTATACAGTAACAGCCCTGAAAAAAGTGACTTACAACTGGGCCTTGTGCTTAACAACTGTCACAGAATCACAGGGTCATGGGATCCCTATTTGTGACCTTCCCAGATGGCCTCTGATGAGCATAGTCAACGGGAGAGAATTGACTTCGGCAAAGTCAAAGTCAATTGGCAAAAAGGTTGCAAAATAGGTGATGACTCACTTTAATGGCTGAATTGCTTAGTGATAGCAATCCTGATCCCAATTACAGTCATAAGTCAAGCACTACTTGCAACTGGGAAAAGTAAGAGAAAAAAGTCATAGAATGAAATAAAAGAAAGAATAGCTATGTTGTTTGTGAACCATACATAAAGGGAAAGGTGTAATCAATCTGAATGAAGGTCATCTGATCTTTTATAATGGAGTTGATGAATAAATGCAGCACTGGAAGTGCAAGTTCAATTGGCAATGAATTAGCTAAAATGTATGTCAAAGTATGCTTTGGGTGCTTAGGAAAGCAGGAGTCTATAGGGGAAAGTTACATGCTATAGTCCAATGAATGGTGATAGTGGAAGGGATGGGGATAGATTTTGTGAACAGCTGTGGTTCTGAATGAATGTGACCAGGGCAAAAATTCCCTTAGGATATCAACCTGAATAGATGATAACAAGAAACTGTAGAGAAAGTAATTGGGCCACATGGAAACCTAAGAAATAATAAGAACAGTAACGGTTTAGTGAGCATCTGCTTAGAAAAATGCCTGTTCAAATATTTGGTATAAATATACATTTATTCATATGCCCACATGGCAAAGGAATGAATTAAAACATGATTGATTTGATTGTTTATGAGAAAAGATTGAGAAAAACAGTGAAGTCTGTAAGAGTGATGAGAGGTTTTGAATATGGATGTATATTAGTTTGCCTTGAATTATGCAACACTTTGCATAAATGTGAAGTTAAAGGTAGGTTGAAGAATTTGATACCAGCAGAATGGGTTATGGAAATAAAACACTCATGAGAACCAATGAATTGCTTAATGAGATGTTCAACACCAAACAGGGAATAATACATTGATTTGTATTTATTAGGTCAACATGTGGATCTGACACTCTTAAGATTTTTTTAAAAAATGTGTTTTTTTTAAACAATGTTACTTAACACAAGGATATTGTATGGGATAGGAATGAGTTTATGGCAGGAAGTAAACATCAGAGAAAAAAAGGAGTTGTTTCCCTATAAAATAATAGATCAAGAATATCCCTAGCTTTGGTAACACAGAGAGAAATCAGATAGAAACATTATAAGAGTACCCTTATAAGGTCTGTTATAACAATCACTGAGAAACATCAGCTAGAAACATTTGCAGAATCAGGAACAGCTGTAATCTAGCCTCACAATTTATTTTGTGTAATACAAAATACAGATTTTATTAAACCTATGAACATGTAACAATATCCCAGTAACAGAGAGTGAATCTAAAATGGATATGCCATTATCTCTTGTTAATTCTCTAACTAATTCTTTAATTAATCCTTAGTTCTCATCTTCAAGTCAATCTAAACCAAGGGTCTTCAAACTTGGCCCTTTTATGACTTGTGGACTTCAACTCCCAGAATTCCTCAGCCAGGCATGCTGGCTGAGGAATTCTGGGAGTTGAAGTCCACAAGTCATAAAAGGGCCAAGTTTGAAGACCCCTGATCTAAACTTTATTTCCTTCTTGCAGAATGTGGTTTCTTTTTACCAGTTAGTTCCTGTACTTGTAGTAGTCCGTCATCCAAGTGCCTTTTAGGTCTGATTATGCTTAGTAAGTTCAGTTCTTGCTCAAGGCTGACCTTAATCTGAATGGTCCACCTGCTTCCTTATTCTTCTGCTTCATTTCTTCCTTCATCACTTTTACTCAACATTTCACAGAGATGTCAATTCAGTGGCTTTCAGAGGTACCTTCCAGTTCACTATAATTCATGGAAGATTGAAATGCTTTTATCATAAATAATAAATCCAGGTACTTGTCCTTTGCCCAGACCTTAAAATGAGCAGTGAATATATATAGTGCATGTATGTATGTATAGTAGACCATAGTTATTAATTTTCTAAAACAGAAAAAGGGCCACTTTAAATGAAGAAAGGGAAGCCGCAGGGCTTTTCAAAAATATTAATTTAAAATGAAAATATCCATTTGCTAAGAAACTAAATACTGTAAAAGATTGCCACAGCTAAAAAAAAAATCTGTTAAATTTCCTCTTGACAGCTTGGAGGCATAGATGATTGGTGCCATCCGTAGGAAGACCTTCTGACAACAACATGATTTTGAAGAAGCATTTGGAGAATATGGATAGTCAACAGAATTTTAAACACAGAAGAGAAAAGAAATTCCATAGACTATCCACACAAATTGTCATGCTCCACAAAATAGCTGACGTAATTCATGCCACAGTGAAGGTTCTCTGAAAGAATCGACAGTGAAAAGTTACAAATAACTTGAAAAGAATCACATTATGAGCCAAATAAATTATAGGGGAAAGCAGAAACCCTCCAAGATCACTAGCGTAAAAGAGGAAAAATAGCTTCCCAATCTGAAATATGGGAAACAGTCCTATCATGAACATAAGCAAAATATCACCATCTGTTTTATTTTTTTTGTCTGCATACTATCAAACCGGTAGAAAAAAAAAGGAAGCAAATATTCATTTAATGCAAATTTAGCAAGCTGTATTTCTGGATATAACTTGATAAATGGAGAAATGGATATCTTTCTGTAGAAGGTATAAATAATGAAAAAATAAAATAATGTGTGGTTCTTGGCTGCTGCTTATATTTAGCATTGCTTCTAAATGCAGATTAGGGTAACTTTAATGTAATGTAATGTAATGTAATAATATAATATAATATAATATAATATAATATAATATAATATAATATAATATAATCACACATATATACACACATGCACACACACACACATATAGTATACACAATATTATTTTAAAGTTTTACAAGTAAGAATAAAAAGTAATAAAAAACAGTGTTACAAAAAAATGGAAGAAATAAAAAATTAAGTTGAAGTGCAAAAAGAAAAGAAAAGAAAAAAGATAGAGAAAAGAGAAAAGAAAGAAAAAAGGTATAAAGAAATGGCTTCCGATTTCTTTAGAGCTGTTGTAAGTACAATTGTAGATTTATATTTTTACCCAGAGTTATACTGTCTTTCCATAATCTATCCTATCTAATCATCAAAACCAGATCAGTATAACTTTAATTCATATTTTTCTTCATGGCTACCACTGTATACCCTTAAAAGTCTATGCATCTGTTGGAACGTGTGGGGGAAGTCCCCCAGCAGATGCTACAGGAAAACTATACATAAACACTAGTACATTAAAAAAAACCTCAGCAAACTTAAATGAAGTCATTAAAATAAGTTTAATGGACCATACTTTTGATATACACATTAGTTTAGTTATGCTTGACTCGTTTTCACAGAAGCTATTGATCAGTTACTGTTGGGAAAGTTAGCCTTATGCTATATCAAATTTTTGTGGCTTAATGGAAAAGCTAAGTGCTCTAAATTTAATTAGAAGAGCCAACATTATTGTACTTTAGTTCTCAAAATATGACTTACTCAGAAATCAGATGGATGGATTGATAATCATACATATATCAGCCAAATGTCTTTTGGCACACATTTATCCTACTCATATGGAAATGTACTGATAGATTACATCAGTGGTGGGATTCAAATATGTGAACAACTGGTTCTCTGTGTGGATGCCGCTTCCAGAAGTCCATTCTGGGCCTGGGCAACAAAAAATTAGCTACCGGTTCTGCCGAACTGGTGCGAACTGGCTGAATCCCACCGCTGGATTACATGAATAGAAACATATTTCAAAATTTCAGGAGCAAATTTCTCTGTGGTTGGAATCCTAGTGGACGATCACTTAAACATGAGTCAGCAGTGTGCGGCAGCAGCCAAAAAAGCCAATACAATCCTTGGTTGTATAAACAGAGGCATAGAATCAAAATCACGCAAAGTATTAGTACCACTTTATAAATCCTTAGTAAGACACACCTCTAGAGTACTGCATCCAGTTTTGGTCACCACATTACAAAAAAGATGTTGAGACTTTGGGGGGGAAAGTGCAAAGAAGAGCAACTAAAATGATTAAAAGCCTGGAGACAAAAACATATGAAGAACAGTTGCAGGAATTGAGTATGGACAGTCTAGAGAAAAGAAGGACTAGGGGTGACATGAAAGCAGTATTCCAATTTTTGAGGGGCTGCCCTAGAGAAGAGGGGGTCAACTTGTTTTCCAAAGCACCAGAAGGCAAGACAAGAAACAATAGATGGAAACTATTCAAGGAAAGAAGCAACCTGGAATTAAGGAGAAACTTTCTAACAGTGAGGACAATTAACCTGTGAGAACAGCTTACCTTTAGAAGTTGTTTTTAAGAAAAGACTGGACAGCCACCTGTCTGAAAGTAGGATCTCCTACTTGAGCAGGGAGTTGGATTAGAAAAACCTCCAAGGTCCCTTCCAGCTCTATTTTGATTGATTGATTGATTGAGTTTATGTCACAAAGCATGTTTTGTTTTTTTTTCCTTGTACCTCTATAAATGCCCATCGACGGCATGTCAATATGCATTTAACAGAACATAATGCAATGTGTTAAGTGGATACACGTAATTAAAATGCTGCGGCAAGCAGGAAAATTGGCTCAGGCTTTCTAAATGTTTTGATATACATACTTGCGCATTTCTTGTGTGTACATTTGTATGATATATTACAGAGTTTACTGCAAATCCCTGCTGGATTTTTGACATATAGCTGGTAAAAGCAGATCATTTAAGTTAGCTGTTATTTGGCAATTAAACTAAGAATTTCACTGCAGATGAAAGCCTGCATTGCACAATATCGTACAAAGGAAATATAAATGCAAAGGGAGATTAAAAAATGAATTAGCAAATGTCCACCTCGGCAATACAATGGGCAGCATAGGGGATTGGAATTCTCTTGTATTTCATTTCCTTTGATGTCTGAATGGTAGGAAGGATATACAAGAAAGGTCATTCCCTAACTTTAGCAGATAAACAGCTTCTGGGAGATACTGATTGATTTCAACTACAGAAAATAAGATTTATTTTTATGGGGGGCAACTTAGTTTGAGTTTGAAGCTTATCAGGTGTTCGCTTTCAGGTTTCACCAACTGCAATTCCACATTCTATTATTCTTATCCAGATTTCTCCTACAGTTGTCCTTCAAAAGTGTGGAGCTACAGATTCCATTATTCACAGCCATCACAATCATTAGCTCTGCTGGCTGGGGTGACCAAAATTATAGTCGAACATCCCTGTAGCGCATGAGATTAGAGGAAGACTTTTACTAAAGCAGCTAAAGCAACATAAAATCTGGATTTTAGCTAAGCTAAGACAAGTAACGATTTTCTTCGGGGGGAGCTCAGCTTTTGGTGATTATATGGATGAAGACAAACACTGTTTTTAAATAAGCAATTACAAATTAAATCTAAGCTGTGGCTGACCAAAGCTCATCCTGAGGAAAATGCCATTGTTTATTGTATCTGATGCAGCACCTGTTGTTGTTTTTTTAATCAAAGGACCGTTTTGAAATTTTAGAAGCTATTTCTTGGTCCTAGTGCAGGGGTCCTCAAACTTGGCCACTTTAAGACTTGTGGACTTCAACTCCCAGAATTCCCCAGCCAGCATGGCTGGCTGGGGAATTCTGGGAGTTGAAGTCCACAAGTCTTAAAGTGGCCAGGTTTGAGGACCCTGTCCTAGTGGAACAGGAAGATATTCCTGTTCGCAGGAGCATCATACAAGAATACAGGCAATCGTTGACTTACATCCACAACTGGGCAGAGAAATTCCATCAGCTAAGCAAGGCGGCCATTAAGTGGGGCTGCATCAAATTTTGTGACCTTTTTTGCCATGGTTGTTAAGAGAATCATTGTGGTTTTGAAGTGAATCACAAAGTCATTAAGTGAATCCGGCTTCCCCCCTGATAGAAGTAAAAGAAAGGTCTTCAAAATTTAATATGGAAAGAGAAATTTTAAAATTTCTGAGTGGAGAAGCTATGATGGGAAACAGGAAAGGTTCACATAAAGAAAGGATGTAAAAGAAATATGTAGGCAAAAATTAGCTGGGTCTTAGCGTGGGAAAGGAAGAAGACAAGCTATAAAAACATTTGTAAGAGGAAATGGGTAGCCAGGAAAGACATGTTGAATTGAAAACTAGGAAAGAACCTATTGTTCTAAAAGGGGGACATAAATATCCACAGAGTTTAAAATAACCATTTAAATGTCTAATTTTTCTTATTATTATTGTATATGTGAATTTGATTTAATATGTTATCAGGAAATGTATGTAAGTGGATGGAAAGAGTGTAACCTCATAGTACCTCAGCCAATGGGGAAAGAGGAGGGATGTAGCAGCCAGGGACAGGACTGCATAAAAGAAGGAAATATTTTGGGTTAAAACTTTGGAGAGAACCAAGCTTTGATAGCTTCTCTCCCCGCTTATTGCAATAAACGAAACAAAAGGCCTTCACTGTGTCTTGGCCGGTTATTGGTCAGGCGAGCTTGCCTCTGGTCATGAAGGAAAGTAGCCAGGAGCACATAACACCCCCATTGACTTTCTTTGTTGGAAGCTGGCTGGGAAGATCGCAAATGACAATCACGTGATCCTGGGTTGTTATAAATGCATGCCGATGGTTAAGCGTTCAAATTTTGATCACGTGACCATGGGGATACTGCAAGAGTCATAAGCGCAAGGACCGGTTGTAAGTCACTTTTCTCAGTGCTGCTCTAACTTTGAACAGCCACTAAACGAATGGTCATAAGTTGAGGACTAACTGAATTTTTTGATATTAATGTCCAAATCTTGGGGCCATTTTGCAAGTTTCTTTCAAAGGGATACCCAAAAGTGCTTTTTTTTTTCAAAAGGCAACTGGACTTGCTTTGTTTTTCCTTGAAGATGTTTCGCTTCTCATCCAAGAAGCTTCTTCAGTTCTGACGGAGCGGTTAGCACAATGACCAAATCACTGCAAGGAATATAAATCCTTCCATTATCCACCATTCAGTCAGAACTGAAGAAGCTTCTTGGATGAGAAGTGAAACGTCTTCAAGGAAAAACAAAGAAAGTCCAGTTGCCTTTGAAAAAAAGCACCTTTGGGACAACCATGACCTGGATGACTGAGAATCTCCATAGACATTTAAAAGGGATAGTTTTGGCTACCTCAGCAGCTTAAATGCTTCAGTGCCCTACCTCAGTCACTTGCAGTGGCATTGAAGGAAGGATCAGGACAGGCTATATGACAGTACTGAGATATACCCCCATCCATTTTGTACATAAGTTGATATAAGCACATACAAAAGTGGCAGAACTATGATTGTGAACATCACCTCATCTGACTTGAACCCACACACGTATCACACTGTAACTTCTCTCTGTCTTGTGGTGAAACCCAAGAATACCTGTTGAATTAATTTTAGCTAAGGTATTGTTTATTGTAAATAGTTCACATAAAGCCATACTGCATTAAAGTTTCAGTACCCCAAATATACTGGAAATCATTTCCCCCAAATCTTCCAAAAACTGGCCTGATTTTGTTTTATGTTGTGAGTAGGGGTGGTGGTGGTGGTGGGGAGAGAATTGCTATTTGCTTTTCATTACAATGCTCCCAGATATAAGGGGGCATTGGGGGTGTTAGATAAGTATCCTAAAAGAAAAGGAAGTACTTCAAGGTTAAGTCCCAAAAGGAATTCATGTGGAACTAAGCTAAAAATATGTTTTTACCACAGGTAGTCCTTGACTTACAGCCACAACTGAGCCAAAAATTCCCATTTTGCCATAGTTGCTAAGTAAATCATTTCAGTTGCTAAGTGAATCACTTCAGTTGCTAAGTGAATCCTGTGTACATTAAATGAACCTGGCTTCCCCCATTGACTTCGCTTGTTGGAAGCTGGCCGGGAAAGTTGCAAATGGGGATCACATGACCTCAGGACAGTGCAATGGTCATAAATACATGCCCGTTGCCAAATGCCTGGATTTTGATCATGTGACCACATGGAACCTGTAATCATAAGTGTAAAAAATGGTCATAGGTCACTCTGTTCAGTGCCGTTGCAATTTCCAGTGATCACTAGATGAAAATCAAGGACTACTTGTAATTTCAGAGGGAAGCATTAATATTTAATCTCATATACTGATAACATCAAGACTGCATTGCGGCTTGGCTTTTTAAAAAAATGCAGTTTATATTAAAAAAAAATGCGCATCGTGAAAATTAATATTTAGATATATGCAGCTGCAGGGTTTAATAAAAATAAAAGGAAGGCTAACAGCAAAACAAATAAGATTTATTCTATTTTATCTAGCTTTCCAGTTTGTGCAATTCTATCTTTAGGCAGAGGTACATCCAATTTATGCTGACTACACCCAATTCTACCTCTTGACCCTTGGCAAATTAAACAGCGGTATGCCTACCTCGGCGCCTGGATGCTGTGTGAATCTGGATGGGATATAACAGGTTTCAATGGAACTCTGGAAAGACTGACTGGCTTTGGGTTCGAGTCCACCCGGATCTGGAAATTTAACATTTTGGGTGCTGGATGGAGTTGCACGACCCCAAACAGACTTGGTGTGCAATTGTGGGGTCCTTCTGCCTGGAGGGGCAGGTGGCAGTTATGACTAGGAGGGCCTTTGATAATTGATATACAATTACATCCATTTCAGAGGCCAAAGCAACTCACGAAGGTAGCACTGATGATGTTACCTAGTTTGGTAATGAAATGTCTTCAAGAAAACCACCAAGCTCAAAGAGCACTAAGGATGCCACAACTCACAAACTGTATAAATGAAATAGGCTAATTTGCCTCTTCCGGTTCAAAATATGGACTCTGAAACTTACGCATTGTTAAAAATGAGTTTTATTTTACACAAAAATAAAAATAAACAAGCAAAACAAATGGCTTATATTAATTTCCCTAGGAAGATATATTTTAGCATTGTCTTTTAATAAAATAATGAGTCTAGTTAGCTGGAAACAAATTACATTAGTCTTTTTCTCTACCAAATTCTAGGGCTAAGATGGTCACAGGAGAGTCATTTTTCCTTATAATCTAGTTAACATTCAGAGTGAAATTGCTCAAAGTCTCTAGCATCCATGCTGGAGGAGCAGTGATTGTTTACTTTTAGCCCACTGAAACTTGCAGAAGTAATTACAGTTCTCCAGAAGGACTCCAAGCTGTTGCTTTGGTTACTATGGCAATAAATGCTGATTTTTCCAAAAATATATGATTGTGCTTTATAGACTTTGCAACTATGGCAATTTTACAGGCATTTCAATCAATTTCTCAAAACATCAGTACTGTAGGCAGCACTTATGCAATCATCTTGCCTGGCTTAACCACAAAAATAAAATTGTTGTGCTGCTCTAGGCCAAAGGTGTCCAGGCAGACTCCAGGCAGACTATGAATAGCAATAATAATAATAATAATAATAATAATAATAATAATAATAATAATAATAATAATAATAATAATAATAATAATAATAATAATAATAATAATAATAATAATAATAATAATAATAATAATAATAATAATAATAATAATAACAACAACAACAATAATAACAACAACAACAACAACAACAATAAAGTTGGAAGGGACCTTGGAGGTCATCTAGTCCAACCCCCTGCTCAGGCAGGAAACTCTGTCCCATTTCGGACAAATGGCTGTCCAGTCTCTTCTTGAAAACTTCCAGTGTTGAGCATTCACCGCTTCTGGAGGCAGGTTGTTCCACTGGTTAATTGTTCTAACTGTCAGGAAGTTTCTCCTTAGTTCTAGGTTGCTTCTCTCCTTGATTAGTTTCCATCCATTGCTTCTTGTCCTGCCTTCAGGCGCCTTGGAAAATAGCTTGACTCCCTCTTCTTTGTGGCAGCCCCTGAGATATTGGAACACTGCTATCATGTCTCCCCTCGTCCTTCTCTTCATTAAACTAGACATACCCAATTCCAGCAACCGTTCCTTATATGTTTTAGCCTCCAGTCCCCTAATCATCTTTGTTGCTCTTCTCTGCACTCTTTCTAGAGTCTCAACATCTTTTTACATCATGGTGACCAAAACTGGATGCAGTATTCCAAGTGTGGCTTTACCAAGGCATTGTAAAGTGGTATTAACACTTCACGTGATCTTGATTCTATCCCTCTGTTAATGCAGCCCAGCACTGTGTTGGCTTTTTTGGCAGCTGCAGCACACTGCTGGCTCATGTTTAAGTGATTGTCCACTAGGACTCCGAGATGTGTTTAATTTAGCACTGTGTTTCCCATCGTGGAGACAAGTTACAGGTGGAACGTTAAGGAAATTGCTTCCTTTTACTGGTTGTACCTTGGCCACCAGTCATTTGAAAGCCTACTTTGAAAGGCAGTGGGGAATTCTATTTTCTTATCTTGGCTCCAAGCTGTTGATACTGTTATTTCTTTTCTTTTTTTCTTTTTGGTCGTGTCTTATCTTGTCAACTTCATTGGGTGAACCTGAATTCAAGAGAGCAAAATTCTGCGCTGATCTGACAATATCAAACTGAAAGTGATGGGCAATACATTCCGAAAAAAGACGTGATGTCTAGTTAGGTCCGTAAGAGAGGTGATAAAATGAAAACAAAAGAAAATAAAAAGAGAATCAGTTGGGTCCAGTGGATAAGGCACCAAGCTAGAAAGCAAGAGACCATGAGTTCAAGTCCTGCCTTAGGCATGAAAGCCGGTTGGGTGACTTTGGGCCAGTCACTCTCTCACTCAGCCCAACCCACCTCTCAGGGTTGTTGTTGTTGTAGAAAAAATAAGAGGAGGAAGTTGTGTTGAATATGTTTGTCACCTAGCGTGATGACTCCCCTGGGCGCTTCCTCAGACGCCTCTCCAGATGCAGTTTGGAGGAGGATGAGCCAGCAGCTGAGGGTTACAAGCCAGGAGTGGAGGGGCCGAACACAGGGGAGCATCCAGACAAGCAGCCAGCTGAGCTAGAGACAGGAGAGCCTCAGCTGCAGCTGGGAAACCCAGAGGCTTTGACTGGAGAGGGTACACAGTTACAGCTGGTCAGTGGAGATGAAGAAGAACTACCTCCTCCTCCTCCTCCAGATCCAAGAGCACGTAGGGCTGAGAGGAGGCAGGCACAAAGAAGGTCAGTCAGGCTACTTGCGAGGAGGTAGCCTCGCCCCTCTTGATGAGCTGCACTAGGAAGCAGTTATTTAGCTCAGCAAGTGGAGTAAAATTATGCTGGGAACAACTTGTCTGTTTTCTTGCTGTGTGCTCTTGCCTTGAACTTCAGATCGTGTTTCTTCAGCTATGGCCTTGCGTTGCCTTGCCTTGCGGCCTTGCCTTTGCCCTGTGGATTTGCCTCATCTTGGGGTCTTGCCTTTGCCTTGGGAACTTGCTTTGGCCTAGTGGACCGGACTTGCCTTTGCCTTGAGGACTAGTGCTGGCTTCATTTGAGTAGTAACTCATTGGGGTTGAGCTGGTCCTGGCAGAGGGAATTGCTGGGAAATGCCAATTCAGGCTGGGAAACCTTAATAAAGACTCCTTACACCCGATGTCTGTATGTGTGCGTGTGCATGAGCAGGACAGCACACCTTGAGTTATTTGTAAAAATAATGAAGGTGAGATTCAAATAAATAAAACAAATAAATAAAGCTAATGTCAAGCTGTAGTTGCATCGCAAATTGTCTGTTTAAACTAATTCACAGTTACATATTGCTGTTTTACTATTTCAACCATTTGTAAAATTTGGAAGATAAAACAAAGAATGTATCGGGGTCCTGGAGACCAGCCATCTGGGTTACTGTCCTTTCCCTCTAGATCAGCTTTTACTTTGGACGTTAGGAATCCAAAACCAGTGAGTACCTAAAGCTCTCTGAGGCTTAAAGCACAAACATTTTGCTCTTAACTCCCCAGCTCCTTTTCACCCTGTATTAAATAAAATCAAGAATACTGAGCAGATCAATCTGGCTCACTGAATACATTCATTGCATCTTTTCATCGAATGCACCTTCTACATATGTTTTTACTTACTCAGACTCTGCTTAATATAATAGACAATATCGTACTTTATTAATACTATTTTTCTGTAATCTTTATTACTGTAAGCTTTGGCCCTCTAGCTTCCATTGAAATATCTCTGCTGATGAGGAGATTAGCAAATTAATGTCTAAACAGCTATTTTTTTCTGACCCATGCATGCATGGCCTGCAAAGAAAATGTTTTAACAGCTTTTAAATCTTGTAACAGTTCACACAAACAAACTCAGCAACAATCAGTAACCTATGGTAACCATGCAAAACGATCATTTTCACAGCATTCGCTGGAAGTGTCACAGACAACTCCAGATTTGCAAGAACAAGATAATATTGTAGCATAAAGAATTCCCATGGGCTCTACAGTATCCTTGAATGTTGAATCTGATGCTCAAATGGATTTGTAGCAGGCGTACGATCCGGATATTTGCATCTCAATAGTTGATTTTGGAGTATCATTAGAGATGCAACATTTTTATTTAAAGTAGGACGCTTGCATTTATAGTGATTTGACACAGCACATTAACATTCCTGTTTTTGCTATGAGTGTTCTTGTTTTTCATTAAGGACCATCAGTGGACCTTAGCTTAGGATAAGCAGTAATGGGTCAGTACTAGTAAGGTCTACTATACTTTAAAAAAAAAGCATACAAATTGCAGGTGTGTGATAGCCAATTATAACTCTAAGTTTTCAAGCAGAAAAATATAATTCAGCTGCTTTTGGTGCCTGCTACCCAAGATCATTTTCTTTCTTTCTTCCTTTCTTCCTTTCTTCCTTCCTTTCTTTCTTTCTTCCTTTCTTTCTTTCTTTCTTTCTTTCTTTCTTTCTTTCTTTCTTTCTTTCTTTCTTTCTTTCTTTCTTTCTTTCTTTCTTTCTTTCTTTCTTTCTTTCTTCCTTCCTTCCTTCCTTCCTTCCTTCCTTCCTTCCTTCCTTCCTTCCTTCCTTCGTTTTTCTTTCTTTCTTTCTTTCTTTCTTTCTTTCTTTCTTTCTTTCTTTCTTTCTTTCTTTCTTTCTTTCTTTCTTTCTCTCTCTCTCTCTCTCTCTCTCTCTCTCTCGAAAATGTGTAGCATGAGTTCCCTGAATTCCTAACTTTTTGTGTCCCTGTTCCCAAGCATTGGCTACTATTCATAAGAGCAGGGAAACTAGCAATGCCATAATGACACATCACATGTGTTGCTCTAGGGTACACTGCAGGACAAAAGGAGGAGGAGGAGGTGGTGATTTGGGACTGTCGTTCAGTGAAATATGCACTTCAACAGATGGCAGAGCCGCTGTGAACATCAAAGACCAAGGATGCATTCCAATCACGTCTCGGACTAATGAATCTTTGGAGTGAATCAACAAGAAAATTTATATCTCCTCTTCCCCTTACTGTTTGAAATTTGTGAATTTTTTTTTTGACAAAGAAATAATATAATTAAAAAAATATCATTGATGCTTCAATAACTAAATGTCTTAACTGGTCTCCAGTTTCTGTATCTGCATCTGATTTATGTCACATTTCTAAACATTATTCTGAGGCTTACTAGAAAAATGCAGAAGCTATTGCTCCTAGGCTCTTTATGCTGTTGTCCAAACGAACATCCCAAGGTGTATTAAATAGCTTAAGGCTGTGTTAAGAGTTTCTTTTCCCTTGCTTCTTTGTCTTAAGCGTACCCCATAGTACTTTGTAGAAGAAAGCTGTGGGATCAACACAGCTGAGCCCAGGGTAATGGCGACTTATAGAGGCTGGAATATTCATATATATTATGAATATACATTACATCTGACAAGCAATATCAGATTTATTCTCAACTTCGTTTATTCTTTCATACGGAGTCTACAATTGAATCCAAATATTGACAGCCAAATTAATTAACTTTCCCTAAGCGGGGCAGGTTTTCCATGGTTTTAATTTTCAGCCAAAACGTATCTGTTATTATGTCCCAATTGGAGGACCCTGAAAATCTAGGGAGTCATTCACAGGGTTTAAGTGATGCTTTGTGCAAAAGAAGGGGACGCGGTGGCTTAGCGTTAAGATCCTGGGCTCTTAACTGGAAGGCTGGCGGCTGGAGATGTAAGCACTACATGACATTCCTGCCCCAGCTCCTTTCCATCTAGCACAGACATGTCAAACTCGCGACGTCACGTGACGTCGTGCGACGTATCGGAGCTTTTTCTCCATTGCCGGCAATGGGGTGGGCGCGGTTTCCTTGTGATGCGTCCGGCCCGCGGGCTGGCAGTTTGACACCCCTGATCTAGCAGTTCAAATCATGCAAAAGCAAGTAGATAAACAGGTACCATTTTCATTGGGAAGGTAACAGCATCTGTGCTCCTCAGCATTTAGTCATGCCGGCCACATGACCACAAAAGTATCTTTGGATAAAGCTGTCTCCTTCGGCTAAGAAATGGAGATGAGCATCACTCCTCAGTGTCAGGCACGACTGGGCAGGGAAAATCTTTACCTTTATCTATCTACCTTTATCCGAAGGACATCTTCACTGAAACGTGCAAATGTTTACATGTCTACTAATGCTAATGCTTTGCTATGATCAATAAACTCCCTGGGGGTGTTTTAAGTTTTAAGTTTAAGTTATTTTCTCATAAGGTTCTTCCATATAGCACTCCAAAAGCAAAGGATTCAGCTACTCTAGATATAATCAGCCGAACACACTTTGAACTTAAAAAAAAACAAACAGATTTTAATGGAATTAGAATCGTAGAAAATTCTCTACAAAGATTTAACGCCCTGAATTATTAAAGTTATTTTAATATTACATTAAAAAAAACTAATAATGTAAAACAGGAAATAGGTACATCATTACAAAACGAGAATAATAATGTCTTGCACTAACGATCAGCAATTGTAATAGTAAAGCATAGTGAGTGTCAGAGAGCCGAAAAGAATCCCTATTTGCAATAGTGGCGAATATCTGTAGGATGAGGGTGAAAATTTGTTCTCCAAGCTTGTGGGTTGGTTTCTGAATGTTTCGTTATCAGGCTAGATAACATTTTCAGTGGGATGTCACTGTCAGTATTATAAAATCTCTACTAATAGAATCTCTATTAATGTAGAAAATAAAAAGGACATTTCTAGAAATTTACTTCTGAAAATGCGTGTCATGGTTCCGACAGATGAAACTCTTCAAAAGAACTTCGAGGCATTGTTTACCTTAAAGAATCTTTTATTCGAGAAACAAAGTATCGGCACTACATAGTTAAAGCCAAAAACTGAATTCCCCTGCCCTGGGCACAAAGTAGCAAAGCACAATTCCCTCCTCCAATTAACAGTCATAAATCAATTAGCTTGAAGCTTTCTCCCCAGCTCTCCAGCCCGCCAAATCTTTATCAACTCTGGGCGCAATAACCTTGGATTCCCATGGCTGAGTTACTATTGTTATGATTAACTGGACTCTCATCCACATCCTCTCTCCCAGCATCAACTAACTAACTCTAAAAGTGATAGAGAAAAGATGGCTGCATTTCCATCTGTTGTCAAAGCAAGAACATCCGATGTTAGCAGCGTTGACAATGCGTCTGGTACTTGGTGGTGGTTCCGCATATTTTCTGTCAGTGTGGTATGCCAGGTTCTCATAAGCTAGCCTTGAACTGAAGGATTGAGATCTCAGGTATCTGATGGTAAATACCTGTTCTTAACATTGTTGACTTAAAACAATATGAGGTTTTCTCTGTTCTTTATATCTGGTTGGAAACTATGATCCTCAACATTTTGGGATATGATACTATAGTGAAACTCCACCTCAATTCCTAGAATCGGGGTGGGGGTGGGGCCGGGGGTCTCTAAGTTCTTTTTCTTTCTCCAGAACCCCATTTGGCCACATTTCCTGTTTTGGATATGAATATTTCATTACAGGTAGTCCTCAACTTACAACAGTTTATTCAGTGACCATTCAAAGTTACAATGGCACTGAAAAAGTGACTTATGACCTTTTTTTTCACACTTATGACTATTGCAGCATCCCCAGGGTCACCTGATCAAAATTCAGATGCTTTGGCACCTGGTTCATATTTATAATGGTTGCCATGTCCTGGAGTCATGTGATCCGCTTTTGCGACCTTCTGACAAGCAAAGTCAATGGGGAAGCCAGATTCACTTAACAACCGTGTTGCTAATTTCATAACTGCAGTGATTCACTTAACATCTGTGGCAAGAAAGATTGTAAAATGGGGCAGAACTCACTCAATAAATGTCTCGCTTAACAACATAATTTTGGGACTCAATTGTGGTCATAAATTGAGGACTACCTGTAATGTCCAACCCTTCAAGCCAATTATGTGTGAGAGATAAATATCTCACACCCAATGCTGCCTTTCTGGTTATTAAAAGGGGAAAATAAAGGATAACGTCATCACCAAATAATAGGGAAATAATTGCTTTACTCCTTGACTGTAAAGGGTTCAGGTAACAAGCAGTTTCATCCTTTCCTTGGGAAATAAATCATTCTCACAAGAAATAAAGAAATAAAATGTAATATTAAAAGACTTGTAATAATACATTTTGACTTTCCCAGTTGAAGGTGATAAATATAGAGCTGTTCAAATCAAGGGAAAGTAATTGTTTTAGAAGCGAATTACATAAGAAAATACAATGTTCCAGGAAGACCATGAGCTGGTATTAGTTTGCTACTAATAAAAAGGATTTGCTGTAAAGAGACTTTAGTAGGATTCCAATATATTATACCACTAAAAATTTGAGAGAGAAACTATTTCCTCATGAACAATCTATAATAAAAATAAAGGAGCTGAAGTACATACAATTATGCACAATAGACTTTCATAACACAGAGAAATAAACATAAACACTTTGATCCAAATTCCTTCCTAGATTTATTTACTTATTCCTTCAGAACCAGGACCTGAAGTATTTTGTTCCTGTGCTTTAATTTCCCTGGAGTTTCCTGATTTCTAGAAATTCCAAACTTGTAAGATTCTGCAGAAACAATGTTAGTCTCCTTTGTTCTTAGCCACACTGTAACAATTTCTACCTTGGTTTTAAGAGGGCTATTATTATTATTTTTATCATCCAAACCAAACAAGAAGCTAGACCAGCATCTCTCCAGTAGGAAGCTGTGGATTCTACCTCTGCCTTGTAGGTTGGCCAGCTGTGAATGGTATTGTATTATGAGACATCTTGCAGAAGATGGAATTCTGACAGATCAGTGATAGTGTGGAATGAGGAGACGAAGAGAAAGAGAGATGCAGGATACATCAAATTGTTTCATTCTCTTAATCTAGAGCTTGTAAAAGAAGGGAGGCTGTAGCCATTTATTTTGCACTTGGTCATTAGTCGTCAGTGCCAGAGGGAACACAATTTCATCCACTGAAAGATTAAAAAAAGTGGATGAATAGGGAAGATGCCACTAGAAGTGGTCACCTTTGATTAACTGCATCTTTTAAAACAATTTTGTGAATGAGGCATCTATTAGTGATTTCAACCCTATAACAAGTGGACTGCTGATTGCTTTGAGACAAAGTTATTTATATCTATTTGGATTGATTAAGCTCCATGGGCTGGGGCGCTTCTGGATTAAAAGATGTTTTAATCTCTTTCGCTCCTTTTTTGCCACAAAAAGCCTTTGCTGGCCTACTTTAATTTCTCCTTCCTGTCTTTTAACACCCCCCCCCTTCAAACATATCACTTATTTTAGCTTTGTATAAATCAGCTACGTATAAATCGGCTCAAAAAAGGCAGCAGCTCATTTCTAGGGCAGGGGTCCCCAACCTATGGGCCGCAGCCCATTACTGGGCCATGGCCTACTGGCCACAGGGCCGTGGGACAAGCTGGCTCACCCCCACTCGCGCTAGTGCCTGCAGACCCATTTGCGCATACACACAGGGCTAGTGGTGGCAGCTAGCGCCTGTGCGCATGCGCAAATGGGTCGCTAGCACCATGCGGGTTCTGCAGCCCGTTTGTGCATGTGCGCGGGGGCTAGCACCGGCTACGTTGCACGGCCCGTTTGTGCACGTGCGTGGGGCTAGCAGCAGCAGCTAGCACCTGCACACCTATGCAAACAGAGATGCTAGCGCTATGTGGGTGCACACAGCCCCGTTGCTGCATATGCATGCACGCGCATACGCAAATTTCCCAGCTGCTCCCTTTCCTTCTGGGCCACCAGCATTAAAAGGTTGGTGACCTCTGTTCTATGGCATTATATTAAGGTGCACTGCTATTTTTTTTTTTAAACTATCTTTAAAATAATCCCCTGTCTCGATTTTTAAAGCCCTTCCCTTAAATATAATGGATCCAATTGATCCAAACTGAAATAAACATCAATTGAAATAAGCCTCAATGGAGTAAGCCAAGCACAAATCAAATATATTATATCCCTGACTTAAAATTTACCACTAGGATGAGTTTTTCATTTTCTTCCTTAACTTGAAAATAAAGCTTATTGAATTTAATGGGAATATTCGTATTTTGGAAAGTAGCTTTGCTTTCAAGTCATTGTTGACTTGAAGCACGGACCCAGAAATGCTCGATTTCTCATGGTCTTTCTCTTTGAAACTTTCCCTGGACAACATTATCTAAGACATAAAGAGAACAATAAGATCTTCCTACGTCTTTATAATCAGGGTAGAGTTAATGAGACACAATGCAGCTGCCAGGATGAGTCAACAGGCACCAATCAGCACCCGCACAAAAGCCTTAGGTACACCTCCCATTAATTGGGAAAGCCAATGATTGCCCTTCCCTTTTTCTCAGCATGTTGCATTGCCAGCTGATTATCTTCCACCTTCCGTGGGAAAGTCAATTCCACCCATTCATTACTGTATAATTAATATGATTTCCAGATCCATCTCTTTTTTTTCTTTTTTTTTTGCACATGCCTTGATGTTAAAGTAGAAAATCCCATCTGGAGGAATTCTATTACTCATAGGCATTTGTTTTTACCCCAATAGATAATGAGCATGTCACCCTTGGCTGTAATCCTTATTTTGTGGAACATGTAAAAATAGCTGTGGCAGGATGGAAGAGCATTTTTTTAAAAAATAAAATAAAATAAAAAACAAATTATGGTTCTTAAAACTGTTTCCATTCAGTAACCACAGAAGTCAAAATTTCTAATTCCATGAAAATTCCATGAAAATCTACCTGTTGCCCCATCTGAGAACATGACTGTCCACTCAGCGGTAAGGTGGAAGATGGTGCTTAGGGGAGAATAAGACAAGCCATAGATTCTAGGATGTATAAGTGTATGTTCAAAGGAGAACAGGAATTTTGAGGAAGTTGGAGCTAAGTTGAAAGAAAGCATGGTAGGCAAAGAACCAAGTAATCTCAAGCAACATCACTAACGGTAGTTATCATGTCAAATGGCTTTTCTTCACAGCCATGGATGAGCACATTGTCTTATTTGTTGTGGAATCACTGCACACATACACAGTGCTTTCACACAGAAATAACCTTTCTTGGCTTAAAAAACTCTGTTGCTCAAAATTCAGATGATCCCTGAATCAAATCTTTTTTTAAATCAAGAGTTCTTTATTAATATAAAATAATTGGGAAGGAAACTGGCTTCATACTATCCTATGGCTGTTGAGATTATAGATAGGTAGATAGGCAGATTATAGATAGATAGGTAGATAAGTAGATTATAGATTGGTAGGTAAGTAGAAAGATAGCTTCAAACTATCCTACAGCTGTTGAGATTATAGATAGGTAGGTAGATAAGGAGATTGTAGATAGGTAGATAAATAGGTAGGTAGGTAGATAGCTTTATACTATCCTACAGCTGAGATTATAGAGATAAATAGATAGATAGATAGATAGATAGATAGATAGATAGATAGATAGATAGATAGATAGATAGATAGATAGATAGATAGATAGATAGATAGATAGATAGATGATAGATAAGTGGGTAGATAAGTAGTTTGTAGATAGGTAGGTAGATAGCTTCATAGCTGTCGAGATTATACATAGTAAGTAGGTAGATCGGTAGGTAGACAGAGATCTACCTACCTACCTACCTATCTGTAATCTACCTATCTACCTATCTATAATCTCGACATCTATAGGATAGTATGAAACCAGGTCCCCCCCTCTTCTTCATTTCAGAATTCATAATTATGGTCCCAAAGCAGATGGATTATCTCAAACTTGTTTCATTTTAAAATAAAGAAATGTTTCAAACTCTCCGTTTGTAAGAAAAAAAATCTGTTAATTCTTCTGAAGGGATATTTCCTATCCTGTCACTTCTAATGCTTTTCTTGTTCTTGTTTGTTTGAGTTTCTGAATCAATTATGGATAACTCTGTTTTCACTAACCGCAGTGTCTGTCATCTGTTGATGTGGATGGAACATGTTTCTTCAATAATGCAATTAAACGACTGCATTTCTAAGCCTCTATTATTTTACTAAAGCCTCTTTCAAGTCAAGCTTAACTCTTGATAACATCCATGTGGTTTTACTAGTTGCAGAAGACAAATAATTTGCCTTTTTTCTGGGATTAATTTTTGCTTCCCCAAACAGGCATCAAATTTGGTACTCCCTCATGGTTTCCCATGCAAGCCCAAACCAGGGCCATTACTGTGAGCTTCTGTTCCAGATTATGTTGGCCAAGTACTACCATCTGCTGAGACTTTTACTAGCATGAGAATTTATGGTAGAGGCTTTAAAGCACGTAAACTTCTATTCCAGCTCTTCCCTCTTCATCTCACTATGATGGTTATTTTGATTTTTCCAAATGTCACATCTGAAGCTTGAAGTTCTGAACATGTTGTACCTAGACTTCTACTTATTGCACTTTCTCTTGACAGAACCTAGAAAGAAAAGCATTGCAAAATTTTTCCTTTCCAGTGATGGGAATATAGTAAGGAGAAAGAAATTACACCAAACTCTCTTTATACAAAATGCACACCTGAAAATGTTTCTGAATGTAAGTCACCTTATCAGCAAGACAGAGGTATACATATTTAAATAAACAAACAAACAAACCTTCAACATAATATTTATATATTTAAATTTATATGCCACTCATCTGACCGATAAGGCGACTTATATACGGAAACATTTTCAGGCAACACAGAATTGGGAAATTGAAATCCTCATAATCATATACAGGTTGTCCTCGATTTATGACCGCAACTGAGCCCAAAATTTATGTTGCTAAGTGAAACATTTGTTAAGTGAGTTTTGCCCCATTTAATGACCTTTCTTGCCATAGTTGGTAAGTGGATCACTGCAGTTGTTCAGTTAGTAACATGGTGTCAACGCTGCTAACATCGGATGTTCTTGCTTTGACAACAGATAGAAATGTAGCTATCTTTTCTCTTTCACTTTTAGAGTTAGATGATGCTGGGAGGGGGGATGTGGATGAGAGTCCAGTTAGTCATAACAACAATAACTCAGCCATGGGAATCAAGGTTATTGCACCCAGGTCTGATAAAGATTTGGCAGACTGGAGAACTGGGGAGAAAGCCCGCACTTCAAGCTAATTGGGGAATGTGATTTATGACTGTTAATTGGAGGAGGGAATTGTGCTTTGCTACTTTGTGCCCAGGGCAGGGGAATTCAGTTTTTGGCTTTAACTATGTAGTGCCAATACTTTGTTTCTTGAATAAAAGATTCTTTAAGGTAAACAATGCCTCGAAGTTCATTTAAAGAGTTTCATCTGTCAGAACCATGACACACGGTTGTTAAGCGAATCCAGCAACCTTCTGACTTTGCTTATCAGAAGTTTGCAAAAGGGGATCACATGACCCCGGGACATTGCAACCATCATAAATTGTCCAGCTTCTGAAGTTTGATCACAAGACCATGGGGACGCTGCAACGGTCGTAGGTGTGAAAAATGGTCATAAGTCACTTTTTTCAATGGCTTTGTAACTTTGAATGGTCACTAAATGAACTGTTGTAAGTCGAGGGCTACCTATATTCTCACTACATTTAAGCAGCTTCCATGCATGATATTGATTAGGAAAGCCCAGAGCATAATCTGACATGAAATAAAAATCGAGCCTCAGTTCTTTCTCTTTTACATTTAGAAATCAGTGAAAACCTCTAATGTTTTGAAGCGTACCTAAAATATTTTTTAAGGGCAGCAAAGGGCGGGGAAATAGCATATAGGAAGGTCCCAAAACCTACACGTAAATTCTATTTGTGGCACTCACTCTACAACAAGATGTAACCATTAACAATGCAGTTTGCTGTTGCTTTTCATCTCTTTGCAGTTTTGCTTCAGGTGTAAGTACACCTAAATAATGATGCAGCATGTTTTTCACTAAACCTAAAAGAAAGGCAGGATGAAAGGAAATCTGAAATTCGGATTCTGTCTGGAATCCTTACCGCATATCGGATATTAATACAATCGAGCGAGTTCAGGAGTATTTTACAAGAAAAGTCTTGCATTCTTCTGTCCATAATAGAATACCTTATGTTACTAGGCTTGAAATTGTCAGCTTGGAAAGTATAGAACTGCGACACTTGTGGTTAGATATTGCATACAAAATTGTACATAGCAACACTTTACCTGTAAATGACTTTTTCTAGCTTTAATTGTAATGTAACACGTGTGAACAACTGCTTTAAACTTAATGTAAAGCTCTAAGCTTGATTGTAAAAAAAAAATTTTTTTATAACAGAACTGTCAAAGTTTAATTTTCACTCCATATTTTAAGAGGTCCCTAGCAGAACATCCATAAGTGCACTGGTGGGCCTATCATCCCTGTCACATTTTGATTTTCTTATTTTCTTTGTTTGAATTTGTCGTTTTTGTTTGACGAATAAAAATAAAAGGAGGAAGAAACTGATTCTGTGGATTTTTCATAAGGTAATCTCTAGCATGGGGAGCACTTGCCTATAAAGTCACCAAAGCCGGACATGACTGAATGGTTAAAACAACAACAACATCTAGTGACACATCTGCATTAATCATTAAACTCTTGATGACAAAACTCCGGACTTGCTTAATCTAAATACATTTGTTAACATACAGAAACCCCACCACCATTAATACTATGATCTTACTACCCAGAATCTGCATTTTCTAATTACAGATGCTAAAAAAAGAGCCTTGTTACTTTACTGCAAAATCTCGAGCCCAATTATATTAAACTCCAAAACTTAAGACATCTGCAGAATCATTTGAAGGGAAAAAAAACCAAAATGAAAATGGAAGGAATGCTTATCTAACTGAAAGCGATGGACAGATTAGCTGTGCTCACAGCTCTGTACCAAAAGCTGTGTAGAAAATCAAGACTTTCAGAATGATAGTCAAGGAAAAGTATACTGTTTTCTTACGCTGGCAGGAATAAATCGTGTGGAAATAAAATGAGATGATGAAAATTAGATGATTCCACAGTATTTACATCAAGCCACTTCAGAGTTCCATCCATTCTCAAAGGCAAGATATATTTTGATGAAATCTTTCCATTGATTTATAAACTATTCCAAGCTGTTTTACATTGTTGTATTTTCCATGTGTTAATAAATTATAAAAAAAATGTTTTTGTGGAAGTCGGCATTATTTAATGCTACATGTTGCATTGTCTCAGCACTTCATCTAGCGGTCTCTTCACAGCTTTCATTTTGATTTTATTTGTCTCTTTCCATAGAACAGCATCCCCACTTCTAGTCAACCTCTTTTGATCCCTTCCTCCAGTTGCATTTATTTTGCAAAACTTGACTTGACTTCCACCTACTTACTTTAACTTTATTTTGCCAATAAACTCACTCATCTCTGGCCATTATAACACATTTATTTATATACCTCAATTATTGTTTACCTTCTGTTGAAAGGACAGTATGCCTCCTTGATGTTTCCTTGATATTAATATGAACTGTTTATTACCCAATCTTAGAGCTTGTATTTCCATTTATTAAAGGGTGACTCAGCGCATAGAAATGAAAAAGTGGACAGTAATTGAGTAATTTAGAAACAGAGATAGATGCATCGCCTACCTATCTGGACATTCATTTATGTCTGTCTGTCTAGATAGCTAGATAGCTAGCTATCATCTTGTCATGTCTGTCTGTCTGTCTGTCTGTCTGTCTGTCTGTCTGTCTGTCTGTCTGTCTGTCTGTCTGTCTGTCTGTCTGTCTGTCTGTCTGTCTGTCTGTCTGTCTGTCTGTCTATCTATCTATCTATCTATCTATCATCAGGGCTTTTTTTTCCTCATAGAACGCCCAGAACGGAGTTCCGGCACCTTTTTTGGATGGAACCTTGTAGGATAGGCGAGGCGGGTTGTGTGACATGTGTGAGTTCTGGCACCTTTTTTTTTTTTTTTTACAGAAAAAGCACTGATCGTCATCCTTAAAATTATCAGCTTCCTTACCTTATAAATTTCAGTTCTGTGAAGTGCTTGGTGTTAATGCAAATATTTAAGTTCCAGATGCTAGAGGAATGAGTGTTTCCCTAAGTGCAAACAAGCCTTTGTATGCATATTTTAATATTGAATGACTTCAGCCTTTCATTCTCTTTTTTCCCTCTTCCTTCCTTTACTGCATGGGTTATTTCCTCCACTTCAGGCAAAGGTGTCATGGAACAGGAAGAGGAATTAAATAGGGTGAGGAAAACACCACACTGTGTCAAAAGCTCCAGCATCAGAATAGCCATTATTCAGTCACCACTGTTCTCATTTCACAATGTTTTACTCTGAGTTTTTTGCTTCCTGGATTTCTAAACAAAAAGTAACACCCAGAGGTGGCCTTCCTGTTAGGTAGAGTGAGGTGGTTGCCTCAGGCATCATGTCTAGGGAGTCACAAAAGGACAACAAATTGTTTTATATTTGTTATTATTGATTTTTTACTGACACAGATGGAAAGATGTTTTCTAGCTTGGATGCCAAAATAACCTGTCTTAGTTTAGGTACAGTGTGTATGTGAATGTGGTTAGATGGATGACCCCATTAGCTGCTGTGCCTCAGGCAACAAAATCCCTTGACTAGGACATTAATTCTTTGGAATCATTGTTTCTCCTACACAGTAAGAATTGATGATTGTGGTCATGGCCAAGTCCCTTTAAGCAGGGCATTTTCCCCACAAGGAGTGGGAAACAAAACTTGCTTGGATGATTTGAGGTTTTCTGCTCTGAAATTCTCTTTTGATTAAGGAAGGAAAGATCAGCCAATGTGTAAAAAGAAGACAGATTAAAAAACAAAACAAAATCTAGTGGCATCGAGTAAGGGTAAAATAGGTACAGTGTATCGACAGGATCAATAATTGTACATCTATGAGATAGCATGAGGAGCCATGAATTATTTGAAATTCAGCTTCTCAGGTTCCAATTACAGGTAGTCCTTGACTTATAACCACTTGTTTAGTGACCATTTGAAGTTACAACAGCATTTAAAAAGTGATGTATGACCGGGTTTCACACATATCACCGTGGCAACATCCCCATAGTCATGTGATCATAATTTGGGCACTTGACAACCGGCATGTATTTATGATGGTTGCAGTGTCCTGGACTTATGTGACCATCATTTGAGCCCTTGTCAGTCAGCTTCTGACAAGCAAAGTCAATGGGGGAAGCCACTTAATGATTGCATGATTTGCTTAACAACTGCAGTGATTTACTTAACAACTGTGGCAAAAATAAATAAATAAATAAATAAAATAGGGCAAAATTCAGTTGACAACTGCCTTGCTTAAAAACAGAAATTTTGGGCTCAGTTATAGTTCGAGGACTACCTGTACAGCACTGGAAGAAAAGATCACCTCCAAATTCTTTCTTCCCAAATTTGATGCCATGTTTTTCTGAGGTTAGGAGAACTTGAAAAGCCTCCTCAAGGAGGCATGGTAGAGCGTAAGCAACAGAGGCAAGAGCATTGTTTTAAATCCAAACACCAGCTAGCAGTCAGAATTTCACAGCACATTGTCAGATCCCCAAAGAAATGTATCACTTTTATTTTTATCCTATACATGCTTCTATATCCATTTTTTGGGGGCCTGCCATTCTATTGGGAGGGGGGATCTTTTGCTTTGCTTTGCCACACTGCCTTTTCCCCAGGGGAAGGAATGCAGCTGAATACCATCCCCCTTATCTGGAAGACGGTTTGCGCTTGGAGCCAGAGGGAAACGAAACCAAGAGAGACCTTGAGGAGCGCGCCAAAGAGTCAGTTACCAAAACAATGTACCACCTGTGGATTGGCCAAGATTCAAATGGACAGTGGGACCCTGGGGGGAGGAGTAATGAATATTACTTTTCATATACTGCTTGTGCGGGTTTTTTCTCCAGACCTCGCTTTGCTTCCTAGCTATCACTAACTCCCAATAAAAGTTCCTCTTGAGACAATGCCTGTTTCAAGAGTTCTGCTTTCTTGGGAGACCTAGTTGAGGCTGGTCCTTACACACACATGGACAGACTTCAGCACCCCCTCCACCAGCAATCAGCATCCAGATCAGCATAGATTAACTTCAAGGTTGACATTGGACCAACAATCAAGTAAACAATACCCCAATGAAGAAACTGCCAAAGAAGCCAACAGCAAACAGCCCAACCAAAGAATCTCTAAGTCTACCCTCAGCAACTCTGACAGGCAAGCCACTAGAATATAAACTGACAGCAAACTGCACTCCTTATTAGCATCAATGATGTTACCTAGTTTGGGTAATGAAATGTCTACAAGAAAACAAGCAAGCTCAGAGAGCACCAAGGATCCCTCAGACTTAACCATAATTTTTCCACTGGAAAATGTGAGCATCCTAGATCAAGCTAAATCCAAAAATTCTAGATAATTCCTGGAAGCTTGGCATTCAGACAAATTAACCATCAACAAACACATAGAGATAAACTACATTTACACACCATTGAAAAGAGACGATAAAGAAGCTAAAAAAGAGCAAAAGATTGCTCACCAGCAGTCAATAGCAGGAACTAACCCCAAGATTAAGACCAAACAAGAGATCAAGCAATAAACAACAGCCTAATCAAGGAACTACCAAGGAGAAAAATTCACTCCCACCAACTCTGACAAAGCAAGCTGTACAAGATTCCCACCAATTCTGACAAAGCAAGTTACTGTATAGAAAAAGAAAACAAACCCCATTCCCTTTTAGCACTGAATATAACCTAGTTGGGTAATGCAACATTTACAAAACAACAACAGCAACAACCAAGCTCAGAGAGCACCAAGAATTCCATAACTAGTTTGTTGCAAGATCTCAACCCCTAGGAGGCCAGACAGTATGAAAAGGAACAATATCAGCATTTTGTTTTCCAATAAGCAGCTATTTTGTGACTGGCAAACTATTTTGTAAACAACCAAGTGCTCAATAATGTGTTTAAGAATCCACAACATGCTTATAAACTATCAAATGTGTCTACTGACCCAAAAGGTTTGAGCATCCTTAACTCTTTCTAAATTCTAAATAACTTCTAAATACCTTGGGAGAAGTTCCAGAAATATTGGAAGTTCTCACTTGCAAATTATTGCTCTATTTACATAGTGTGTGATATGAACAAAAGGGACCTTGTCTTGAATACATGCCTCACGTGTAGAATTACATGTGAAAAGAATACTAAATAAAGAATTGGACTGAACCATATTTATTTGGAATGCCAGGTAGTTCATAATTAAACATCAACCACAATATGATAAACATGATTATAGCTTTACATCTAGTTCCCTCCTCCACCGTTTGAGTGACAAAATTGTCGGCTAGGTTGGTTAGGAATCTGTTTGATCTCCCGCTCACTGCAGAGTTTGTCTCCCAGTTGATATCTGGATAGTTGAAGTCTCCTATTACTATTGTGGTATGCTTCCTACATACATTTGTTAACTGGTTGGCAAAGAGTTCATCTATTTCTTCTGATTGGTTGGGTGGCCTGTTATGTATGCCACACTTTGATTGCACTGTCACTGGACCTTTTTAACCACACCCTGTGATGACCCTTGATGACAAATTATTTGTCCGAAACAATATGGGTCTCCTGCTTGGTTGGGAGGGGAGAACTGGAGGACTTCTAGGGTCCCTTCCAACTCTATTATTCTGTTCTGTTATTCTGTTAATTGTTCTATGATTATATGTATCCATTCCATCAAGCCCAAAGAAAGTCCAGAATGGTATACAATCTCCTGCCATGAGCAGGGGGGTTGTACTAGATCTCCAAGGTCCCTTACTCTATGTTCTAAAGCAAAACACGAGCAAGCAATAGAGAGAGGAACAAATGCAATATCTACTTCATACACTCAGAGTCAGGATGGGTCAAAAGTCAGCTTTGACCATCTAAAAGTGCAAAGAGGGCACCAAAAATACTGGGGAGAAACAGATCCGGGCCTTTCAAGACAAATTAACATTTAGAAAATTGGAAAATAAATAAATAAAAAGTGTGTGACCCTGTACCATCTCCAGCAACTGAACTTGCCTTGAGTATAATGGAAACAGAGTAAACCCAGAGTCAGTGCTGTTTTCCAAGCTTTGAGCTGAATTTCCAAAACTGCCAATGCAAAGCTTTCATCAGAACTGTCTGCACTAATATTTAAGGGGGTGAGAAAATGATCTCAGGGGAAAATAAAGTGTGTGTGTGTGTGTGGGTGGGTGTGGGTGTGTGCACGTGCTCGTGTGTGGGGTACTAGAAGGATGAAGAATGGCTTAGAATGAGAAATAAGTATCTTCACTCCACTTCTTAGTCTGGTCATCCCCAGGGCTTGCTTCTGTCCTAATCAACTCTTTCAGAGCGCATCTACAACAATGGCAATGATAAGGTTGTCTATTGATGCTTCATGGGAAGAATTTCCATTCATTCATTTCTTTCTTTCTATTCAGCACCCTTGCTGGTAGAAGAGTGTGCACTTCCGTAAAGAAAGGCAACGTTACTCAGGGCCCAGCTGGCATATCTCTATAAACCCTTGATTTCTAAAAATAATCAGTAGCTCCAGGAAGCCACAAAGGAAATGAACTGAAGAAGATGGAAATAAATCTACTGAGAGATCTAATGAGGGAGGAGAAAAGGTCTAGGACAAGCACTGATCACAGTAAACTATGACCACAGTTGTTAGTTTTCTTGAGCATTGTCATTTTAATCTCCACATGCAGTGATCTCTTTTCTCTCTTTTCTCTCTCACCACAGAAATAGATCCAAATCCTTATGAAAATATTAAACCCTTCCGCTACAAACTCTATCTTACTTTATTCCCAAACTTGTCTTCTATAAAATGTCTTTTCTCCAGAGAGTCTTTGTTAATTATCGTCCTTCTCAGACACATATTAAAAATAGCAAAGTAATCCTTGCATTAAGCATTTGCATTCTCACTGAAATATGTACTTCTAGCAAATTCCTAATTAATTGCTGGTTTGCTGGTTTAATGAGCAAAAAAAAGGAACATAAATAAAACCAGGCAGAGCATCGCACTCCAGCTTTGAAACTAGCACTGCAGATGTTATACTTGGAACATCTTACTCTATCAGAAAAGGGCTACCATGTACTTATTTTATTGCATTTATTATTATTTTATGCCACCTTGTAGGGGAGATGGGTGGCATAAAAACTTAATAAATACAATACAATAAAGAAAGAAAGAAAAACATAGGTAAAATCTAATTTTGGATTCCTTTAAGGACTATTAACTATCAACTACCCATTCTTTCCTGAAAATAAATATTATGTAAAAAAAAAAGAAACTTGTTTCATATACATTTTGTCCTTTTGTGGAAGTAAAGATAGAGAGATTTTTAAAACAACTAAGAGAAGCTGCATCAAGGGTGAAGTGCTTTAAAAAAAAAAACCCGTGTTTAATGAGAAACATCTAGCTTATAGATTCATTTATACACAAGGTAAGATCACTTTGTCTTCTAACGTGTCACTTCATTATCACATTTCTATGCAGACTATGAAAAATATATATTTGGATTTTCATACCATTGCTGTACTGTGTTCAGCAATGAGATGTTACATGAGGATGAGATTGCCAAATTATTCATGAGATTTCCATCATTTAAAAAAATGAAATGGCTCCACTGTGAGATGGCATGATTGTACCCACAGCTTGGAAATGTGACTTATCTCTGCATTACAAAAGCAAGAAGGAAAACAGTAATTAATGCCAATGATATGCCTGCTTGTTGAAAACTTCATTCCCACAAACCACTAATGCTGTAATAACTCACCAGAAACATGGAACAGGTTCTGCCGATGTTTTGTCTTCTAGATCTAGCAATTTTTAGCAAAACATCAGAGAGTTGGCGTGGTTTATTTTTTCCAGGTGAAGGTACTACCAATACATTAAATGTCTAAAGAAATATGTCATTCATAACCACAATTTTTACATGTTGTATTTCATTTGCTCACAATATTGTTTCATGTTGATGCAAAATGGGCCTCAGGGATGCTGCGTACACTGAAAAATATAGTTAAACTCAGCATATGATGGGAGTAGGCAACTCTTTCCAGCATAAATTACTGAAGGCACTGGCAAACAGAATGTGTGGGTTGAAAGCCAGCGATTGACGAACTTAGAACCAAAAGTGAGTTCAAACATCTCTCCTTTCTAACAAACCTTCTTTCACTTTTGTTTCTGTTATTCTTTTTTTTTTTTTTTTGCTGTTGTTGATTCCTTCTTCCCCCAAAAAATCGGTTAGCCAAGCTGGTGCAGAAAAGTCTTCCTATACTTGTGTGCTGGCTGCTTCCAGAAGGCTTGTGAAGTTTAGTTGAGGGATACTTATGCCCAGTGGCTACATTATTAAGTTTATTATTGTATTTATTTAATAAATGAACTTAAATAGCCACCCTTTTCCCAGAAGGAACGTAATGCCCATTTTCCTCTACATATTATGTATGTATGTATGTATGTATGTATGTATGTATGTATGTATGTATGTATGTATGTATTTTTGGTTATTTATTTATTTATTTATTTATTTATTTATTTATTTATTTATTTATTTATTTATTTATTTATTTATTTATTTATTTATTTACTTATTTATTTACTTACTTACTTACCTACTTACTTACTTACTTACTTACTTACTTACTTACTTATTTATTTATTTATTTATTTATTTATTTATTTATTTATTTATTTATTTACTTATTTATTTACTTATTTATTTATTTTCTATTTATAACATTTATTAGCCACCCATTTTACCTCAGGGTAATTCTGGGCAGCTTACAATCATAAAAGATAAAAACTGTATAAGCTACTGTAAATAAGTTAATACAAAAAGCTAAAAACGGTAACCCAATTAAAAATGGGGAAGGCCGGAGAGGGATGGGGAGGTGGGAGATGGGATCTGTTGTTAATCTATTGACCATCTCCACTGGGATGCTCCCCCATTGGAGCCCCAAGCTAATTGGCACAGCCAAGTCTTTAGGCTCTTAGGAAAGTTGGAAGGGTGGAAACTGACCTCATTCTGGGGGGGGGGAGATGTTCCAGAGGGCAAGCACAACAACAGAGGCCCTTCTCCTAGACCTCGCCAGCCAAGCTACTTGGGCCGATGGGACCGCAGCATCTCTCCCCTGCCAGCATGGCTGGGATGGGCCAATCTCAGTGGGATGAGATGGTTTCCACAAGTAGCCTGGACTCATGCCATGAAAAGCTTCAAAGGTGATTACCAACACCTTGAAATGGACCCGAGAGCAGACCAGCAGCAGATCATATGTGGTTATATACCTTCAGGTAGCCCTCAACTTACGACCACCATTGAGTCCAAAATTTCTCTTGCTAAGAGAGACAGTTGTTAAATGAATTTTGCCCCATTTTACGACCTTTCTTGCTACAGTTGTTAAGTGAAACACTGCAGTTGTCAACTTAGTAACATGGTTGTAAAGTGAATCTGGCTTACCCATTGACTTTGCTTGTCAGAAGCTCAACAAAAGGTAATCACATGACCCTGGGACACTGCAACCATCATAAATATGAGTCAGTTGCCAAGTATCTGAATTTTGATCATGTGACCACGGGGATGCTGCAACAGTCATAAGTGTGAAAAACAGTCACAAGTCACTTTTTCCAATGCTGTTGTAACTTCAATAGGTCACTAAATGAACTGTTGTAAGTTGAGGACCATCCATCCATCCATCCATCCATCCATCCATCCATCCATCCATCCATCCATCCTATCTATCTATCTATCTATCTATCTATCTATCTATCTATCTATCTATCTATCTATCTATCTATCTATCTATCTATCTATCTATCTATCTATCTATCTATCTATCATCTATCTATCTATCTATCTATCTATCTATCTATCTATCTATCTATCTATCTATCTATCTATCTATCTATCTATCTATCTATCTATCTATCTATCTATCTATCTATCTATCTATCTAATTTATTTGCTGCCCATCTGCTAACAAACAACTTTGGGCAGCTTCCAGCATTAAAACATTAAAGATTAAAATCCTAACAAATAAATATCTTTAAAGGAATAAAAATAAAAATCTCAATCAAGACAAAACATAATTAAAAGATAGGGAGAGAGGAAGAGAGAGATGGGAGGGGAAGTGGGATTGCCTCTTAATTCAACAACCACCTCCAATGTGGTTGGACCCGGAGGACACAGATAAACCTCCAAGTGGCATCAACGACTCTCTAAAAGAATGCAAATGACCAGCTGTCTGCAAGGAGTATAAATTCCATTCCCCCATCATCCAGTCAGAGCTGAAGAAGCTTCTTGGATGGGAAGCGAAACATCTTCAGAGAAAAATGAGAAAGTCCACTTGCCTTCTGAAAAAGCATCCTTGGGACTCCAATGTGATGTTACCCTGTTAGGGCGCAAAGCCATCTGGCAGAGCCAGGTCTTCAGGCTGCTGTGGAAGGACAGAAGGCCAGGACCCAATCTCACCTCAGGGGATAAGATGTTCCAAAGGGCAGGAGCCACAGCAGAGAAGGCCCTTCTCCTGGACCCATGAGCTATACCTGGTTACTTTATTTTTACTATTTTTTTTAATCTATTCCAATTCACAGGGAGGCAGTAAATGCTTCTCATCCACTTTAGTCACAAAACTAAAGTGCTCACTATGTAAATACTCCATTCTCCTGATAAACAAAATTATTCACTGATGTTAACCTTAAGGATGCTGTCTTCCCTACAGGAAGCAGTGGTGCATTCAGCCCCTTGAGCCCTATAAAAGCTAATTGACTTAATTTTTAATGTGATGGGAGGAAAAATACATTGGGAGCAATTATTTGTGTAAGTAATTAAAGTAAATTAATACCAGTATTAAATCAAATCTTGTTTTCTTGTGACCCTACTCACTTTTTAGAATGTAGCTCCTGTTTGTTCACTTTTTTTTAACATATCTACAAATCCATATAAATAAGAGATTTGTTAGGAAAAATAAACATGAAATCGATGCAAATATTTATTCAGACCTTTTAAAACAAAATCCCAGATTGACATACAACAAAATAGGAGGAATTGAAAAGGTAGAAATGGAGAAAAACTAACAGGAATTAAAATGAATAGGAAACTGCTGTTTTGAAAATTAGAAATATTCCTAAAGGAGGAAGGCGTGTTGGATATGTTCACCACTATGGGTTATTTGTAAAAATAATAAAGATGGAATATAAATAAATAAATTTGTCATCTGTCTTTTCATTTCTTGGATTTTTTTTTTCCTAGGATGGGTCACAAAGTTATTAACCAGAGTAATTCCTGGTTAATATCTTCTTTTTATATCTTTTATATATCTATATCTTTTTTAAATAATGGGATGCTTTTAATTTTCATTTTTGATTTGGAGAAGGAGAAAGATGAAAAAATGTAAGGAAATTGATCTAGTCATGAAATAAAAATAATTTTGTCTCCTGGAACATGTAAATCTGAGAAGCACAAAATTTCTGAAATTGCTCTAAAAAGAAATGCATTCAGAGGACAAACTCAAAGAATGTTACATCTCAATCTTTATAGACCAACCTTCCTCAACTGCATACTCTATATGCACCGTACATAAGGCATCCAGAATTGACAGCCTAAATTGCCAAACGCCTATAAAGACACAGATGTGTAGATTCCAGCTGGCTATTACTATGATAATAATATTTAGTAACTAGTAGTTGACCATGGAGAACCTGTTTGGTGTGTAATGGTTAAAGGCACCAAGCTAGGAACCAAGAGACTATGAATGCTAGTCTTGTCTTCAAAACCAGCTGAATGACTTTGGGCCAGTCATGCTCTCTTAGTCCCAGGAAGAAGGCTAAATAAATCACTTCTGAAATCTTGTCAAGAAAACTGCAAGGACTTATCTACATGACTGGCTTGGAGCCACACACAAACCCACAAACAAAAGACGGATGGCCATAGCACATAACAGAATAACAGAGTTGGAAGGGACCTTGCAGATCTTATAGTGCAACTCCTTGCTCAAGCAGGAGAACCTCTACCGTTTCAGACAAGTGATTGTCTAGTCTTTTCTTAAAAACCTCCAGTGATGGAGCACCCACAACTTCTGATGGCAAGCCATTCCACTGAATTGTTGCTGCAGCACCTACTTCTGCATTGTTTACAAAATGTGATTGTATCCATGTACCTATCAGGCGTCAAGGATGACTTAGGGGTTCTTATATTTTAAAACTGTTCTGAATTTAATTGCAAGAGTGATAGAAAAGGTGCTGCTTCAACTGATGCCAAAGACCCTAACCTGTCATCGCTATTTATCTCAAGACAATTTGCAGATCAATTTTCCCACTAAATGTCAATTGGAAACTGTGTGTGCTAAACAAGTAATTCCGGCAGTAACACTGTAATAGCAACAGCAGAGCTATAAAAGAGATAATGGCAGAACAATCAGTCCCATAAAAATAATGAACATGGAATGGCTAAAGACAGATTCCACAGAAATCAACGTATTAGCTTATGGAAGCGGATGAAAGGTCTCAGCACAAGAAATAATTGTCATGGTGGAATGAAAGAAGAGGAGTTTGACTTGCTTTTTTGTTATTATTGCATTCTTCTTATATTGCACGTTCATTTCTTTTGCCAGATAGCCCTTCAAAGGTCAAACAACATATTGTCCACTATAAAACCCATTCATTCTGAAGAGTTCTCAAGAACTCTTCAGATAAAGGTTAAGCAGAAAATAGATGTGAACCTTTTGCTAATTCTATGGGTGATTTGCTCTAGATTGTCCAGGATTTCTGGCTTCCTATTGTTTCATGCACACACACACACACACACACACACACACACACACACACAGAGAGACAGAGAGAGAGAGAGAGAGAGAGAGAGAGAGAGAGAGAGAGAGAGAGAGAGAGAGAGAGAGAGAGAGAGAGAGAGAATTACAGAATTGGAAGGGGCATTGGAGGTCTTCTAGTCCAACCCCCTTGCAAGAGACCCTATATCACACACATCTCTCTCTCTATCCACTCCTCATGTTATACTAGTGAAATAATGAAAGCTTAGCGTGCAACCAGAATGGCATAACTTACCTGGGATGCTTATGATGTACAAAACAGATCCTGCAAAGTAAACTCTGATCTGAATGACTAAAGGTAAATTTCTTGATCCAGCCTAGCATATGATTCCCCAAGATCTTCATTTGTCCTCCATCTGTCTTACTATTACTACTCAATCACACCTTGCTGTCTGACCCAGTGTAAATGTTAAGGAATCTGTGAATGTGATTGCATTATTGATTGTTGATGTTTTATCCAACTATCACATTCACCTTGCAGCTCCTGAAAGAACTTATTTTAACCTGCATTTCTGTGATGCTTGTAAAATTGTTTGCATTATTTGTAATCTAGTATTCTCTTGCCCCTTAAGAAATATCTCTCAATATCTTCAATTAGAATGCATATAAAATAAAAGTCACAGACAGTGCCAATAAGTCACTATTTTAAAAGACTGTTTGGTCAAGTCCTGCAAATACTATGACCATTCTCCTAAAACTAGATTATCTGAGCAAGATCTCTGCAACCTTGAACAGCTGCAGAGATTCAGGGAAAAGCTGAGATATACAAAATGAACACATCAGTTTTATTAATCTGTAACTATGGTAACCTCTCTAGTTTAGGATGAGCCGGTCGATTTCAAATTTGGCTCCAAAGGTTCAAGCGTTAAATGCATCATCTCCAGAATATCCATTCATATATTATTCATTCATTCATTCATTCATTCATTCATTCATTCATTCATTCATTCATTCATTCATTCATTCATTCATTCATTCATACCTTCATGCATTCTCAATATTTGTACATCTGGAAAACACTCCTTCCAGCAACAGAAAAGAATTTACTAAAAATATAGCATATGCCTCAAAAATTTGCATGAGATAACTACAGATAATGTTCTCTAGACCGCAAAAACAAAATAAATCAGATAAGACTAACATATAGTTCAGGAAAGACAAAACAAAACAAATTAACTTGTTCAGCCTATTTAAACAGCCCAAAGAGTGGGAGGAACCTTGGGTAAAAATTCTAGAAATAGATTTGATTGCACTTAAATGAGAAGTCTAGTTTTCAATCACCAGCAATCCTTCCTGCAGTGTGCATAAAGGAGCACAATACAGAATACATGTATTTCAGTTCCAGAATGCCATAGGACCAGATACAAATCAGAACTTGGTTTATAACTTGGAATTAATCAAACTTAGCTGACTGTCTTTCCCTTTCATCAGAATTCTTTAACTTTCCCCTCTCGTTTTTCCTTCTGTTCTTTAATATTCTGTCAACATTTTCTTGAGAACTTCTTAAGAGTTGACATCAAGAAACTTTCTCCTTCTACTGCATCCTCCCTCAGATGCAACTGTATCTGAGGATGCACTGTCCTTTTTCACCTTGATGAATGTCATGAATCCCTTGTAAGCCTTGCCAAGCATTTGTAAAACACTTTTATAGTCCCCTTGTCTTCCTTCAAATCTCCTCCGATGTCTCCAAAACTGTCTGGCAGCTCTCTTGTTTCTGTGACCCACAGAGCCTTCAGGTCTCTGCTATGTCGTGATCAGTACCATTAAATGTTCAAAGTCATCTAATTGAGATTTGAACCAACCCACGTAACAGGCACTTTTTACAAGCTGTGACAACTCCCTAGCTTTTGTGTAGCACACAATTTCCTAAAGCCTCTGGTCCTTGGTCTTGGTCTTGAGGTTCAAAGTTTCTTCAGATGGAGGAAGACTGGTCACCAGTTAGCCTAAGATTCTACCACTTCACAAGACTTAATTCCGAGGCTTAACTTTGCTGAAGACATTTAAAAGACTCATGGGCCAACCCAACGTCTTTATATCATCAATTCCTCGCCAACTCTTGTTAAGTAAAGGGTGAAGAAAAGATGTTCTCTTGTAATATTTTATTCTGACATCCTATTCTGTTATAGTGAGGACCTCAAAATCAAGCTCCCAGCACCAATAACATCCTGCATAATACACCCATACATAAGTAGGGTAGAAAATTGGATAATCAACAGATGCAAGTTATATTCTTCAGGAGCATTCTTTCTCCATATTGCTAATTATAAAGTATATATGGAAGAGTACCACATTTCTATTTCATTTGTTAAAAGACAAGAGGCAAATTGTCTAGGTTTTCAACCAAACCAAGTTAGGATGTCTTCCATCTGCCTGTGTCATTATGCATGGCTTTATGTGACCAATCTGACTCCAAAAGCTAAGCCTCCAAGGACTGTTCTTCCATGAATATTGGACGATATTGTCAATAAGTTTGACAATACTCTGGATATCATTCAAAAAGCTCATTCAATAAGATCCTAATCAAAACACAAGCACCCTACTTCATCCCATCCTGGTAGAGTCTGGTGGAATCACTCATGCCTCAACCAAAGTCTGCTAGTCTTTTGAATAAAAAAAGCTTGCCATCCTATACCCAAAGGCTAATATAAAATGTCACCACATCCTTACCTTTCTGTGTTCCTCATAACAAAAAGAGCAGAAACAGAGGGAATAGCAAAGAACAGAGGCAAAGCTTGTTCATCTCCATATAATAATAATAATAATAATAATAATAATAATAATAATAATAATAATAATAATAATAATAATAATAATAATAATAATAATAATAATAATAATAATAATAATAATAATAATAATAATAATAAAAAAGTTGGAAGGGACCTTGGAGGTCATCTAGTCCAACTCCCTGCTGAGGCAGGAAACCCTATACCATTTCAGACAAATGGCTCTCCAGTCTCTTCTCAAAAACTTTCCAGTGTTGGAGCATTCACCGCTTCTGGAGGCAGGTTGTTCCACTGGTTAATTGTTCTAACTGTCAGGAAGTTTCTCCTTAGTTCTAGGTTGCTAGATGATTCAGACTAATGCCCTATCAGGAATAGATATTCTATTGTGTCCACAATTTGACAGTAGATGGTTCCCTGGACAATAAGGAGTCTTACCTGACATGCATTGTACAGGAGCTGATGTTCAAATTTCTTGATTCCCAAGATGTTCTGGAACATCTCATACAGCTGCTCTTTGCTGAGAATCAGCTCTGAAGCAGCACTTGCTGTCATTCTGGCTTGAGCTTTGCGTGGATCTTCTTCCCCCCGATATATTGCATCAAATTTTGCCATCCAGGAACTCAGGACAGTCTCCTTACTGAGACCATCAATCTCAGGGAGGCTACGGACCCTCTTTTCGATGTGTTTCTTGAAGACTTCTCGGGAGTCATTAGCTGAGAACCCACCACTCTGAACCATTCTGGCGACACGGTCACTTTTCAGAAACACCTGCAAGGTGAATAAAAACACAAATTTAATCCTTCCTAATTGTGAAAGGACTGGAAATATATCTCATTATAAAACTCCACATGGTTCCCCATGTGCCACCAACTATGTAGGTGACATTCCAATCTGGGCATTTGATTGTGACCTTTCTACAATTCTAAAAATTGGAATAATGGAGCATCTACCATTGTGAATTTGGGGGGAGGTGGAGAGAGGGAAGAAATCATCTAGGGTATATGGCATTCTTAACAGAGCTAAACCTCTGTACTGCCAGTTAACTATGATCCTTTGTCACACCACAGTTCAATAGCAGAGAATGTCCACTCTATATGGAAGTTCAAATAGAATGGGAGAACATTGCATGAGAACCCTGTCAAATTCTGAATATTTGAAGAAAAGAAACATGTTTCTAAAGGTTTCAGAGGCTTTATTATTTTGTTTTTAGACCATTCTCCACATTTCATGCAGACATCCAATCTATTTTACAATATAAATGAGCCCTGGTCACACATACTCATTTCTATGCATTGGATGCAAATTGATATTATTTTTAATTTGCTTTCGAAGAATGTCATATTCTATGGCAGGGATGTCAAACTCAATTTCATTGTGGGCCGCATCAGCATTGCGGTTGCCCTCAGGGGGGCTGGGTGGGTGTGTCCAGGGTGGGTGCGGCCTACTGGGTGGGCGTGGATGGAGTGGGTGTGGCCTACTGGGTGGGCATGGCCAGCTCTACATCGTTCGTGTCAAGGGTGCCTGTGGGGGCCTGGGCAGGAGTGGGACAGATCTGAGAGTCTCTGGCAGAAGGGGGTGGGACCAGGGCAAGTGCCAAGGCATGGTCCACTGGAGCCTCCCCAGCATGCACCCAGGGGGCGGGGCCGATGCAGCAGGGGCTGGTTCCTCGCTGTTTCCAGATGGCTTTGTGGAGCTAAGACTGAATGCGTTTCAGCATAGATGGCCACCGCAAAATTGTACATTGGCTCCCGGCCGGCCTGGGCCAGGGCCAAGGCAGCGGGGGCCGTTCCTTTACTGTTTCTAGGATGGCTTCGCGGGCCACATGAAACCACTTCGCGGGCCACATCCGGCCCCCGGGCCTTGTGTTTGACATGTCTGTTCTATGGTAATGAAATCATGTGCTGTTTCTTCCTGTACTCAGTCTCAGTTTTATGGGCATCCCTAGCTGACCTTGGCTGATTTTTGAAGAAGCTAATTTAAGTCAGGTTCAGACTTGATTAGTGCTCAGAATGAAGAGCATGAGGAAATCTCAAAACTGTAAACTAATCAGAACATATCCTAGATGAAGACAATGGCTAATCACTTACTTATGTTGCTAGGAAAACTACCGTACATATTTTTTTTTCTGTAGTCAGAAATATCTGACTGTCCGTTCTATTACATCCATCTATGAGATTGTAAATGGGCATCATTTACTTTCTGTTATGATCTGTGTTTAACTAGCTTTCATTCACGTGTCTATGATTTCTAGGAAGTTTCCAGAGAGTTTCTTCTTTAATCCTTTTTTTATTATGTTCCAAGGTCAGTACAATGTAAGTTTTAAAAAAATGCAAGTATAATCCAAAAATATAATAGCAGTACAGATGTAACCATTATATAATTGTATGGTAACTAAGAAGGTATCCATTTTAGTGGCATCTGCAGCAAGCCACAAGGATGGACATGGCAATGCCATAAAGTAAATGCTGGCGTCTGATAGAAGTTGTGGCCTTTGTATGATGACACTGTTGAATACTTTCCCTTGTTTGCACCCTCATTTCCCTGGCAGACACCAATGAATTAATTACCGTTTTCCTTCCTCCATGCTCATATTTTATTTCTTATCATATTTACACTTACATTGGCTCTTTGTTCTTTTCACAGCCTATGCCAACAAGACTCCTTCCATTCATGGAAAAAGGAATCAGGATTGTACACCGCTTGAGAAAAATCTCCCAGCCCTTTATTTGATAGCGAAATAGCATTGTAACCATGGAAAAGAAGCCAGCTGGACTGAAGTAGCGGTCCCAAGGCAACAGGGTTGAAGTCTTTCCTTCAGCTGCTCCTGCCATTTGCTCATTGAAGAGTAGACTGGATGCATAAAGTTTCTTCCATGAAATTAAAATTATCAGGTGTATGGCCACAGTAGAGGTGTGTGTGTGTGATAGCTCAGCGGTTAAAGATGCTGAGCTTCTCAGCTGGAAAGCTGACAGCCTGGGGTCAAGGCCCGAGCACCACGCAATGGGATGAGCTCCTGATATTTGCCCCAGCTCCTGCCCACCTAGTAGTTCGAAAGTATGCAAATGCAAGTAGATAAATAGGTACCATTTTGGTGGAAAGGTAGCAGTATTCCATGCGCCTTGGCATATAGCAGTGGTGGTGAACCTATGGCACGCGTGCCAGAGGCAGCACTCAGAGCCCTCTCTATGGGCACATGCGCCATTGCCACAGCAGAGTTCGCCAGAGTAGCAAGCATGTGGCATTTGGAAGTGACAGGGCAGGAAGTGAGCGAGCAAGCAGCGTTGCCCCCCCGGGGATGCCCCGGAGATGGCAAGGGACTGGCCCCTACCACCCTGACCCCGGCCACGCTCACCCAGTCTGCTGTGACCACTGCAGCCACACCCACCCAGTGGGCCATGCCCCTCCGCCCCCCCCGAGGGCACCACAATGCTGATGCAGCCCTGGCACTTTGCGATAAATAAGTGGGTTTGGGGTTGTAGTTTGGGCACTCGGTCTCTAAAAGGTTCGCCATCACTGGCATATAGTCATACTAGCCACATGGCCATGGAAGTGTCTTAAGAAAATGCTGGCTCCTTCAGCTGAGAAACAGAGATGAGCACTGCCTCCTAGATTCCATTGGACAGAGGAAACCCTTACCTTTACTTTTATGACCATAGGATCGAGCCATTTAATGTATTTTTCCAAAGCTTATGAACAATCCAAGGACAGTGAGATCCTCAATGCCACCTCATTACAATAATTTCCTCCCCCCCCCAATCCCTGTTATTTCCCAAACTCTTATTTTTTTCTGAGTATCTGCACTATGTTCATTTCAGTAAACACTGAAATACCTTGCGGCTGGGCAGAAAAAAAAATACAGCATGTTGTAAGAAAGATACATTACTTAAACAATTAACCTCATGGCATTGTGAAGCAAGTTGGGACTACCCATATACGGCAGCATAAATTTTCCAATATACTTTGACCAGTGAGGGGCATTGTGGCAACGTTTAATTAAAAAGAAAATTGCAGTGAATGACAGGGTGCTATTTCAGAAGCAAACACAGTTCAGATCCTTGTTACTTGGCTGCATCTGGTGTGAGAAAGGCAATCTGTGTTTCCTGCTATCTTCAGGGTCTCTTTTTATCACCACTCACAAGCATGGCAGAGTAAAAAGCACAGGTCAGATCTGGGGGATGAAAAGGCACTTGACACCATAAAAGCTACTTTGGGAACAGGAAGAAATTATGTTTTTTTTCCCACCTCCCTAGGAGCCACTTGTCAACAATGACCTTTTTGCAACCACAGTGTGAAAAAAAAAAAAACCCACAGGCCTCCGTAAAATATGAAAGAGAGATGTTCACCTGGAAGATAGTATTATCCATAGAGTAAATAAAACATGACATTGCCCTTTTCTACCAAATGAAGTGAAGTTAATAGAAACCTTAAATGCTTTCATAGAAGCATAGAATCATAGGGCTGGAAGGGACTTGGGAGGTCTTCTAATCCAGAGGTCCCCAACCTTTTGGGCATCAGGGACCGGTTCTGTGGAGAGAGGTTTTTCCGCAGATTGGAGAGGATGCAGTTTTGTGTGCTGCCTGCATCTCACGGATGGGGCTTTGCTTGTTTGTGTGGACCGGTTGCTGGCATGCCACGGACCGGTGCTGGTCCATGGACCGGGGGTTGGGGACCCCTGTTCTAGTCCAATTCCCCTATGCCCAAGGCAGGAATCCTTATATCATCCTGGACAAATGATTGTCCAAATATTTTCTTGAAAACCTCCAATGATGGAGCACCCACAATTCTGAGAGGCAAGTTGTTCTCACTCTCACAAAATTCCTCCTTATTTTTCAGGTTAGATCTCCTACTGACGAGCTTCCACCCATTGCTTCTTGTCCCCGCCTTCAGATACTATGGAGAGGTTTCCCCAGAGCTTAATATTCCATCATATAAGCACAGGACTTGTTCATACCCTGAATCCATCTGAAATGTTCAAAGAAATTCTTGTTCTTATCTGTGTCTTTTCTAGAGGAATATATTTCTTATTCAAACATGCAGGAAGAAGGTAGGTTTGGAAGGGACCTAAGAACCCAGCTAGTAGCTGGAAGCAGAATAGGACATATCTTTTCAGATATCAGATACAAGGGGTATTTATGAGGACATTACTATCCATAGATGCTTATCTCATAGTACGGAGGAACTGTATATGTGCTGCTTGGCTCCAATGGTCGGCATCCCAATGGAGAGGAGGATCACAACAGTTAAGATGGTGGCCAGCTTTGCTTCTCTTTAATGTGCATTTTCACATTCATTTAACAAGTGGAACAAAATTGCAAGTAGAAATAAGGTTCCATCCATTTCTATATTTGTACTAATTGCAATTTAGTACAAATACTTTGAGGAAGATGGACGGTTCAGAATTGTGAAGAATAAATAAATAAATTTCTTCAATCTCTGTATTTTCACCTGTAAAATATCAGCTGTGAGAATTTTTAATAGAGAATTTTCAATATTGTTATGCTCAGTTATGCTCAGTTGAGTCAGCTGATTCCTGGTGACTCTGTGGTCTCCAAACGGTCCTGTCTCTTGTTGCATTATGCAATTCTTGCAATTTCATTTCTGGGGCATCCAGTTCTCCATCTATCAGCCTCATATGCTGCCAGCTGCTTCTTCACCTTCTGCCCACCTTGCCTAGCATTGTCATCTTTCTGATAGATGCATCATAATGTGTCCAAAATATGACACATGTTCGAAATAAATTAGTAGTATTGAGTTGCCTTTGACCAAGCCTGAACTCTATCTAGCTTGAATTATGAAGCCGTGTTTAAATCATTGATCTTTAATAAAACAGACAAAGAGAAAAAGAATGATGGATAGAAGCAGGGGCCAAGCAGGCTGTTATATTTAAAAGACTAGTTCATATTTCTGCAATAATTATAACCCGTCAGTGATTGAAAATAATCTAGTCCATGTTTATAAGTGGAAAAACTTGGCTGAGGTGGACCAAGAAAAATACAGCTGGGCCTTAACATCATGGTTGGGTTGAATAATCAAAATAAGACATTCAACATTCAATTGGACTTTAATACATACATTAATAAAATAAAACTTTATAAAGCCCTTCTTGGTGTCCAATGGAGAGGATCCTATAAACGTCTGGAACCAACTTTGAAACCACTTTTTTTTTTAATCAGGCTCTGTTCACCCCCCTCAGACACTTTTCTTCTCTCAACTCCTGGATATAGGTCAGAATTCTAAGTACAAATAAAAAAGGATTTTGCAAGAGTAAGTTCTGCCAAACTTGCAAAAATTGTGCAAGAGTTGCTCTCCCTGTACATTTTCAAAGAATGTGGAAATTTCCAGTACTCCATTCTTCAATATAGGGATACCACTCCTGGGAGTTTTCACTCATGGAGAAATGGGGACTATTGAATGCTACTCAAAGCAGATTAAGTGGAGGAAGAGAAAAGGCTACCACAAACCAAACCAGACTAACAAGTAACAAGATAGATGCATTTGTCTACTTAGTACAAAAAGGAAGGATTATTAGTAGGTTAGAAGGTCTAGAACAGGGGTGTCAAACTGCCGGCCTGTGGGCCGGATGCATCATGCCAAAACCGCGCCCATCCCATTGCCGGCAATGGAGAAAATACATCGCAACATGTCATGTGACGTTGCGAGTTTGACACTCCTGGTCTAGAATATTAATGTATCTGAATACTGAGAAATGTATGGATACAGCATGCTCAGAAACAGCTGGGTAGGCAATATGTAGAGAAATTTGTTTTACATGGAGTTGCATGTAGTCTTGAAGATCACCCAGAAACTTCAAATCATGTAAAATGCAGTTCTCTAGTGCTTATTGGACAATCACAGCATTGTGGTGTCTTTACAGGGGTGCAATGGTTCAGGTTAAAGACACTGAGCTTGTTAGTTGGAAAGCTGACAGCCCAGGTTTGAGACCCGAGTGTTGTGCGATGGAGTAAGCTCCCATTACTTGCCCCAGCTCCTGACCATCTAGTAGTTCAAATGTATGCAAAAAGAAGTAGGTAAATTGGTACCCCGTTAGTGGGAAGGCAATACTATTCCGTGTGCCTTGGCATATAGTCATGCCAGCCACATGACCATGGAAATGTCTTTTGACAATGCTGGCTCCCTCGGCTAAGAAACAGAGATGAGCACCACCCCCTGGAGTTGGACATGACTGGATAGGGAAAACCTTCATCTTTTTCACCACTATTACAAGAACTACCTTGTCTGCACAAGCTGGTTTCTTTCTCAATGTAATTCAAGGTGCTGGTTATTACCTCTCAGGTACTATAAGGGGGGCTGAGTATCTTAAAGGCTGCCCATCCCAAATAAATCCTGCCCACCCAACCCAGGTGAACAGGGAGGATTTGCTGAAGGTCCTTTCATATCAGAAGGTATGTAGGGGACGGGTACAGAGGTGGCTCTAACCATACTTTGGAACAGTTTAATCATGAGACAAGAATGCCTCCCCCACTCTTACAATCTTCCAAAGAATAATTAAAACCATTGCTTCTGGAAGGCTTTTTGGGATTAAGCAGCTAGAGGAAGATCCACTTATCATTATTATTAGTGGTAGTAATATAGTAGCAGTAGTGTCAGGCTATGAAGATTTATTGTTATTAGGACTGCCATATTGCTTCTAGCTTGCCTACAGTTGCGAGGGGGGAGGGAAGAGCTTGAGATCCACAGGTGTTCCCTATCAGTCTGAGAGCTGAAGCCATCGAAGAGATGTTTTGGTGAACTGAAGTTTTCTTCTCCTAACAATTAATGGAAGATTAATTGGACAATGTGACCTGACTTGTCAGAGAGGGAGGGAAAGTTTTACTCTTTTAATTATCTGTTTCCTGCCATATTGCCAGAGCTAGCTTTCCTTCTATCGTACCGGTATGCTATGTCTAATAAAGTTTACATTAGAGATCGCCATGTCTCCGGTGTTTTACTTCGTTGTGCTTTTCAGCCAGAACTTGACAAGTAGTTTACAGATTTTTAAAATATATTATAGATTTCTTGTACTGTGTTTTGCTTTAGTACACTATCTAAAGCCTCTGTAATGAAGTGGTCTATAAATTTCACTATGCTATCCCATAAGTTCTTAATAAATACGCAACTCAAGGTTGTCCTAAGAATGTAAAAAGAAACCACAAATGTATGCCAGAAATGTAATTTTAAAGAGGATAGTTTTTATCATCTCTGATGAATTTGTGATAATGCAAACAAATATTGGGATCAGATTTCTATCCTAATTCAGAAGAACCTGAAAATAAATATAAAAATGATACCGGAATCCTTCCTCTTGGGTCTGATGAACAACCAGCTTGAAAGAAAATTTAGAACTTTATTACTATGTTAACAGTGGCGAGAATCTTACATGCAGAAAGATGGAAAAATACACTAATTCTCAAAATGGAAGAATGAATGGTAAAGGTGATGGCATTGGCAGAGATTTAATCAAAGAGAAGAATTTATCTAATTTTGTTTCTATTTGGAAACCACTTCTGGATTTTGTACTTGAAACTGAAAAAAATGAAATTCTAACTTTAGGTCTTGATGATTAGAATGATTTTGTTGTTATAGAAATGGCTTGAAATATTTAGAAATGTAAAGCAAAAGCTTGAGGTTATAATTCTATTTGTATTCGACTGCATTGAAAAAAATCCAGAAATTACTACTTTTTTCTAGTTTCTTTTTTTTAATCTTATTTAGTTCTGAATCCTTCTTTTTAACATTCTTAACTTGTTGGGTATTTCTATTTTATCATACAATAAACTTCAATAAAACTTTTTTTAAAAGATGACCTTAAAATGTGACAGATTTTTGCACTCCGCTGGGAGTCTCAAATCTGTAAATGCTAATCACTTTTCTTGATTGAGCCTTCCACTGGCAGAAGAGATTTCTATACACAGACAAATAACAACTTGCAAGATGACAGAAAGAAAAAAAAAGCAGCAAGAGGATTCACACTGTCACTGCACAAACAAATGAGGAGAAAGTTTCATCTTATCCTTTTATTGTTTGGACAATGGAATCTCCTGCATGATTTCTAACCATCAAAATAACAATAACAATAATAGAGTTGGAAGGGACCTTTGAGGTTTTCTAGTCCAACCCCCTGCTCAGGCAGGAAACCCTGGCCTATACCATTTCAGACAAATGGCTGTCCAGTCTCTTCTTAAAAACTTCCAGTGTTGGAGCATTCACAGCTTCTGGAGGCAGGTTGTTCCACTGGTTAATTGTTCTAATTGTCAGGAGGTTTCTCCTTAGTTCTAGGTTGTTTCTCTCTTTGATTAGTTTCCATCCATTGCTTCTTGTCTTGCTTTCAGGTTCTTTGGGGAATAGCTTGACTCCCTCTTCTTTGTGGAAACCCCTGAGATACTGGAACATTGCTATCCTGTCACCCCTAGTCCTTCTCTTCATTAAACTAGACAACTGTTCTCTATATGTTTCAGCCTCCAGTCCCCTCCAGTTTTTCAAAGGACGTCATTGAGAGATTTGCTTCCATAAACTTCCCTCATGCACATCCTGGGAAACAGCAGCATTCAACAGTACATTTGCAACAGACAAGTAGTAAGTTATGCCGAGCATGATTCTGATTCAACAGGTAAGCAGTTGCATAGATCACATACAGACAGTGGCGGGCACACAGCATGCAACAAAGTCTCATGTAGTTCTCACAGTTTTTTCCATTAAAGGAAGAAAAATCTGTCTCACTAACGAGAAGATGAAATTCCAACTGTGTGCAGCTGCTTTGCATTTTAGTTTTTGAAAATTCCACTTTAAAAGATATCGGGGAGACTCTGGATCAGAAGCAGCTTTGAGAATATCTCCAAGAATTCCCATTAAACTGGGACATTTATAGTTATAGAAGATAAAAATAGTAAAAAAAAAAAGCAGTTGATTGGGTTGTTGTTTGCTGCTTGATTGTTTGTCTGGCGTTAATTCTGGTGCTAATTTCTGCTTCTCTGAGTGTTGATTGCTGGGGAGGAGAAGTTTTTCTTTCCTTTTAAACTTTTTTTATTGTCTCTTTCGAATGGTGTATAAATGTTGTTTATCACTATGTACCTCTTGATGTCCGATTTATTTGAATACCAAGCTTCCAGGAATTACTTGGCATTTTAAGATTTAGCTTGGTTTAGGATGCTTACAGTGTCCCAGCTAAAACTGTGATTAAATCTATCCACGTATTGTGAAGTTAAGGAATTTTCATTGTGTCTTCTGACTGCTAGTTGATGTTCATGGATGTGTTCTGCTAGTGTGCCTGTCTGTCCTACACAATGACTGTCCTTACACTGTACATAGTACATGACTCTTGTTTTAATTTTTGGGCTACCAGATCTTTTGGTTTACTTAAGATGTTTTGGAGGGCTTTAGGAGTTTTGTATGCTACAGTGATACCACGGTGTGATTGTAATAGTTTTTGGTTGTTGCTTAGATGTTTTGGATATATGGCAGTGTTGTCCTTTGTGTCGGTTGTACTTTTGCATGAGTATCCACTTTATTGGAAGATGTTGTATAGGCAGCCTGTTTCCTTTTTCTGTGTTTTGGGTTGTTGCCGTGAGTTTTTGCTTGTCTGAATAATGTTCCTCTTGTGAGAGGTTGAGTTGTTACTTTGGTAATGGAGCACTTAGTGTGGGTGTTTGGTTTTTTTTTTTTAAAAAAAAATAAAGACATTGCCTTTATTTCCTTTGCTAATGTGGATATCCAGGAAGAGCTGTGCTGTTGTTTTCTTCTTCCTTTGTGAATTTTATTCTTTTGAAGATGTTGGTGATTATTTCATATGTCTTTCCCTGTTGTTCCTTTTTTATCATCACATATAATTGTATTTAGTTATTTTACATTTGAAGTCAGTTTCTATTCTGCCCTCCCTGTTTTATTTACTCCAGTACTTGATGACAATCAGGATTTAGGGAGAGCAATATATCAAAGACCCCATCCAGCAAATGCATTAAAAGCCATAGGGGAAAAATAGATCATGAAGTTATTAAATTGAGCTGTGGGCTGTTAGGCCACCAAATCTAAATAATAGCTTGAGGTCCATGATAAAACAGTGTGGACAATAATGGAGTTGATCAAGAGTGGACAACCTGTGTCCCTAAGGTCATATATGGCCTATGCCTTTTGAGGCAGGAAGTAGAATGATATATTTTTTTTAGCACATAACAGCTAATGTAACAGACCTCCAAACAGATCTATGATATGGTTTCATCACTTTGCAACTGTTCAAATATGCAAAGGCCAGTCCGTGGTTACTAAAGGATTGATTAGCGCTAGATTATATAGATTAACTTCTAACTCAGTATGACTGCCTGTGGCAATAAAAGGCATTGCTATAACTTCTGTAAACTTGGAGTTGACATCTACAAAGAAATTCAACTTCCTGCACATCCCTGACATATATAGGACAGGGGTCATTTCACACTGAAGGTGTAAACCTTATTGCATTTGTGTGTTGAAAACTTTGAAGTGATATGAACCCATCCAATATAAGACGATGTCAAATGAGCCATTTGACAACTTGTAAACAGTGTGGGATGCTATGATGATCGGTGGCACAAATTAATTAGCACGCAGAAGATGTCTTTACAGTCTAATTACATGCCAAAATATTTATTCTTTTAACGAAGATATATAATTGGAAAATAGCATCTCCTAATTGAAATATCTGACCTTTGAAATGAGAAAATGGCACAAAATAATTTAATGACTAAGTAATGGAGAATACATACTTCCCCAGTTCTGCATTAGTCTTTTTATTGCCTTCCAATAGTTGGCTAGTTAGTAAAACAAGCTTCCGAGCCAATATAAACTGGCTGAGAGGCATCTTCAGATACTGTTTCTCTGTATCTTCAAATTCCTTCTCTGGAGTTGTTCCATTAAAAGTATTCCAGAATAAGTGGCATACGAACATGTTCCTTTTATCAGGAGAGAAAATGAGTTGGCTACCTGGGAGCTCTAACCTGATAAAAATTAAGATGAATAAACAGAGCTAAAGCCCAGGAGTCAAATAAAGAGGTAATCCGGAAGACAGACAGTCTTGATGAGAAACACACAATGCTAAAAAGAGGCGACAACTGAGAATACTGAAGAGGGCCAGGCATTTATTTCCTCCCTTCAAACCTGGCATGAGGGAAGTTGTTTCCTTTAGATGAAGCCAAGATTTGGAAGAAGAGAAGAATCAAGAAGTGAAGAAAAGTAAACACTTTGGCAGAGGAGAAATAGAAAACAGAACCTTGAAAAAAAAAGATGGGAGAGAGCAAAGTAGCAAAACCAGCATAATAGGATGGAAAGTGATAAGAGAGATACAGGGATTAAGTTAACTAAAATATAGAAGTTAGCCATAAACAGCTACATCAGAGATATAGAAGAGTAAGATATAAGAATACAGTATAATGAAAATGGACTTTGAAGAATACAGTGTAGAAAAAGATAAATTAGAAAAGTTTGTTTCTTTATTTCTTTCTTTATTCAATTTGTATAGCTGCCCATCTCAACAAGTGACTCTTGTTAAAATCGTTTTATTAAGATAAATTTCTGAACTAGTTAAAGGCATTTATAATTTTCGAATCCTTCAGGTTGTTTTTTTTTTACCTGTAAACTTTCTGTTTGTAAAATAAAAATATCCCACCAGTTACTGAAAGGATGTATAAAAACAAACTAACCAACTGCCCAAGTTTCCAGTGTTTTATGTGTACTGAATCTGGGTCAATCTGGTTATTGGTGGGAAAGAAACAATCACTTCATCAACTCCAGGAAATGCTTTTTTTTAATGGCACCTGCATCTTGATCTTTTTACTTGAGATCACTGATGTGCAAAGCAGGAATTTTGCTAAGGTTTGGATGGTCTGTCCAGTTACTGATCAAGAGGTTACCTGCTTTATAATATGGTGTGACAATATTGCAGTCACGACATAAGCCTAAGACTGAAAATGAGGCTTGTCAGATGCTATATTTTTTCTATCCTGCTCTATGGAGTAGAGAGTTGGTCTCTGACAGAAGGCCACCTGAAGAGACTAGAAGCATTTGAAATGTGGATTTACAGGCAGCTGTTACGTATAAGCTGGGTGGACAAGATCAGAAATGAGGAGATTTTAAGCCGCCTGGGAAAGCCAAGGGAAATCATCAAAACAATTAAAAAACGAAAGTTAGAATATTTCGGACATGTGATGCGACACCCAGAAAAATACGGCATACTCCATTTAATCCTCCAGGGAAAGATTGAAGGCAAACGAGGTCCAGGCAGAAGAAGAACATCATGGCTTCAAAATCTAAGGGAACTGGTTTGGACAAAACTCAGCAGCACTTTTTCGTGCGGCTGCTGATAAAAACAGGATCGCCAACATGATCGCCAACGTCCGATAACGGATATGGCACAAGAAGAAGAAGAAGTGACAATATTGATCATAAGCCCTTCTAGCTTTGAGGGCCTATCGAACTCATTATATGCATTTATTTTAGAGGTCAATAAAATTTCCCCATCATCTGATAAATTTCTAGGAGAACCAACATCATGAAGCTCTGATGCCAGATTTTTCTCATTCAGAGGAGACAAGGAAAGTGGAGAGAAAAGACTGGAGAGAGGAAAGATGGAAGAGGACAGAGGGAAGAGGGAACAGGGGGAGGGAGGGAGAGGGAGAGGGAGAGGAGAGGGTCTTAATTCTCAAAAATGTGCTTCATTGCATTATGCGTTTAGCAGCTTTTTACTCTGACACGTTTTTGTAAGGATGACGAAAGGAGGAGGCGGCGGCAGCAAACAAAATATCTGAAAAGCAGATGAAATGGACAGGAATTGTACTTACTTTTAAAAATAAATAAGATGTCTAAGGGACGCATTCTCATTTTTTTTTTTAAAAAAAAAAACTTTTTAAAGTTCCAGAGAAGAGAAGTAACCTTAAAAAAAACAAAAAAAAACAGTTTGGCACTCTTTTAAAAATGTCAGCCTTTTAAAATGCCAATGAAAAAACTGGAAGAAATCCCTTGGCCATCTTCAAGTGTTCAAAAAAATCAAATGTAATTCTCAAACCACTCCATGATTATTTTGAGAGAGAAGTCTGAACAGTAGCCAGACTTACTTTGCAACTAGCATTTAGCCCACCATGAATTTCTCAGAAGGAAAATCTCCAAAGCCTCCCATAGAGGCATTCACAGTGATTCTTTTTTCTTTTCTTTTTTACATTCTTATGGAACAATCCTATTCCTTAAAAGACTTGAATTTCAGGCCTTATCAAACACTGGGCTCAATCCACTCTCAATTAACTGTGCTTGTAGTAAAACGAAATGTGGATGCAGACTTTCTTATAAATAGTTACATTAATGAAACCTTTTTAAAAGCTTAGAGGAACTGATGCCTCTTTTCCCGACACAGTTAAGATTCCATTGAGAAGGAATTCCATGAATACAGTAACATAACTGAAAATTCTTTTTGTTCTGGGCGCCACCTTCTGCTTTAGGAAACCTAGATCCCATTCATGGGAATGATTATGCTAATTTGCTTAGAGGTGTGAGGTGTGGGGAGAGGTGTTGTGACTTCTAGACCCATACCTGGTCCTGTAATAACATAGGAAAGAACTTATATCATAAGCTGCCATGTGAATTATGCCATTTTCCCATTATGGATGTTTATATAATTCATGCCAGAGATAATACAGTAGAGGTGGTACAACAATTACTGTTACAACAGATCATTTAGTGACTGTTCAGAGTTACTGAACGGTACTGAAAAAAAGTGACTTATGGCTGTTTTTCACACTTACCACCCTTGCCATATCCCCATGATGACATAATCAAAATTCAGACACTTGGCGACCGACTCATATTTATGACGGTCGCAGTGTCCCGTGATCATGTGATAACTTTTTGCAACCTTCTGGCAAGCAAATTCAATGGGAAGTCAGATTCACTTAACAATTGTATCATTACCTCAACAACTGGAGTGACTTACCTAACAACTCTGGCAACAAAGGTCATAAAATGGGGCAAATCTCACTGAACATCTGTCTCGCTTAGGAACAGAAATTTTGGGCTCAATTGTGGTCGTAAGTCGAGGAATACCTATCATCAGAACCTATTGGTCGCCTCTAGAATGTACATGCAAAATATCCCAGGTTCAATTCCAAGCTTCTCCAAATAGGGTTTAAAACAGACTGGGCAGCCCATGATAACACTAATTAGAGATAATGTATTAGTCCAGATGAATCAACGGTCAGATCATGTTTAGGTCAGCTTTCTACCTTCAACTTCTAGTGAAGATCCAGGCAACTGGATGATGATGTTCTCTTAGACCACAGTCTGTGAAAATTTGTGCCTAAATTAAGTTGCACTGAAAGAATTGAAGGAGGTATACTTTACCTTAGAGTAGTTCAGGGCTACGAAATACTAACAGGTTGCTCTGCAAACATCTAAGGCTCATGTTCTTACCTCATAATAACTCTGGACAGCATTCATAAAGGCTTCATCAGCAACAATCTGAGTTTCTCCATTGAGAAAGGCTTGAAAACGATCCTTGACAGTCTGCAATTGCTGTTTACTTATCTGCAGGGGAAATAATAATAATGAAAAGGAAACAAATATTTAGAACCACATAAATGAAATATTAATATTAAGCATAGACTTACTTACTTACTTATTTACTTATTTATTTATTTACTTATTTATTTATTTACTTACTTACTTACTTACTTACTTACTTACTTACTTACTTACTTACTTATTTATTTATTTATTTATTTATTTATTTATTTATTTATTTATTTATTTATTTATTTATTTATTTATTTGATTTCTATAGCCGCCCCATCTCAATCCAGTTGACTACGGCTGGTGAACAATAGCACAACAATTAAAACTATTGAAGTTCACGATTGTCAAAGCAATTTTAACCAAGCAATAAAGGTGGAGGCTTTTTTTTTTTTTTATAAACAGCGCAGCTGTTTATCCATTAATCATATTGCATACATCTACATCCCACCTAGGGGACACATTTGATCTGATTTTATTTGATCTCCACTCCAACACCTCTGCGTGGAGGATTTGGGCTGAGACAGCGTGACTGACCAAAATCACTCAGTGGTTGAGTGGGGACTTGGCCTGAGTTCAAGTCCAACACATTAGCCACTATAATATACAGCTTCTCAATTCCCATATTTCAAGTTGATTTTCCTTACTCAACAACCTTTTAAAGAAATAACATTTACGATTGTGCTGAGTGCTGAAATGTTAATCCGGGGACATTTGACTATGCACACTTCCACCTAGCATTCCTTACCTAAGAATATTTTAGTATAAAATCCATATTACTAGATTCAGTGGCATTCAGTGAAATAGTTTATGCAAACGGGAATTCTACCTATTAAAATTACTTAATCATGTACATAAAACCTTTAGTTTGAACAAGAGCACACTCAACTATTATGACAAATATGTCTAGCAGGGTTTGGGGAGGTTTTGTGGGTGAAGTAATGCATCCCAAACTGTCTGAATTGAGAGCAACATCTAAGTCAGTGGTGGCGAATCTATGGCACGGGTGCCAGAGGCGGCACTCAGAGCCCTCTCTGTGGGCATGCGCGCCGTCGCCCCAGTCCTAGGCCTTCAGCTGGGTTTTATAAAACTTTTTCACTTTAGGCCTCCACCGCCGTGTGCAAAAAAAAAAAAGGTTCAGTCAGTCAATTTCAACTTCTCACGGGAAAAAAAAAGATCTTGCAAAGTTGGAATTGATTGATTGAACTTTTTAGTCCCACCCAGTCTGCCCACCCAATGGGCCACGCCCACCCAATGGGCCACACCCAGCCAATCGGCCACACCCAGCCAATCGGCCACACCCAGCCAATCGGCCACACCCACCCGGCACTCGACGATACATACGTGGGTTTGGGGTTGCAGTTTGGGCACTCGGTCTCTAAAAGGTTCACCATCACTGATCTAAGTATTGCCAATTTTTTTTTTGTTCCATATGAGTTGAAAACATATTATATTCATCTTACAGGGATTGACAATATTTTATGCTGAAATGGGAATGTGATACTTAATTGCCTTCTATACCTGTAGATCTTTCTGTTTTCTACTGATTCCACTCATAAATCTATGAAATGGTCACAGGCTATGCAATTGGAGACCCAGCACTTCCAGCCAGGTTTGTTGATCAGGTTTCCAAAGATTTCATTTATTTTTGTCACTTGGAGGCAGGATTTATTATTTGGTTTCATGTTCCTTGGCCACAGATTGATATTTTCATTTCTCTGTTCTTTATTCCATCTATATCAGTTCCAATCCTGATCTCTTATCATAAATGCACATTTTTGTCTGATATTTCAGCTGATTTCACTGGTTTTTTTTTTACTTTCCTTGGTTGCATTTAACCTGCGACTTATCCCAACTGACATACTCTATCTTAAGATGTATTTGAACATTTTGAAGACAGTTTCTTTGTAATTGTGAAAATATTTCTGTTATCTCCACAAAATATTTTTAGATGTTACAGCCAGTGGTGAGATATAACTGGTAGCTCATTTTTTTTGTTGCCCAGGCCCAGAATGGACATCCGGAAGTGGCATCCACACAGAGAACCGGTTGTTCACATATTTGAATCCCATCACTGGTTACAGCGTTGAGGGTTTATATTGGTCTAAAAAATACAAATCATATAAAACTCCAGTTCAAATCTTTGGAGGACTTTCTTTGACAGAGAACTTATCCCGACATGGATTGGGTGTATGTTTAACTATCAGTAACAAGAAACAAATATTAGCCTCATCAAATACAAATCCTTAACGTTTGATATATTCTTACTCAATATAGTCTTAATGAAGAGATTTGTATTATTTTACCCAGCCTTATTAGATATCCAAAGAGCCAGCAAACATATATATTACTCACTCCTACATCTTTGAAACCATTCCTGGCCAAAGACCATAGCTGATGGACATTTAGAGAAAAAAAACATTTTTAATTAATTTCCTAAAAGTATCCTTTAAACACATGATTCCAGTTAAAACCATTGGCCTCTAGTTACAGATACTCTCCAAGAGAATGAAATAATATTTTCAAGAGATAATCACTTGATCAAGTATTTTTGTAATGTGTTTTATTATTGATTTGATATGATGATGACTTCAAATAACTCTGACTGGCTCACAATATACCAGACAGTATAAAAGCAATATAATAAGAAGCAACTAACCACAAACCCAAACTAGAATGGAAGGCAAAGAAAAAGAAAGAAACTGGAGAGCCCAGCAACCACTCCCAACCCTCCTGCCATCTCACATCCAGAGAAGGAGCCTGGAGGCACCATACCACAAGGCTTAGGAGAATAGCCAGATATTTATGGCCCTCTGGAAGACCAACAGGGTATAATGACATCCTTAGGTAACTGCTCCATGAAATGAGTTATATAAATTAGATTGGAAAGCATCATCAATTGTTTGCTCAAGTCATCTCTCTTTTTTTAATAAAAAAAAATGACTCGATGGGGCAAAATGCGAGCCTCCTCAGAGCACACTACTGACCTTCTTTATGCTGGATTACAAACCAAGAACATTTAGGCTTCTAGAAATAAAACCTGGCAGCTTGGGAAACACCAGGTAATTAAATCAATATTTCTCAGTCACTACAAGATAAACACTGATAATTTGAATGCCCTTTCCATAGATCAAAGTCCACTTTCATCAGTTGACGTACACCCTTGTAACAAGAACAAATGCCACATAACACAATCCAACTTTTCTTTTCCTTGTCCTTCCTCCACTCTATAAAAAACAAGGTCCATTGACTCCTGCCATGCTGTTCATGGAGCAATGCACTAGGTCACAACCCAGCAAGGCCTTGTCTTCTTCTCACAGAGGTTTCAGCAACTGAAATCCATATATTAAATAAAGGATCTAGAGACCAGGGGTAGGCAACTTTGGCTATTTTATGACTCGTGGACTTCAACTCCCAGAGTTCCATGGCTGGCTCAGGAATTCTGGGAGTTGAAGTCCACGAGTCATAAAAGAGCCAAGGTTGCCTACCCTGATCTAGGCCATGTTATTCAAGAGCCGTGGTGGCGCAGAGGTTAGAATGCAGTATTGCAGGCAAACTCTGCTCACACTGTCAGGAGTTCAATTCCTTCAATCCTGACTGGCTCAAGGTTGACTCAGCCTTCCATCCTTCCGAGGGCGGTAAAATGAGGACCCAGATTATTGGGGGCAATACACTGACTGTGTAAACCTGTTATAGAGGGCTGTAAAGCACTGTAAGCGATATATAAGTCTAAATGCTATTGCTATATTTAAGAAGTGGCCTGAGCTAAGGTCTGTTTAAGAGTCTATAAGGGACAATATGTTTTACTTGAGCCTTCATGCATAGAAACACACAATTTCTCTCTACCTTTTATGCTGGCATAATTCACTTCCCCCCCCCCCCACCACCAAAGTCAATGGCACATTAAACAGAAGGATGAATGCTTCTGCTTTAGATGGAAGTCAAAGAAATACGGCATTCAGCAACCTGAGAGAGAGGAGAAAAGCCAGCTTCTCCCTTGCTCTTCCTTTCCTTGCATACCTGTCTCTTAGCCAGGAGACATCTTGGCCAAATCTTTACACCAGAATGAGAAGGAAGGAGACAAGATCAGAAGAAAGGAGGAATCATTTGAGTGAGTAGTCTCTCTCAGCCTCTCATCATTGACCAGAGTTTGTGCTTTAGTTTGTCTCCGCTGTTTGCAGGGTTTTTTCTTCTTGATTCTATGCAAGAAGAACAGTTTCACTCAAGCTGTTTTTTTTAGCTGTTGTGAAATTTATAACTACTTGCCAAGCTCGGAGATCAAACCAACAGCCCAACTACCATCCCGAGCTACTAATATTCAAACACATTTCATTTATAACCACATCTTTTGCTAAATTGTAGTATACTGAAAACCATCGTGTTTAATGATGATGCTGCTGCTGCTGCTGCTGCTGCTGCTGATGATGATGATAATGATAATAATAATAATAATAATAATAATAATAATAATAATAATAATAATAATAATAATAATAATAATAATAATAATAATAATAATAATAATAATAATAATAATATGATAATGATAATGATAATGATAATGATAATGATAATGATAATGATAATAATAATGTTGGAAGGGACTTTGGGGGTCATCTAGTCCAACCCCCTGCTCAGACAGGAAACCCTATACCATTTTAGACAAATGACTGTCCAGTCTCTTCTTAAAAACCTCCAGTGTTGGAGCATTCACAACTTCTGAAGGCAAGTTGTTCCACTGATTAATTGTTCTGATTGTCAGGAAATTTCTCCTTAGTTCTAGGTTGCTTCTCTCCTTGATTAGTTTCCATCCATTGCTTCTTGTCCTGCCTTCAGGTGCTTTGGAGAATAGTTTGACTCCCTCTTCTTTGAGGCAGCCCCTGAGATATTGGAACATGGCTATCATGTCACCCCTAGTCCTTCTCTTCATTAAACTAGGCATATCCAATTCCTGCAACCGTTCCTTATATCTTTTAGCCTCCAGTCCCCTAATCATCTTTATTGCTCTTCTCTGCACTCTTTCTAGAGCAGGGGTGTCAAACTGCCGACCCGCGGGCCGGATGCGTCACGATGAAACCGCACCCACCCCATTGCCGGCAATGGGGAAAAAGCTCTGATACATCGCGCAATGTCATGTGATTCACGAGTTTGACATGTCTGTTCTAGAGTCTCAACATCTTTTTTACATCAGGGTGACCAAAACTAGATGCAGTTTTGGTCACCAGATGTGTCGAATAAGCCAAAGTGGCTGAGTTCACAAACAATGGTAAGCCATTAATCCTGTTGGAGAAACCATACTAAGTCAAAAGGAAGCACATAATGTTGAATCCTGCCATGATGTGGAAAGTCATCCAGCAGAAGCAAATACTCTGTGCTGTTCAGGGATGTCCACAAGAAGATCAAAAAGTTAAGATGGTGACACAACTATGCAATCAAAGCCTTGGCCTTTTTTTTATGGACATCTGAACATCTGTTTGAAAAAGTGGAGCTTTGATTACATGTTTGGGACCTCCATTATGAATTGTTTTGGAACTCCTTCGTGCGGGTATCCCAAGTGCTCTAGGATGAGCTGACTTTGCCTGTTAGTTAATGCTCTAATTTTTATTATTTTATTTTAAACATCACTGTGTGGTTTATATTGCAGAGTGATGGTTTCAAAATAACAACCAGCAATTCAGCTCTAAGTAATTTTCCTTTGTGGATCCAATTTTACAGCAGGCTGCTTTCAAAATGAGTGATGTTAGATGATATTTCTGGAGACTTTCACTCATGAATTTAGTGCTTCTGGATGCAGCCAGTAAAGTAAGACCAGGAATTTTTCCGATGGCCTTTTCATTCCTCTAAAGATATATACTATTTGAGCAATGTGGGGATTAAACAACAGCCTCAAATGAAAAATTCCTCTTCCAGCCTTTAATGTAATTATTTTCCAGACTGCAAAACAGCAGTAGTTTATTGATCTTCAGCATTTCCATGCTTCAACAACTACCAATGTTGTTAAGAAAGAAAGTCAATTCCTAAGAGGAAATTAAATTGCTCTTACTGTATATTCCATTTAGTTTTCACGGTGCCCCCATAACAACTAATTGGCAACAGCATCCTGTGTGCCATAAGCCTACGTAAACAAGGGTATATCTTTGCATTCAGTCATATGGATAAAAAAGCAAAGCAAATACATTATTTGTTACTGATACCACATATTTATCCAGGGGAGAGGGTGGTGGCTGTTGCATAAGACTCATTTGTTGCAATACTTAACTACTAGTTCTTCTGAATAAGTGCAAATGACTTGACTATTTCCTGAAAAATTTCAGGAAAAAGTACATTCTATATTGCTGAAATCTGCTGATCCGTTTCTACGGGCAATGCCATTGAAACGAAGCATGTAGAATCCACCATTCTGCATAGTTTGGAAGCACTCATTGAATCTAAATCTAATCAGCAAGATGGGAACCATGAACCTAAATCTAATCAGCAGGATGGGAGCCATTTTTCTATAGTACTGTTGAAAACTAAACAGATCAGGTGATTTTAAAAAAGTCATGTGGAATGTATCAGTGGCCACATGTTGATTGGGGAAGGTTGAAATCGGATGCAAACAGTTTTTTCCACTTTAGGTTAATTTCAATATTAACTTGCAAAAATTCAGGCAGTGTTTGAGGAAGACTTAGGGCTACAAAAGTATCTTGAGGGACTTTTATTGCCTATCCACACTGTAGCAGCTAGGATAATATTATAGCACATAATCTAAATTCAAGGACTTATTTTTCTACTTTGGAGAATAATGTGACCCCCTCTTCTTTGTGGCAGCCCCTCAAATAGTGGAATACTGCTATCATGTCGCCCCTGTTTCTTCTTTTCTTTACACTAGCCAAACCCAAGTCCTGCAGCCATTCTTCATATGTTTTAGTCTCCAGGCCTTTGATCATCTTAGTTGCTCTTCTCTGAATTGTTTCCAAACTCTCAACATCTTTTTTGTGATATGGTGACAAAAATTGGCTGCAGTATTCCAGGTGTGGTCTTACTAAGGTTGTATAAAGCAGTACTAATACTTTGCGTGATCTTGATTCTATGCCTCTGTTTATACAACCCAGGATTGTATTAGCTTTTTTGGCAGCTGCTGCACACTGCTGGCTCATGGTTAAGTGATCGTCCACTAGGACTGGTTGTCCTGCTTCTGTTTGTGGTGCTTTTTTTTTTTTTTTAAATTACGGTCTTAGACAAGCAATAGATATCATATTTTACAATATATTAAGAAAAGTATAAAATAAAAATAGTACTGACATTAATAATAAATAATAACATCCCTGTTAAAAAGATACATGTTCTCAAACTGTTAGGATCACTCCCTAGTTTACGTGAGTGGAAAGTCGATAAGTGTGTGAGTAAATGTAATGTTCCAAAAATTATTAGAGATATCTCCAAAAAGTTGGCACAAGTTGACGGCTATAAATCTGTAACCAATTTTTTCCTTGTGGACATTGCTGCAACACAGTATTTTGCCACTGCATGCGTGATGGAAGGGTTTGAGTCCTGGAGGAGAAAGCCTACATAAAAATTGTCTGCCCTCCCTGGCAATCTCTCTAATAAGGGAAGAATATATGCTGACCTATAAACTCGGTATAACTCACAGTACAATAAAACATGTGAGATGTCTTCGACTTCTTGTTTGTGGTGCTGAAATTTGATCTGTTTGGAGTGACAGCACTAGGTTCAGTTTTGAAAGAGTCTTAAAAAGTTATTTGGGACATAGCCATCTTTGACCATTATTGTCTGTCTTTAATCTTTTCTTTTTAGGGTGGTTTATTTTTTTTTATTTTTTTCAAACAAGTTTTATTGGTTTTTAGTTTTACATCAAAGTGCTTAGAAAACAACGTGGAGGTGGGGACATCAAACATCCAAAAGCAAAATCATAGATATATAGCTCAAGTTAATTCATTAAAAGTTCCCTCTCTATTTCCCTCATATAATCTTTCATATTCAAATTAATATATTTCTAAATCGAGTTCAATCAATTCAGTCAGACATCAATCACATTTCATTTATAACAATCCAAATCCTGTTGTTAAGCTTTACTAATTTAGAGTTACCATATTCCAATTAGCCTTAAAAGAAAGCATATTATTAACACTTCGGGTATCCCTCATTTCCCCTAACAAATAATTGTATCTAAAATAAATACATTATTCCCTCAATGACATTCTTATATTTTCCACATACAATCTATTTCTTGATCTAATAAATCATTTATTAATACCATTTCTTCTCTTATCACCAATCCCTCTTATTCTCCTTCTATTACAGAATAATTGTCTTATTTGAAATAAAAATATCAGCCCAAAAAATACATTTCTATCTGTTTTAAATATATATTTTATCAATCAATCTATATCAATAAAAAGTCTTTTTAACCCCTTAAGTAAAGTTTACCCCTCCAAATAATTATCATATCTAAAACAAAATATTAGTTACAAAGAATATCCTCTTACAGAATTCACGTGTAAATCAATCAAAATCTCAAAAGCCTTTTTATCCCATTAAATGAAATTTTAAAACACATTTTTAAATCTAACTCTAGGTTTCTTTCTGTGCCAAACTGGTTTCCATAATAAAGCTTCTACGTCATCAAACCTCAATATTTGAATAGAGGTATTACTCGCCATTTCAAACTGATCAAAGTTCTCTTCCTTTTCTTCCAGTATCATCTGAATGGTGCAGTCAGTTTTATTCTATGTTGTAGTCACTAGTTGATTGTTCACGTTATCACAATTTTCAGTAACTTGTATCTGGATATCAGTCTCTGTTGTTTTTAACAGCTCAGATATCTCAATTAAAGTTGTTCTTTGATCATCAGGATTCTTCATAAATTGTATATGGGATTGTATGAAATTAATTTGTTCGGTAGTTTCCACCATTTCTCCCGGTGTAAGTTCATAGTTGAGATGTAGATATGGTTCTTCCATCTCTTTAGATTGTATATGTTGTTGAATGAAGGCCTCTTTGGAATTGCTCTGTTCCTCCTCTATTGTTCCTCGGCCTATAGCTTGATCCATTAAAATTTGAGAGTCAGTTTGTGATTATGAAAAATCATCTTTAATTTTTCTCCAAGATTTCATGTATTCCATAGCTTCCAAGATTTTTTCTAGTATAAGTTCATAATCAAGCTGTGGATAAGATTCCTCCATTTCAGTGGTGAAAAAATCTTTTACACTTTTAGTGAAGGCTGTATTTAGTAAGAGTCAACAAATATCCACCTTCAGTTTCTAGTAGATAAATTCACCACCCAGCTGTTTCAGATTATCTTTCCCTTTTATCATCATTTGAAGGTCAGAAGCATTTTCAAGCAAAAAGATATATGCCTGCAGTAACAATTTTCGTCACAAGATGTCCTCAGTAAGCTGTAAAGTCTTTTTTTCCAAGTTAATAAGATTTTGTCACATTAGAAAAATAAAGAAAGAAAAGCATCTCCAGCATGATAAATAGATAACTAGAGTAGTAATAATAATAATGTTCAAGGTAGAAATTTTTTCAGGACCCCTCAGTATCCCAAACTTTAAATAGTCAATAAAAACTTAGCTGTTTTATTTCTTTAGCTTCCAAAGCTCTTGTTCCCCCAGTATAGAAATGCCGCTCTCTCAAAACAGGGAAGTAATTCAAAAACTTTTTACAGGAAAGTAGGTAGGGCAAAAGGAGGGAAGGAAAGGTCTCACCCGGATCCTCCACGGTGGTTCTTTATGCTTAGCTGTTCTTCTGGCTTTCGGCTGGCGCAGTGGAATGATCAGCCATTTTACTGGCTGATCTTTTCTCCGACGGCCCTAAGGAGCTAGCTTGGACCGTGGAAGGAGCTGCCACCCTTCCACAGTCGACGAGGGCCTCCTCAACGGTGGTCGCCCCTCCAGGGCGACTCTTTGACCCGATTAAGGGTCTACTGGCGGAGGGAAAAACAGCCGGCGAAGAGACTAGGCTCTCCGTACGACTGCGCATGCCGCGATCCGGAACCGGAAGCCTTTAGGGTGGTTTATTAAGGCAGTAGTCATGAGGCAGAACATCCTAAAAGAAGTTAATTTTGGTCTTGCTTCAAGGATGACTTTATAAGCTTGGTGGATATTTTTCTTCTGAGTGTTTTAGACTTTCTGGATGGCTTTGATATCACTGATATCTTTTGATATCATTGATATCGTTTGGGACTGCTAGTGAGGGTTGAGAATTCTACTCTTTTCTTAGTTGATATCCTAGTTGCTGACAGTTGGAGCAAAGAGATTTGTGTTTGGTCATCTTTTGAAAAAATATTTATGGGAAAACATGGTGTGGGAATATATTATTCCAGTGCTTCCTATACAAATTGATGAATCTGGCTATTCAAGTATTCAAGGCCACTTCATACATTTTTCCATGTTTCCTTTAAGAATCAATTTTGGACCAAATATTTTTATTCTTAAAAAAAAAAATCAAGTGAGCACTAAGCCTTTGCAAGATGTCTATCTATCTGCCTGTCTATCTATGTCTGTGTCTACATCTATCTATATATCTCTATCTCTATATCCATATCCATATCAAGCTATATCTATCATCTGTCTTTCTCCATCCATCCACCCATCTGCCCACCCACCTTCTATAGTTTGTTTCTAAGACAACCTGTTAAGTTGAGAAAATAAGTGTACCTCTTTCTGCTCCCTGATTTGATTTGCTGAATTATGTTAGATTTGTTTAAATGAATGATTGGAATGAATATTTTTGAATTGGAAATTTGTTCCCCAAAATGTATAGTAAAATAAAATGGAGCTATGCTGGTCTGTTAATTCCTACTGGATTCTCGGCATATATGTCAAAGCTTCTTGCCATCTGTTTCTTGTTTTTAATATGTGTATGTATTCTAAAAAGCCACAATGGGCTGCTTCTTCTCAGAACACGTAAGGGAAGCAGAGGAAAGTGGGAGAACAGACTGAAAGTTGACATTTGATACTCACATCCTTATTTCTAGGGAAGAATGTTTTTTTTTTTTTTACATCTCGCCTTTAGAAATTTCCAATACGACTTCTACTGCAGAATGGTCTTATTAAATTAAAATTAGTAGAGAACAAGCCAAGATGTATTTAACAGGAGTGCAAGTTTGCATGACTTTCTTCTTTGAACTCCTGAACCAATTTTGGGTTGTAGAAACAAACAATTTAAGCAATAGCAGTGATATAATGACAATACCTATAGCTAACATGGGATTGAATGTCTGTGGGAATACTGCAATCATACACTTGCACAAAGCTTACTTGGAATGGGACATTTTCCACTGATAGACAGGATAAGCTATATTTATAAGCAGACACCCATAGGAATATTTCATATACATAAAGCATTTATATGAACCGTGATGGTGCAGTGGATAGAATGCAGTATTGCAGGCTGACTATCCCCACTGCCATGAGTTCAATCCTGACCAGCTCAAGGTTGACTCAGCCTTCCATCTTTCTGAGGTCTGTAAAATGAGGAGCCAGATTGTTGGGGGCAATACACTGATTCTGTAAACCGCTTAGAGAGGGCTGTAAAGGACTGTGAAGTGGTATATAAGTCTAAGTGCTGTTGCTATTCCTACATATTAATATCATATAAATATAGACCATTTGAAGATTAGTATCTCTTATAAAACAGTCAACCAAGCCTCTATCAAATTAGAAATGAAGCAATACTTAAATGCTAGCAATGTCTTTAGTACCAGTACCACCATAAGGAAAAGAGGATCTTCTCATTCACCTTTCTTAGCCAGCAATTTTGTTACTTCTTCCCATTTTAATTTAGTTTGGAAAGTCTCAAGAAGATTACAAAGAGATATTTGGCAACTCATTTGGATTTTCCCCCACATTCCTTCCAGACAAATTTCACTGGGGAAAAAAATATCTTTTTCTCTTCCAAACTTTTGTTCCAACAACTGGAACCAAACTTCAAGGGAAAAACTCTTTTATTCTGTCTCAAAGTCAAGTCTGACTATAGACACTACAGAGGTGAAGAGTTTAAATAACTGTCAGAATAATTCAGAGCTTGTGTAAAAAGTTGTATGAACTGTGTTGTTCTTAGTTGCAAAGTCGTGTCCGACCCATCGCGACCCCATGGACAACGTTCCTCCAGGCCTTCCTGTTCTCTACCATCTTCTGGAGTCCATTTAAGCTCACGCCTACTGCTTCAGTGACTCCATCCAGCCACCTCATTCTCTGTTGTCCCCTTCTTCTATTGCCCTCTATCTTTCCCAGCATTAGGCTCTTTTCCAGTGAGTCCTTCCTTCTCATTAGGTGGCCAAAGTATTTGAGTTTCAACTTCAGGATCTGGCCTTCTAAAGAGCATCAGGGTTGATCTTCTCTAGGATTGACTGGTTCGATCCCCTTGCAGTCCAGGGGACTCACAGGAGTTTTCTCCAGCACCATAGTTCAAAGGCCTCAATTCTTTGGTGCTCAGCCTTTCTTATGGTCCAACTTTCACAGCCATACATTGCAACAGGGAAAACCATAGCCTTGACTATAGTATGAATTGTATTTATCAACAAATAGAAGAACAGCTTTATATACATCGAATTGCAAAGGAATCAATTTATAAACCCAATTTATTCCAGGTTAGAAGAGGCTGGAATAATTTCAGTGATCATCATTCCACCTATTGGAACATGTTAATCAGCTGGCTAAAATCCATATAGTTACAAAATTAGTTTGTGCTGTAGAATAATGCCATATGCCTGCTTTCAGGGGGATCTCAGACTTTTAAAACTTTTATTTTGTTGAATATTTGATATATCATTTTTTATTTTGAACCTGTGTGCTCTTGTTGATGAACTTTGTTGTCATACCTCTACATAGTTTGGTTTGTAGAAAACAGGATGAAATTAAAATTTTCTTCGCAACTTTGATTCCTAAGAAAACCTGCCTAATAATAATGCCAGATGTGGAAAATTAGGTAGATATTTAACTGAACAATTTATCAAGAATTCTGAGATATCCCGCACACTATCAAGTCTGGCCAACAATTAATCTTAATATGCAAGCCAAACATATTCATTCTATATTTTGGAAGCCTTAGTCTAAAAGCATTGGCTCTGAAAATAGTAGTTTCCTTTGCCCCACCAGAGTAAGCTTGGAAAGTACTAGGGTAGATCTCACCATCCACAGACAACAGTGGAAGAACAACAAGTTAGAATGATTGAGCATCTATATAACATTTTTAAAAATATAGAATTCTGCAGGGGGTTGGACTAGAAGACCTCCAAGGTCCCTTCCAACTCTATTATTCTGTAGATATTAGATTTACTTGAGTATTATCTATGGAGATTCTCAATCATCTGGATCATGGTTGTCCCAAATATGCTTTTCACAAGGCAACTGGACTTTTTTTCTTGAAAATGTTTCACTTCTCATCCAAAAAGCTTCTTCAGTTCTAAAGAATTGAAAGTTCAAGAAAGTCCAGTTGCCTTTTGAAAAATCACCTTTGGGAATACTTGAGTACTGATTTCTATTTAGAAGTCCATCAAAACTCATGTAGAGATAATTTCCAAAAAGATCTGAATCCATTGTGTTTAGAACTTCTTTTAAAAGTAGCATTGTATACCCACCTGTCTTTATTATATTTACTAGTCTTTTAAAATTACTACACAATCTTTACTATTCAAGACTGCAAGAGACATACTTATAAATAATTGTTATACCCAAGATGGCCTGAGACATTTCTATGTAGCCTTCAGCAAGGTAGAAAGCTCACATTTGAAATGCAGCAGTCATTGAATTGTTTCTAATGTCTTCATTGTTTTGCTACAATAAATCTATATATCTGAGTCTCCAAGTCTCAGGAAATATATTCTACAGCATTTTGCCTTATTAGCTGAGAGAGACTTGACAATCTCTCACACACTGGAAAATGCAAATACAGGAAATACAGGTAGTCCTTGATTTATGACCACAACTGAACCCAACATTTTAGTTGCTAAGTGAGACAGTTGTTAAATGAGTTTTTGCCCCATTTTATGACCTTTCTTGCCACAGTTGTTAAGTGAATCACTGCAGTGGTTAAGTTAGTAACCCAGTTGTTAAGTGAATCTGGCTTCCCCATTGACTTTGCTTGTCAGAAGGTCACAAAAGGGGATCACAGGACATTAAAACTGCCATAAATATGAATCAGTTTCCAAGCGTCTGAATTTTGATCACATGACCATGGGGATGCTGCAACGGTTGCAAGTGTGAAAAACAGTCATGTCACTTTTTTCATTGCTGTTGTAACTTCCAACAGCCACTAAACTTACTATTGTAAGTTGAGGACTAACTTAGAGAAACACAGCTGTAATTAGATGGGGAAAATACAGGTTTTTTCCCCCTTGCCTAATGCTTTGTAAAGTAGGCAAGTTTTGAAAAATATGAGTTCTTCCCTGTACATAAATTCACAAGAAATGGGAATCTCTCTCTTGTCCTGCCTATTTGTTGAACATTAACTGATAAACAGAATTTGGACAAGATGGCTGAATAGCTAATAGTGCTGGAGCTGCTGGATGAGAAGTTGGAGTATGTCAACCTAGAATGTACCAGGTTGTCTAAAAAAAAAACATCATATGAGTTCAGGAGGAGCACCCTTATTGACAGTCATAGGAAACTGATTTTACTCTTGGGTATGTAACAGAACTAATCTCTAATTGCACCATGCCATCCAAATTTTGGAAAACTAATTTCTGATGGGTTCTGCCTCCAGGTGAATTTGTAATTGGCCTAAAGTCTGAGAGAAAATGTGAAATTTGCTTCTAAGGCCGCATTTCCCAAACTTTCCAGGTTAGTGGCCCGGCACGGAGGGGAGGGGGGAAGAGGGGATGGTTTTGTGTGAAGGGTAGGTAGGAATGCACTCGTACAGCTTCATTTGTGTGAGTGGCGGGTGCAGCCTCATGAGTGGGGCTGTGAGCATGCTGGCCACCACTCACGCACCACGCACCACTCACGTGAACAGGCCATGGCCCGGTAGTTTAGGTTGGGGACCCCTGTTCTAAGGGATACCCCCACACACACACCCAACCCTGGGAACCTCCAAGAAAAAGAGAAAGGGTCTTCTATAACATGAGCCAGAAAAAGAAAATAATGTGGGGAAATGCTGCATAAAGAAGGAAGGAACTAGTTTAGAGAGAAAAATTAAAGGAGCATTTAATTCAAGTTAAAGGAGTAGAGGTAGAGGTCAAGACAGAGATGGTGTGTAATTTGATTCAGTTCACATAGCTAGGAACAAAATAGGGAAATGAATTAATAAGCTTATAAGAAGCTATTTGGGTATAAATTATGTATAAACACAGGATTAGGACTTTATATTCAAACATAATCTTGAATCTGAAGTGTTACTTGTGCTTCTGTGAAGCTTTAAGTACTGTAGAACACCTGGATTAATTTGGGAAGTGGCTTCTAAAATTGGTTTTAGTACCTGGCCTATAATGATTCCTTCTGCCTGCTTAAATTCCTATGAATGAACCATGAACACGTTCCTTATTTCTCCTACCTGATCAGCTTTCATCCCTGGTTATTGGCTTTAATGCTGCCCAAAACATTATTCGCTATGAAAGAGCAAGCTTTCTCTACAGCTTTTTTATAAAGAGAAAAAGTATTTTTGGAGGAATTGGGAGAGGGAAGAGGAAGTTTTCTTGAAGCCAGCAGGCTCTATTATCTTTTCTTTACTCTGTTCTTTTTTTTTCCTCTTTAAAATGTCATTTGGAACAGCACAAGAGGGCATCTCCCTCCATCTTCATATTTTTTTTAAGATTGATCACTTGACCACACAATCACATTTTAGCTAACTGGATTATGCAAGGATCTGTGATTAGCTCAACATTTGGTGTGTTGGCAAATTCAGAAAATTTAATTCATTAAACCATGATTCATTTAACCAGAGGTAAGTATATTCTCTGTAAAGAGATAATATGTCCTCTTCAGTCCTTCTAACTTTATTTTTTATATCAGTATAGGAAATAAAGTGCTGTTATTAGATAAAGGGAACGGAGAGCATAAAGGTTATGATTCTAAATGGTGATAATATGAGACGATAGGTTCATTGGATCTTTTTTCCAAAGAATGAGAGTTAAAAACTAGAACTTATTCATACTTGCATTTATGTTGGAAGCATCAGGGCACTTCTGGGTTGAAAGGATTAGCTGATAACATCACTGTTGCCTGGGGGACACCCCGTTGGTCCCCACAGAAGTGGTATCTATCTATTTACTTGCGAATGTTTGCTTTCGAACTGCAAGGATGGCAGGAGCTAGAGCGAATGACAGGAGCTCATCCCGTCACACAGTAGCACTCAGATCTCAAATGTGGGCTTACCAATTGTCAACCTAGTGTCCTAACCACGTGAGTCACTGTGTTCCTTTAGAAATTACTGAATGTACAAGAAACAAAACATCAATATCAAGACATCGAAATAAGGTAATAAAAACATGATAAGAAGGCTGGCGAGGAAAAGCATTGTAAGAGGAAAGTGGAAAAAGATAAACCTGGCAATAGCTTACAGCTGGAACAATTAAAAAAAATAAAAGAAACTGAAGGCTTGGTTTTGGCTGCTCAAGAGCAAGCTATCTGAACAAATGCAATCAAAGCCAGAACTGAAAATTGTCAAATGACTCAAAGTGCAGATTGTGCAAAGCAGCAGAAGAAACAGTAGATCATATACTCATCTGATTATAAATGATGACATAATACAGTCACCAAAATGATTCACTGGAACATCTGTAAAAATTATTATTTGCCAGTGATGAAAAATTGATGGGAGCATATAAATTGAAAAGCTCATTGAAAGTGAGCAGGTTAAACTATTGTGGGATTTTTGAATAAAATGTGTTGGATTATTTCTGGTTTAACTGTAGTTGAACAGAAATTATGGTTAATTGATGAAGCAATATCAGAGGACAGTAGAATTGAAGACAAAGAATGGAGAAGATGATAAAGTATCAAGATCTGAAAATCGAAGTTGAAAGATTATGACATAAACCAGCTATGGTGGTACCAATGATTATCAGTACACTGGTTACCATACCAAAAAATCTTGGATAGCACTGTCAATCTGTGCATTGACAAAATTTCCATCTGTCAATTACAAAAAGCCACACTGCTTGGATCCACACATATATTACACCAATACATTACAATATTTTATGATCTTGGGAAGAACTTGATGTATATGAAGGCCAACCCCAGCTAAAGAAGTGGCAGCTGTGATTTCATATTGTTGTGTATACAACAACAACAACTGCCTATCCCAGGTTATTGGGAAGGACTTGATGGATTGATAAAAAATGCCAAATCCAGTCTAAACATCTGGCTGACTGTGCAACAAATCATTATAATTAATCAATTGCAAAAGGCAGCTTTACCTGGGACAGCTTACAGTATATCCTGTGATGATACCTTTATCATCAATGGTGATCAAACAACATTTTCCTGTCCCAGGTCCTTGGGAGGACTTGATCATGGATAAAAATTCCAAATCTAATCTAAACCTCTGGCTGATTGGCTGATGAACCATAATAATAACAACAACAACAACAATTACTTGGAATAGCTTAGATCAGGCATGTCAAACTGGCGACGTCATGTGGCATCGCGCGACGTATCGGAACTTTCCCCCCATTGCCGGCAATGGGTGGGCGCGGTTTTGGCATGACGCATCCAGCCTGCGGGCCGTCAGTTTGACATGCCTGGCTTAGATCCTGCAACAATCCCTTTAAGACCATCAAAAATCCACATCTGCTTATGCCTGGTCCTTGGAAAGGACTCAATAGGGGGACCAAAATACCAAATCCAGTCTGAACATCTGGCTGACTGTGCAACAAACCATAAGATTTTTTTTAAAAAAAATATCTTCCCCTTAAATAGTTTGCCATTACTTTTTCCACTTCACTTAAAAGGTTAGAAATTCTCTTGGTAGACAACATTAATATTCATGTACGCAAGGCTGTATTACAGATTTATTACTGCTTGTCAAAATTTTGGAGTCGAAGCAGCTCTGACACAAATATTATTTGCAGGAAAATAATTCAGGTAGAAAAGGATATCCATGAGGCAGAGCTGGGAGGGCAATCACAGCGAGCAGTTAGATTAAGATTAGGAAAAAGGAGATGGAAGGCAATGAAATTGGGAAATCTGGTACCAAAGACAAGAATTGTGAACCAAATCATAAGGAAGTCATTTTTGTACAATATATATTGATTGTGGAATAACCTAATTTCAGAATCCTGAACTGTTATATTCACCAGGTATATATTTATGTGAAGACTGGAATCAAGTTACTTTAATCTTTCTGGAAGATCTTTCTGGAAGATTTATAGGAGTAGATTTTCTGTGAAGTTCATTGTGCTAATATAAATGCAAGCTGATGCCATTGTACTAATGCATTTTGCATACAATTATTCTTACAGCACATTAAGTGCAGGCTACCAAATGTGGATGGCAAAAATCCAAATGACCATTAGATAGTGGCTAATTCTACTGGTCATCTGGATTTTTGCAGCCTAGATAGTCTAGCTTTTACATTAAGCTAAAATAATCGCAGTTCATGCACTAATGTACCCACCACTCATTTTATGGTAGTCTAGGATTAGCAAATCCAAATAATTAGGTGACTTCAGCAACTATCATTCAGCTAACCATTATTAACCATTATGCAGCAGACATAGCTTGGGGTTGCATGATATAACAAACAGAAATCTTCATTAAAAAGAGATCCCTGTCTTTAACTGATCTTTATTTGTTATTACATAATCCTTATCTGGAATAGCCACAAGTTTGAGTTTAGTACAAACAAAGACTTGTAACCTACTTGGCTACAAGTTCTCATTTTCTTAAATTTCCAATCACAGCCATTTCAGGTTCAGATCACAACAAGCAAGAAGCTTTTATTGACGAGCCAGGCTTGATGCATGGATAAGATAGCACCATAGATCATAGCATAGTGTTTTTGAAGGAACACAGCTGAAATATGGTTGGTTTGGTTTGGTTTTACTTTTTTGTATTCGTGCAGCCAATTGTTGTTTTTTCAGCTAACTGTGGCTAAACAAATGACGGCTTAGTGCAAAATGTAACCCCAAATATTGTAGCATAACAGGAGTAAAGACTTAGTAGTTTGGGGCATGTTTAAAGCTGTGACTAATTTGAGGAAGGAAGGAAGGAAGGAAGGAAGGAAGGATCATTCATTCATTCATTCATTCAATCAATTTATATAGCTGCCCACTCAGTATATGGCTCAAAGTGACTTTCATCATTAATAAACAGCATAAATCCATGAAAAACAATACAAGAAACAAATAATAGAAACAAAGCATCAAGTTTAGTTACTTCTGTCCTGATGTTTCAGCACACAATTATTATTTTCACTTACTATTTGAGGGTAATTATTTGATTCCTTAGTTTGATTTTCTATTCTTACTGTTTGTTTTGATGGACCTGTATGCTTGTGTATAAAATTCAGAATGAAGGCCAGATTTGATTGCTTTTCAGCAGATTTATTATATTATTGTCTTAAGACAGATTTCTAAACATAACTATGTGAAATTTATGTAAGCTGAAATAACATGGCATCCTAGCTGTTACAAGCTTTTGAGTCATAAATGTCTGGACCCCCCCACTTCAGGAAGAGGAAGTTGCTCTCCCACAATTGTTTCTTTAAAAAGCAATGCAATTCAAGGCAGAATCTGATTTCAACATAGTAGCACTTAAATTTATTCCTGAAAACCTTTGGATCAACTTTTTTATCCAGATTTTATATTTCATGGATCTGCTGGGCTTATTCAACAACAATGACCACGATGTAAAAAAGATGTTGAGACCCTAGAAAGAGTACAGAGAAGAGCAACAAAGATGATTAGGGGACTGGAGGCTAAAACATATAAGGAACGGTTGCTAGAATTGGGTATGTCTAGTTTAATGAAGAGAAGGACGAGGGGGGACATGATAACAGTGTTCCAATATCTCAGGGGCTGCCACAAAGAAGAGGGAGTCAAGCTATTTTCCAAAGCACCTGAGGGCAGGACAAGAAGCAACGGATGGAAACTAATCAAGGAGAGAAGCAACCTAGAACAAGGGAGAAACTTCCTGACAGTTAGAACAATTAACCAGTGGAACAACCTGCCTCCAGGGGCGGTGAGTGCTCCAACACTGGAAGTTTTTAAGAAGAGACTGGACAGCCATTTGTCCGAAATGGTATAGGGTTTCCTGCCTGAGCAGGGGGTTGGACTTGATGACCTCCAAGGTCCCTTCCAACTTTATTATTATTATTATTATTATTATTATTATTA